>BDGG01000007.1:978622-998386 GCA_001949185.1 Ramazzottius varieornatus
CTTTCACCATTANAAAATACGTGACACGTTACCTGGTAATGTTGGAAAACAGGTGAAAGTATCGGCCCAACTGGGAGATGGATTGTTGCTCTATCCGCCGCCCATAATCCTTCTTCCCTTTTCATTCTTCATCAGTCAAACATTTACCGTATAGCATGCCTAAAAAAAAGAAAGAAGCTACGTCAAGAATCCACTAACAAAGAATATGAGGAAAATCAACTACTTCTCTTCCACCATGTGAAAGGCACTAGATTTTCGAAAGCAGTTTAGTATAGCCGAGCTGTCAGCCTCTGACCATCCCTTCATAGCTGGACTCGCTTACCACGAGGCCATTTCCGTGGTAAGTGAGTCCAGTTTTCTGGGTACGGGGAGTTTTCGGTTGCAAAGCTCCACCAGAAGTGCCTTTCATTGTTCGATGGTTATCCGCAAGATATACTCCACTGCACCTCCGTCTGTTGAAAGAATCCTTCAGTCATTACCTCGCTGGGTACTCTATTTTTCTTGGGCAGTGATTAATGGATAGATTATAGTGAATTATCTTCAGCCAGTCCAGCTAAACCGGGTGAGGTTTCACCAGCTGATGCTCCACCTGAAGATTTGTTTTAGCGTGGGGGACATGTCATGGAATTTTCATGACCAGTACAAACGAATGGATCCTGAGTTTACAGAGTTTCAGCTGGTTTTTAGACAGCAGTGTGTGTTTGCACATACTCTGTCATCATCTTCCATTTGACAAAGTGTATCTCTCGTTGTTTGAGCATGTCAAACGATGCTTCACTGTTGAGTACCACAGAAGAAAAACGCGGCTTTCTGTTACAGTCAGTTCCAGGTGTCCACAGTCGCCAATAGACGAATCGACGATCAGTTACTGCGGATTCCGCACATTCTTTCCTTGCGGAAGCAGTTAACCAAAATGGTGCTTGTAGGAGACGAGCAGGATCTATGTTGAATTATTGTGCATTTCGACGACACTGACGAGTTTTGGAAAGCGACTTTTATCGACCTTTTCGAGAAGGCTTGGTTTTGAGATGGACAATACTAGCGCACCAGATGCGGTAGAGATTGTTTCAAGAAATATGTCGCGGTACTTGTGGCTGTGTGGTTTGTACCATCCCTTTTCTCAGATCGACACGCACGAGCCGAAGACTTCAAAACCCGTGTCTAGCTTCAAAAGACGATTCGGATATACAGTGGCGGTCCTTACCAGTCTACTAGCTATTCTTGACCTGGCCGACTACATGACTTACTATTCGCGCGACCTTGCTACCTGGGACTTTTTCGTTTTGGTCAGATTTGTCAAGGTTGCTTCTACCACGGCGCAAATACCGCTCATCATGCTGATTCTTTTCCTCTCTCGCAGAAAGGTGTTCTATCTTGAAAGGATTACGCGCATCGGGGTTCCCATCATAACAGAGAACACGGTCGCGCGATTACAGAAACGCTTTTCGCGGTTTGCTGCTCTGTGGTTGGCATTCTGGTTTATCATATACTGTATCGGAGCGACAGGCCACTACTGGCCATCAATATCGAGTCTTCAGGCGTTGAACACTCCGGTGAAGTTTTTAGGCGGGACAGTGCGAAACTACTTTTCCATTTTATTCAGCGTAGTTTCTTACGGGATCTTCATCAACGCCAGTATCGCTTCTCAGATGTTCACTCTTTTACTGGTCATTCATCTGGCGGCTGGATTCGAGAATATCTACAAAAACATCAACAGCAAGATTACCCTGGTGCTAAAAGGTGAATACAAAGCCGCGTCGGCAGCCACAGTTTTGGAAGTAGAACTGAGAAGTCTCCAACTGCTACAGAATCTGGTGCGCAACTTCAATGACGCCTTTGGGTTTATGATACTTGTCCACTGCATACGCGACATGATATCCGTGGTGGGAATAATTGCTTTATTCTTGCAAGTTTTCGAGAAGCAAGATATTGACGAGAGTGACGCCGACTACGCACAACGACTGGATGTCCGAACGCGCCAGACCTATTGGGACTGGAGCATTACCAGCATCACCTTGGCGAACACAGCATTGCGTGTTGGTGCTTGTTTGTACTGTCACTCTAAAGTAACTATGCAGATGCCGTCCGCCGTAAATGCTATGGTATTCTCGATACGTCATGACAGCACTCCTATTGACACATTTTACAGGTGAGAAAGATCGTGCGGTCCTTGCAACGGCATCGAGTAGAATCTCAATGTACACAACTGCAAGAGGAATGTGAAACAGCTCTGTCGGACATTAACGAAGAAACTGGTGCTATTTCGGCTGGTGGATTCTTTTACGTCAACCTGGACTACGTCGGTGCTGTAAGCAGCAATCCGACATGTGTGTCTCATGTATACATGGCAAAACTACGAGGTTTTGTGTGGTTGGTGTAGGTAATGGGGATGTGCGTGACTTATGGGATCTTGGTCTACCAGATGAGGGACCAAAAGGTTGCAGCAGCCGACAATGTTAAGCTGTCGCACTTGCAACGGCAGACCGCCCTTCTTCAGACATTCGTACAAAACCAGTCCCAGCTTCTGCTTTCTCTTATCCGAAACAACACGTAGAAAATACACTTCTTCCATCACGCCACGAATGGCACAATCGGCTACAGATACAGATTTCGTTATCGGTGATCATGGAGAAAGATAAAACTGTAATTCGTATCAAAAGCCATCAAGCTACGAATTTCAACACCTAGTCATCTTCTTGTGTATCCCTCTGTATTAATATTACCTGTTCCATCACAAAGGGACAAGTCATATTTCCGCGCCTGTATTCATACCAGGCGCGAAAGTATGACTTGTCCTTTTTCGACGGAACACATTTTACAGCCCGATTCAGTAAAGTTGATCCTGTCGTTCACACTCAACCCCTTAAAAAATTCAAGGCTTTCGTATTCATCTTATCTCACTTGGTTTCTCGTTTCCCAACTGATTCTGCATGTAACAAACACGCTTTCGATATGTTTCAGTGCAAAGCCGTCTGCCACACTCATTTTGAAACTCGGTGCCAAAGAACTTTTCGAAATTCTGTTCGTGATTTCGTTCAGAATTTTCCAGCTCCAAGCCTCTAGCAGGAAAGAAGCTTCCGAAGCATGATCCTTACAGCAGGTCTATTGGATCTCAGTTTCGCATCAGTCTTTTGGGAAACGAAGCTAAGCCTTGAAGGACCTTGATTTTTCTTCAGGGAAAAAACCTTTGCCCCGGTCATTTGGCGCGCATATTTTCACAAGTTTTAGTAAGGTGCGCGTCATACTTAAACTCACATTTTTTGAACCGTTTGTTGTGGACGGCTTTTTTGTGCTCATATCATTAGTTTTAGCGACGAAGGTTGCTCATTAGTTTTAGCGACGTTTTGGTGCACAAGCGAGGTACGCGAGGAAGAAGTGATTTTTTCCAGCAAACAGTGTCAACTTTGCTGAATCGGGCTGCAAATTATTGCGAGTTTGTTTCTGGTCTTCGCTCTCCTTCTTCGTGTAATATGTTGCCCGACAATGCTTCTCTTTCCACGGCAGCAAGAATTGAGTCTGTGCGTTGACCAGGGAAGGAGAAAGTTGGGCTTAAAGTGAGAGGGGGAAGTTATTTTCGCTGTTCTGTCAAATTTTTTAGTTTTTTCTCCTGGCACTAGACTCATCAGCTTCGAAGCGGATCTTGTCATGCTGTAAGCCAGAGTTGAGTCTTTATTATGCCCGTCAGAGGTTGCAGCTGGTGGAATTTGAGAACCAAGAATTTCCGTTTTTCCGGGTGTAGAACGGTCTATTAAGTGTGCCACTTTGGTGAGGTATTAACAGTCAGAACTAAATCGATTCCGTCCCTTCCTGAAAACCTTTGGTAGGATGTTCAGCAGATGCACCAGGCTGTGCTCTATTCCATAGTTGGTCCAAAATTATAAGATCTAAGTTGAAAAAATTAGTAGCAACAATCCACGACATAGAAATAGGAAAACAACTACAAAAACATTTCCTATTTCTCCAAGCATGGTCAGGAGAGCGCCAAACTTTCACGGAATATGACTTGTAGACGAATGATTCTGATCCAGTCGAAGTACCTCTCCTGACTCGATTATTCCGTTTCGATATTTGTGAATTACTTTGTTATGCGCAAGCTGATTGCAATTACCCCACCTTCGAACCAGCACGGCCTTCTACATACGAGACTTTTTCGCACGCTTTTTGAAAGATTTAATTCCCATGAAATACGACAAAGGTGTGAGCGTGCAGGTACAGTGCCACCTCTGCAAGAATCTACCTGTTAACGAACAGAATATTGCGGTACTGCGGAATCAGGGGACAAAGTCCGTTCAAACAGGACAAAGTATACATTACAATCGTCCGTGGGCCGCGCTTCAATATTGCTGTTCCCCATGTAAATACTTCGCACTATCAAACAACCGTAAAGATAACGCAAACACACAAAATCCCGCACCGTTTCAGCCACCAGACGCAGACACTCGTCGAACACAGGTAGCTCTGAAATCAATCAACGTGCAAAACCGAATACGACAATCGGATACACTAGTGGTGTCGACGCCTTCAGGCATCAGCTAAACTTCTGTAGAGCAGCAAACAAACATCAAGGTATCAACTTTTATAACGGCGTCGTTACTACGTCTCCCCTTTAGCACTTGCTAGACTTCAACCGTAGCCTATTCTGGGTTCATGCTCTGAATCCAACAACCAGAATGGATACTCAGTATACCGAGAAACACCATCGTCGCCGTCTGACTTCGGCGGATTTTACCCATGATCCTGACGCAAACCATATCATGTTGGATGGCGACGCAACAACCCAAGCCTCCTCCCCCAAGCGTTCCTTCAGTCCATCCAGACGGAAATGTAAGATAGCTCTGATCGTCGGACTATGTGTTCTCGTAACAGTCATCCTTGGCGTCGCCTCCTTCGTAGCATGGTACTTTACGAGGGAAGGCAACAATAAGGTGTTGCACGTTGTCGGTCAGATCACGCTGGACATTCATTCTCTGCAAGCTACGCTTTATTCGATGGAAAAGAAACAGCAGGAAGTTTCATTGGGTCAAGTCAGTGGTGGTAAGCTGAAGTTCCAACGCTACTGCACGCTAGACGTGGCTCGGTCGGCATCAAAAGACCTACAGCAGCAATACCTGTGTTTGCTTTTCTCGTCCGCAAAAGCTGCTACACCTGATTACCGTCTGTTGATTCAACCGGCTGATACTCAACAAAGTGGGGACTTTTCATGTCAAGAAGTGCGGTGGGATTATCCAAAGAGCCATGCGCTGAAGGATTGCTTCTCCTTGAACAACACGCACATCTACGGAGGTACGAACACCCAACGCTGTAGGACTCAAGCGTAGGAAAAAGCGTAGGAAAAAGCGTAGGAAAAAGCGTAGGAAAACGTACATTCTCGGTAGTTTCCATTGATGTGCTGTTCAAAACAACTAATTCCGTGAATTCAGAGTTATCGCAATACTTTGAAATGATTCAGCTTTTTAGATGCGAGAAATCGACAACATAGCATTGCTGTGTTTTAGGCGGGCAAAGAAGGAATCAAAGATGGCCAAGTAACTTACAGCCTATCAACGTTCCGGACGTTACCACATTCCCTTCCTCCTCGGAGCTCTACGCCAACGTCGTTGTCCCATATTGGCTATTCACATCCGGGTTATCCATCATGGCTGACCAACGGTATGGCGTTGCCGTCGAAATCGATTCGCCGTCATCCGAGAACCGGTTCTGCATCGGTAGGCACGCCGAACCATTTATTTTATCCTCTCTTCCAGACACCGATACCAAAACGACCGTCTATACCATCTGCTCTGGAAGAAATCTCACGGATATCCACCTGCGTTCTCTAGACAAATACCGCTCAAGAAAACCCGAGCCAAGTTTTGATTTCGAGATGATTCAAAGGCCTCTCTGGAGCACGATGTCGTACGGAGTCGACGAAGAACATAACCTTGACCAAGACGCCGTCATCGCCTTAGCAGATATGATAGCTCTGCAAGAGTTACCTGTATCCCGTATCGTTATCGATCCGCGATGGGAAGACAAATACCTCGGGGATGGTTTCAACGCGGAGTTCTTCCCGCAACCGAAAAAATTGCTGTCTGAATTACAACTGCGAAACGTAACAGCGATCTTTACTTTTCATCCGTTTCTGTCTTTTTCGAATAAAGAATACTTGGCTTTATCCAAGGACCCAACAACCAGGAAATACTTTGCAAAGGAAGGAGGTCGACTGGGCTCGCCCCTAACCGCCGACTGGTGGATGGGCCGAGCAGCTATGCTGGACTTTACTGAACCTGACGCAGTCCGCTGGAAAGCAGAAAAGGTGCAAACCTTCTTTCGAGACTACGACGCGGATACTTGTCGCTTCCTCGGTGGAAGTGCGGGATGGATACCGGAACCGGATGACGGAAGAACTGGAGCGTACTGGAGGAATTTTCATTTGAAGTATTCAGATGGTGCTCGGAGGGTCTGTGGTGAAAACGTCCTGGTCGAAACATCGGGTGTGTTTGATGGGAGCGTGGTAAGGATGATGGACGCTAGAGCGAGGACTCTCGAACCTGTTGATCGGACGTTGAGCGATGGGCTGAGGTCCTTGATACCTTCCGTTCTGACCATCAGCTTATTGGGACACCCCCTTTTCATTGCGCCCTCTGTCGGCGGTAACCCCTTTATCAACCAGTCTGGCCAGATCGACCTGGAGACGGCAGGTAGGAAGACGGTATCACGAATAATGCGGTGCACGCACGACAGGGAAGTTTGAAACAGGCGGACAAGACGGCAAACTGAAAATTCAACCGTAGAAATTATCAAAAAGTGCATTGGTGTGAATTGCACATGTACGTAGGAACTCCCGTTCCGCTGCTTCGGAATCGCCTGTTTCGGACTTCTTACTGTTCCAAACTTTCCCTTCGTGTGTGTATCATCGAAAGTGCTCTTAAAGGGGTTATCAGACTTAGAGCTGCTGCATCTTGTATGAAACTATTCCCAATCTCTATTTATACGATCGTGCTCAGTTAGCGACTTTTCAGTAAATCATATGCCGAAGGTCACCCAAGCGTTATGAAGCTCGGAAAAACCAAATCTGGTTCGCGCAGGCGCGTTAAGCCCGCCATGAACGCATTAACGCAACACATGTTGACTGGTCGAGCCTGATCCCCATTATCGGTACACGTACGACGAGAAAGTTTGGAGCAGTAAAAGGTTTGGAACAGGCGGAAAAGACGGCAAACTGACAGCACAACCGTAGAAAATAGTCAGAAAGTGCATTAGTGAGAATGGCACACGTACGTAAAAAATTCCGTCCCGCTGTTTCAGAATCGCCTGTTCCAAACTTCTTACTGCTCAAAACTTTCTCGTCGTGCGTGTATTCCTCCCGCAGTGGGTTTAACCGTTGAAATACCAAAAAGGCGCGGTGCAGCCGGTCTGACCGTACGACCGCGCGGGCCGCTGCAGCTGAAAGATTAAGACACGTAATTTGAGGAGAAGGATACCAGTGAGCCACTGGAGCACCGACTACGTCGCCTTCTGATATTTTCACCCGGCATTGATCGAAGCTTTTGACTTCGGAAAATTTTTGAGCGTGATATCAAGCCTGTCAGGCATGGTCAGCTCGATGCTGACGTCGTCTGACGTATATCCCAAACTAGCACCAGGTTGAACCAGACACCAAAACCCGAACGGAGGCCGACAGAGTCTCACTTGACCATTCACGTACGAGCAGGTTCAGCCACATTGTCGTACAGCCCGTTAAAGTTTGACGCCCGCCTTTTTATTTCTAGAGTTACGATATCCATCAGCGAAGATGTTCTTACGATGGCTCGGAGTAGTCCTCTTCATGCCGGTCATCGAGTTCACCGTGCCTCCATGGGTTTTTCCCGAGACCGAACAACAGGACATCGTGGAAGCCGCGAGAAATCTCCTCTCCTTACGCCAGAACCATACGGAATACATAGTCCGAAGTGCGAAAGAATGTCTGAAATCCAGCCTGCCGCTGATCCGTCCAATGTGGTGGAAGCACCCAACTGACCACGTTACTTGGACCATCGACGACCAGTACTTCGTGGGCAATAAATTGCTGGTGGCCCCCATCGTTTCGTCCGAAAGTGACAGCAGAAAGATTTACTTGCCAGATGGAAAATGGGCGGGAAGCGATGGAGAAATCGAAAAAGGACCGAGATGGCTCAGCGTCACTGTGTCCTTGCAAGAAATCCCGATCTTCTGGGAAGTTATGCCGTAAATGACTCGAAACTTTCCGAGATACGTGCTGTATCTAACTTCGTTTTGTAAATCAAATCACCGTAAAACGAGATAATGGTGGCGTCAGATCATGAAGCTACGGTATTCATCTGTTGTAGTCTGGAGAGAAATATCTGCCTGCATTCGGGGCTGACCAGGAAGTAAATAATCTGAACAACAACACCAAATTTGATGCAAGTGCTGGAAATTCTTGTGGCTCCGACTTACTGGGTTGACAGCCTAAAGTGCAAAGATGTTGAGGTACATACAACCGTTTAACCACGAATTCTTCTTCGTCTCCTCATTGTCAGCAAAAACTAATAATGTCAGCAGCGTCGAAAACGCACAGATGGTACGCAACATCGGCAAGGCAACCATAGCTTTACCCGATTGCCAATCAACCCATCGGCAATCAAGCAAGTCTTGCACAGATTGACCGCTGTGCTACAGTCACGGTCATGGGTCATGGGCACCCTCGTAAACTTTCCCTATTTCTGGTAAAGCTCGTCAACGGTCACTCCGATTCGTTTCCAATTTTATGTACATCTGGTTCGAAGCTTTACCCATCTACTAATGATAATTCACATCAGAAAGCATAACTTAAAAAAGCGAGGAAAATATTTTTCCCAATTGTGCCCAAAATTCACCAGCTACAAAATATCGCACCACCTTCAGACGAAAATTTTTTTCTCACGTTTTTCTCGTTACGCGCTGGCTTCTTAGTATTTCGTTGGGTAGCCACAGTTCTTCTTTACCTTTCGAAGCCGGTTCGGAATGGAACGAACTAACTTTGCGCATATTTCGGGGTCCATTCCGTACCAGGTTTCCTTGACGGTTTCCTCCAGTTCTTCCAGGTTCGAAGGATGCCTTCCTTTCAGCTGGCGTTCGACTTCCGACCATAAGTGCTCTATTGGGTTAAGGCCTGGTGAGTAGGGTGCCCACTGCAAGACTTTGATCTTCTTTTCGATGATCCAGGCCCGAGAAACGATTGAATTATGCTTCGGATCGTTGTCGTGCTGGTAGTGCCACCCCTTCTTCAACTTCAATTTCTTCACCGACTGAAGCACGTTCTAGTCCATAATGTTTCGATACATGAGGCCATCCATATTTCCTTTTATCACGACGAGGTTTTTACGGTTTTTTACGGGTCACCCTTCCAAACATACCTTGCTCGTTGATCTGGCGTTTGACTGTGGACTCCGAAATGTCAACGGAATGTTCGGTCTTGATTTGGGCTTGGATTTTAACAGCAGAAATACGCCGATCTTTCTTTGCCTTGCGCACGATAATCCGATCAATAAGGGTAGTGGTCTTCCGAGTTGGTCCTGGTCGTCGCTTCACTTCCGCTGATCCCGTCATCTCGAACTTCTTGATCATATTCTGGACTGTAGTCCGTGGAAGACATACCCGGCGAGCTATTTCACTCGCTCCGACGCGATTTGAATGATGTTTGATGACAAGTTCTCGAATTTGAAGGGAGTGCTCAGATCTGGAGGAAGACATTTTCGAAACGTTCTTTCCTAAGGTTTAGAACAGAAGAATTTGTTGGTTCAAACACGCCAGAACACGTAACAAAACCTGTGGTTTATGTGGAAAACAATTTACATTGAACAGTCTTGCGGACACCAAGTTATTAATTTTTGAATCCAGGATTACCGTATCGGTGGACATTGAGAATTCCGGTGTCTTTTGGGTCGCCGAAATACAATGTTTGTTTTACTTTGAGATTTACTTTCATTGTCTTTGCGGTTTGAAGAGTAGTGTTTTGCCGGTTAGGAGAAGAAACAATAATGTGATTCCGTCCAGAGGATCGCGGTGTATACCGAAAAAAGTGAAAGTTTGCAAGGGTGCCCATGACCCATGACCGTGACTGTATAACACCTCTAAAAATGTTGTATAACATACAGCCAATCATGCTCAGCTGTATCACACCTTTACATCTGTGCATGATTTGCTGATTGGCTCGACTTTTCCGACAGTCTTCAGATAACTCCTGCATTTGATTTTCTCGCTAAGTCATCGCGGGAATTTCGTTCCGGACTGCCTCTGCCTATGTCTGGAGTAATCTTTCCGTTCCACGACTCCTATCTCACGAACCTTCCTTTGTGCTGACTGTGGGAAGAAGGCTGGAAGGTTTTGAATTCGAATACATACGATCAGCTGATCCATAAGTCGATAGGAATTGTTACCCACAACTGCCCCGTTGCAACGCTTTCTCTAACTGCCATCGTTTACGTACCGGAAAGTGTCCTGCGTTTCTTTGAATCACGTTTGTGTTTTCACCTTTTGCGTTTTGTTCTAGGGGATGGATGGTGCAGGGGCAGTTCGGTACGCATAGTCTCAACCGAGATTACGTGACCACAATCAAACTAATCAATCGAAGAAATAGCATTGCGGGTATCATTGCTTGTGAATAAATAAACCGCGGTTTGGTGTGGTGTACAGCGCGATGTACTGCGGTGATGGACGGTACCGGTTCGATCCTGTTAAAGGAAGATTTTTATTTGTGGATCAGTCCGAAATGCCTGTAGATCTGCTACATGGCTGGAGGTTTTCGGGTTCCAAGTCCGCAAAAGTTTCCTTAGGATACCGTTAGTTCTTGTGAAGAACTGGCTTTACAGTCAAACTACAGCCTTCATAGCGAAACGCTAGCATTGTTCTAGCTCAGCAGTCAATCTGTAACAGGCTGCTAGGAATCGGGTTAGCAACAACCAGATGTCATTACGTGAACTTTCTCACATTGCCTTCCACGACTGATTTCAACCTCGCGAACACTGTCCCAGAAAATGCTAATCAAGAGGCACCTGCCAATGCAGACGATATACGAAAGCGTAAAGCGATGTGTGGAACTTTGCCCAGGTCGAAGTTCATGAGAGCGAGGTTCGTATAAAATTTAAAGACGTTAATAATGTGAATGGTGAATGCGATGCCTGTCGGTGTTAACTTGGGAGATGCTACGGTTGGCGTTCCCCAGCAATGGCCCAAGATGCAACGAACTGAGGTTTGACAGAAAAGGGTGGTGCGTATCCATATTCATGAGCACTGTGACCGCTGAAACAAATAAGATTCTTGACTTTTGTGGCGGTATGGCTGTTAATTATTCTAAATCGCCGATTGGACGAAAGTACATTCCAAGTGACAAAAGAGCTGTAATCCAGTATTTCGGTTATTAGCTGAGGTACCTTTGAAGATGAAGCGCAATTACTGTACGAGCATGGCTGCGAGGTAGAGGTCATAATTATGCCACAGCTGTTTTTGGCCCATAATTCGGACAACGTAAAAAGTTTGTACGTTGGCGTTAACGCCTGATTGATATCTCATCGTACATCTGTTGATACAAGTTCAGGCTTCTTAACACTGCGGACACCCTTCCCTTTTTGACGGCTCGTTCTTCAAGTCCTATGCGTCTAGATGACATCAAAACAAATCGCAGCACTAGAAAACAAAATTTCCTATTGAATGGAGTAGACTGGATGCGGCTTGGTCCAGCGGTTGGGAAGAAATTAAGTGTCCGAATTATGGGTCGAAAACGGCTGCGGCATAATTATGACCTTTACCTCGTAATGGTAACCGTTTTTGTTCCACAGCAAGTGGCCCTGAAGCAGCGTCACCGAGGCAGTGACTCTTAAGCAGTGGCACGCGCACCTATGCATTCCCATGCACTTTTCCAGTTTGTTACGGTTGAGATTCACTGCACCGCGTTCTGGTTCTGGTCTAGACTTTATACTGGTATAGGCTTCTCTCGTATGTGCACGATCCGAGTTCGATTGGGCTGTCTTCTCGTTTCATAGCTTGATCTCGTTTACAGCACAGTAGCAGTGTTGACCAAAACTGTTGGATGGAAAAAACGTTTTGACTGACGGTTATTATAAAGCTAAGGAGGAACGGAAAGGCGGCGTTTTATCTCCGTAAGTTGGCGTTCGATCCAAACTGTAAACACAGAGTAATCACTGTACCTTACCGCTGGAGAACTTGTCACAATGGCCAGAATGCTTCGACATCTGCTTGTGTTGCTTACCAGCCCAGAAAGCCGAATCGCGGTTCTCCCACTCCTCAAATTCTTGGTCCGGAGTCAGCGTAGTCCCTTCCCCATGCTGTGTGACCATATCAACGAGACATGGATGTTTCAAGCAGTCCGTAGCTGTCCAACGTTGCAGTGGATCCCAAGTTAGCATTCTCATCATCAGATCCAGCTCTGCTCAAAACGCCCTACTAGATCCTGGAGTCTGATTACAGCGAAAGGGACATTGACATACCTGTCGGGGTGCATACTGCCGAAATTTCTGACCATCCCTTCTTTTGAACCTTTCTGCATTGAATCAGTAGATTCGGAAGCTACATGATTACGTGGTACAACTTTTGGGACTTCCAGAACTCAACCGAACTTTTGTCCTTACCGCGCACTTGCAGCCTGCACCGAAATTGTCGTAGGGAACACAGGGCACCTCATGGCGGAACAATCTTGCGCACTCCTGGTTTGGGTCGCCAAGACGGCTGTAGATGGCTTTCATTTGATCACAGTATGCTGCAACATTTCTCGCTCGAAATGTGTACGGACAGTAGTTCTACGCGCTACTTGGCGAATACTTTGTGACGACAGTATTAACTAGTTTGCTTTATACACATACCGGTTCCGCCAGGCATGAAAACCTCGTGCGTAATCAGTTCCGCGAAAATGCAGCCCACCGACCAAACATCGACTAAAAGTATTGCCGGTTTAAGACTTGACACAAAATTTCCACCCGATGTGCATGCTGTTTCTAAGCGGTAACATACTTGCTCTGGTATATTGTCCTGCCTGCAGCCAGACATCGGGAGCACGGTAGTGTTGGCTTTGCACCACATGGGACATCTGTACGCGTAGCTTTCGGGCCAAGCCAAAGTCCAGAAGTTTGACAGATATCTCCCGGCCTCGGAAGGAGATACCAATATTTTTCGGTTTGAGATCCTGTGATAGCAATGATCTACATGGTGTGTTCGCTGATCTAATGCTGAGGTGTACAGTTCAACCTTCGGTTGATTATACATACCCTGTGGACAATTTCTCCGGAATGTATGTACTGTAACGCAAATTGCGGTAGTAAATTCCAATAGTGGAGGCATCCCCTTCCATCGGTTAGAGTCCGGTTTCGGTTATTCATGCATATATATATACCTTTAGACCACACAGTATACTGTACACGATGAACGGGACCATCTCCCGCCTGAGTAAAGGCTGTTCAGTCCCTGTTGCTTTCTTTGTTCTCTCGATTGCCACCGCAAGGTCCATGTCCATTTTGTCCGTCACAGAATACAGCTGCGTCTTTCCCTCTGGTGACACCAGCCAAAATACGTCCAACAGATACAAAATCTGCAGCAGAGAGTACAAGCGAAAGGATTGACAAATTTAAAACATTATTAGATAAAGGTGTTAGAGACCGCAACAGCACTTTACTCCACTTACATTTTTATGACCCCGGAAAGTACAGAGCAGTAACACCTCTCTGTAAGCTCGCAGGGCCAGGACAGGTCTATTCCGGCTGTCCAGTTCGGCCATGTTAACATACTGCATCTTGATGGCGACAGTTGTGCCGCTAACCGTATCCCTTGCCTGCCTACAAAAAAGGTTTTGCTGAGACTTTTTCCAACGTGAAAACTGGGGAAATTCAAGTACTAACGCCACTTGTCCGTAGCTTCCATGAGCAAACACGTTGACTTCTGTGTAGCGCGCGGGCAACGTAACGCTGTTTTCTGCCATTCCTTCATGCCGAGGAATTCCGTAATGCGAAGAAAAGAAAGCAAAGCCGGATGCTAACGGAAACCGACGACGAATATGGAGAACCTGTATACATGTATATATTTCTCGTGGACATACTCACAGTAAGGGCGTTTGATAGCTTCACACGTACCATTAATCAATCGGGACCGGGGAAAAGCATGCTAACAGATAAACAGAAGCAAACAGATAACTTCACAGTCGGCATACTCTTAAACAGCCCTGAACTATGTAAGCAAAGGTGTGGACAGTGAAGTAACTCACGCTGTTTCCAAGTGGAGTCGTCTTACCGCAGCTGCTCCTCCTGCGCCAGATCTACGCCACCAGCAGCAAGCCTGAGTCAAGGCTTGTTTCTCTTCAGATAACATTAAAGCCAGTATTCTTGCCGTTTCAGAGAAGAATTCCAGGTTTCGGCTGCATGCGCTTCCCTCTTCCTCGCTGGGCAATCTCCTCGATAACAACGCCCACCGTGTCAGCGTAGGCATACGTTTGGGCGCCCAGCTGTGTCGTCCTCAAATTTTCCGCTGCGATGCCAGTGTGGACGAGGATAGTCAGCAAGGTTTGGGTTGCAAGTTTAGTGGCGGTCGTTAGAGCCGACGCAGCGCGCTAGACGAGTCACTTAAACGTGCCCTGACCTCAGCCCAGATACCGTCCATCCTTGAACCACCAGGGATCTTCCAGAAGGACAAGAGAAGTCCAGACGGCATGACACAAGCAGCCATGCCGCTGCGCAATAGCCAATGTGGAAAAAAATTGTTCCCGTATGTAGTGCCCGTCATGTGACTATGGACTCAAACTCGGGTCGGTTAACTTAGATGAAACCGGCTTTGTCTACGTGACGGCTTAATGAGTGCAGCGTTCGTACACGGCTAACACATCGGTTCAGCCGTGACGTCAGGTTCGACGTTGCCGTTACCCAGCTGTTTTCCACATTAGAATTCTCCAGCGGCATGGCTGGACACAAGGCCCATGGAAGAACGGTAGGGAGCTCGTCAGGGACGTTACACTGGCTGATACCCTGGCGCTCACCAACTTCGCTATGTCAACGGTGACCGCCGGGCCGCCAAAAGAAGAAAGATGCCAAGTACCAAGACATCGGAAGCCAGTTCCTGTTCTGCCCCGTTGGTCTGGAGACCCCCGGACCATGGGGACCCTGCGCGACGGAGCTGTTTGAAGCGGTCGGAAGAAAGATGGTGGAGGTGACAGGAGAATGCAAAGCCTTTTCTTTCTTTAAACAGAGAGTGTCTACAGATATCCAGCGTGGAAATTCTTGTTCTGTTCTCTCCACAGTAAAGGACACCAAGGGTCTCGATGAGTTGTTTTGCGTTTTAGATGCAAAGAAAGGAAAGTCTGTCTGTGTGTAGTTGTTTGTTTTTTGTTTTGCTATCTCGTCACTTTTTTGAGAGCAGAATATTGTCTTTTCAATACAGTTTTTTTCAGATCAGCAAAGGTGCGATGTTTAGGACAAAACTTGGATGTGTTATCAACGGGTCTCTTATTCCTACGTGTCTCTAAACCCTAGTCAGCCTACAGTGCCCGCCTGATTCTAGCAGAAAGTGATTCATGGCTTGCTTGATTGTCTTAGCTTCGAGTTACTCACTGCTTCTGAGATGATAGTTACGACCAGACGTTTAAGTCTTCTTTAGAGTTTGTCTGCTCTTGGAACAAATACAAATAGAAATATTGATATAAACACAACATACGAAAGCAATGCAGCTTCAGGAAACGAAAACTCAGCGTCTTTGTGATGACTGCTGTCATGGTGTCGTAATCGTTTCCGAAAACGAGCAAGACGTAGTCGGCTAATCTTGCGGCTAATCT
This sequence comes from Ramazzottius varieornatus, assembly GCA_001949185.1. NCBI lineage: Eukaryota > Metazoa > Tardigrada > Eutardigrada > Parachela > Ramazzottiidae > Ramazzottius > Ramazzottius varieornatus. The sequence goes on from BDGG01000007.1 coordinate 994,407, forward strand.
TCGACTAATCTTGAAAACGAGCAAGATTAGCCGACTACTCCTTGCTGTTGTTCGTTCCAACTGAGAGCTTTAAGTAAGTAATCTCGGTTCCGTCCTTAACAACAGCAGGCAGCTCGTTCAAACTGAACTCTGAACCGGCAGTATCTCCGCACTCGACTTCGGACGACAGCCTGTTCATCAGACAATGCAACACCGACATTAAACGGTGAGCTCGCATTAGAGCCAGTAGCGCCATTAACTAAACAACTTTATCAGGTACTGTAGGTCTTTTCGAGTTATTATGTAATTCATTTGTGGGACCCAGTTCTTTCTTCATGAGCTTCTGAGACAACCTCACGCAAACTTTCAAATCGGCAGATACACAGCGGTTTAGAAAGGAACACGTAATCGTCCCAGCTTAACGGAATTACAAAGAGGGCTCAATAAGTTTTAAGGCGTGACTGCCCTGGTTGACCCAGAATTTTATGGCACTGTCCAAAACAAAGGCTGACCTATTGACGGTACGCTACCAAAACACCGAATTGATAGACTTCAAACTCGCAAGGAATCGTCAGTTTCAATTTAGGCACTTGACGAAGTTTTAACTTTCCCCGTTCACATAGCGCACACGATAAGCCATTTTACCGAAGCGACATACTGTACAATTTCAAGCGGAACTTAGCGACACGGGAATGCTTCGAGGAGATCAGCAAAGTGTTGGGGGATGAATCTTCGTCGAAAGCAACTGTTGAGTACTGGTACAGAGATTTATGTCGAAAGATATTCGATCTGGAAGATGCCCCAAGTTCTGGAGCCCCTGTTAAGGCACGCACCGACAAAAATGTAACCTTGGCCAACAAGCTGGTGGAAAACGATCGTCACATCACCGTCGAGAATCTAGCAGACGAATTGGGAATATCAGTGGGAACTGTGGAACAGATATTACACGACGACATGGTTTTGCATAAAATTTGTACTCGGTTGGTGCCTCGTGGACCGACAGCGGACCAAAGTCAGCAAAGAGAACGTAGTTGTGAGCAGGTGCTTCCTATCCTCGAGTCAAACAGAAAGTACGCTGTAGTGACTGGTGATGAATTGTATATCTATCATTACGACCCAAAACGGAAGGAGCAGACCAAGGAACGGATCGAGAAAGGAAGTGGCGCACTCATCGTTGTCCGGCACCGAGGAGCATCAAGAATCACATAACCAACTTTATAACGGATGTATAACGGAAGCTTGACGAGAGTTCGACTGTTGGAGTGGAACGGTAGCGAGTGGAGCAAGTGACAGACTTCTTGGGCGGAGTAGTCTTGTTCGTTCACACTTGTGATCAGAAGGCGTTGGACAGCCTGCCTTGGAAGGTCGTCGTCGTTGGCTTGAAGGAGAAGATTCTGAAACATCTGCCCGAATGTTTGTGAGCGTTTTTCGCTCTTGCTGGCGTACTTTGTCACGTAGCGCAGCAAAGCCTTTACGTCAACGATTGCGGACCAATCACAGTTTGCTCGCCATGTCTGGAGCTGCACCCTGTTGTGTCCATTAAGGAGGGGATCATTCCGTCCCGACAGAAACTGCCAGGTTCCTTGCTCATCCCTCTTTAATGCCGACACGTCTCGTACGTTCTTTGGATAGTGGAACCGGCAAGTTTGCTTTTTGGCCCGCTTATCGATCACCAAGCAGTACCCAGCGATGCACCTAGTGTGCCGCTGCACCATGTTCTGGAGGGCAGCAAAGTCTTCCTCATCGTCCCGGAGTTGGGCAGCTCTGAGCTGACAGGGATGTACTTCCGGATTTACAGCATGCTGGTTCACGCTCCAGGTCGTCACGATTTGGTCAAAATAATCTGCGATTGCTTTTCGCTCTTCTTCAGTTTTCGTATCCAGGTGAGTAATGTCAGGCGCATCTTTTAACCAGACGAACCCATGCGCGTGGCCGCTTCCCCTGTGTTGCCACTCAAAGCGGTACTACTCGTCAGCCACTTTAAACGCTTTATGTCAGACTTCCTCCAGGAACGTTCTGAATCGATAATGCAAGAACCAAGTGGCACTCAGCGGGTTGTCGATAAGGTTTATCCGAGCCCGTTTACTTCTTTCCTGTGCGGTGCTCTCAGGTGGAAGCCGCCTGTTAGAACACAAATTGTGCAGCTCCGACCAATATAAGTCGGCAGCGCTGAAGGTGATTAAGACTGTCGGACTGCCAAGTTGCTCGATCTCGTCAGTCAGCTCGTTTTGTCGCTTGTACCAATATTGCCTTGACTCGCGTAAGGCTGATTCAAAGTAGACAATGCTACACGAAATGCTGTCCAAGTCGTTTTGATACTTGTGCTCGAATTGTTCCATGAACATGTTGGCGTCTGCGTTTCGTCGATATTTCAGAAACAGGCACCCTTTGTTTCAATGCTCTCCACCATAACTCTAAGTTTAGCGCGAAGAAAGGAAAGCGCGGGTGTTTGGAAAACCGTCCGTCTCTGTACCGAAGCAAGTGTTTGAAGAATTCGGCTGGATTCAACTTCCGGGGTCGGGGTTAGCGAAGACCAACGTTGGAAACAAGGAGATGTACCCAACCGTTTCAAACTCGTTGACAAGCTTACTGGAGATTTTTGGCCACATGGCGTGTACATTGTGGAGGTTTCTGATGTAGTTGTCTATGGTTATTTGGTCAGTGAGTCGAGGGTGTTGTGGTATGGCAAAAGTGTTAATATTTTCTTGCTCTTCGGCATTGTTCTCTTCGTCATTTCTGGAAGGGTGCGCGTCCACGGCGTCTGGATCTAAAGGTCTTTGGACTTGCATCGAAGGTAAGAGGAGGCTAATGTCACCTTCTGGAAGAGCAGCTGGGTTGTCCTGGTCTATGACTATGTCTGCGTAATACGCATTATTCCTTTTCAACCACCGCAAGGCTCTCCATATCCTGTCTCTCTTTGCATGTGAGTCCCTATGTAGCTCCGCATTCTTTCCCACTCGCCAAACAATGATGATATTGATGTCTTGCAGTCCTCGGGAAGAGTTTTGACGAACCCTTGGACATCTTGGGGAAAATTTAGAATGTTGCCCGAGTAGCCCCGCTGTTCTCCTTTCAGCTGGCGGACTTGGACTACCGCTGCGACTTGTGCTATCAACATCTCCACCTGACTTAAAATCCGCAACTTATCCGGAACGATGGCTCCAGGGTCCATACCGTTGTCCGCCAAAAAATTTTTAATATTTGAGTTTCGTTTGTTTCCCCTGAACCTTACACACTCGGTACAAGCGGATGTCAGGAAAACTTTCATTGCAAGTGCTGCAGTTGTAGGAAGAAAGCTGAGATATTTTTGCCCGGAAGCGTCCGATACCGTTCCTAATGCCGTGTTTGGATGAGACAACGTCAGACCTGTCGGAATCTAGAGCTTTTCTAGAGATCTGTCTTGCTGACTTAACAGATCATCACCCACTTCATCTCCCGAGAGTGAAGCATTGGCGGAACAGCGATTACTTTGTCTTTCGCGCTGTTTGTTAATTCTGCTCATGTAATCAATAGTTGTCTGGACGTTTCGCCTCTCAGCCAAACGTTCTGCGTTCACTGATGCTCCGGCAACAGATGGCTGCGGGTTTCTAACGACCGCTTGTCTAGCAGGTCTGCTCTTGGTTCGTCGCACAAACCTCTCATAGAACTGCGGGTGAGTTGGTGATGGTGTGGAGGCTGGAGAAGGAGGGACATACACGGAGGTGGGAGACCTTCGGAAAGCCGAATATTGCGTGGAGCTGCTCGTACTCTATGTGTGATGACGCCGCGGAGGTGTTGGAATTTCGTCCGATTGCTGACACCACCCCAAAACACTGCCGGCAGACCCTGGTTGAACTGGAGCAACACTGTGCTGTGAAACCTGAATGCGTGGAAGATCGTCGACTTGTCCGTTTGCCGATACATAAGGATTTTGCCTTACTGGAACGTCGCCAAAAAAACGAACTCTCGCTGGTCTTTCGACCTGTTTGCGTTCGAAGCGGATGCTTTGGTAATGGTTCCCA
>BDGG01000007.1:1012729-1087712 GCA_001949185.1 Ramazzottius varieornatus
ATTACCAAAGCATCCGCTTCGAACGCAAACAGGTCGAAAGACCAGCGAGAGTTCGTTTTTTTGGCGACGTTCCAGTAAGGCAAAATCCTTATGTATCGGCAAACGGACAAGTCGACGATCTTCCACGCATTCAGGTTTCACAGCACAGTGTTGCTCCAGTTCAACCAGGGTCTGCCGGCAGTGTTTTGGGGTGGTGTCAGCAATCGGACGAAATTCCAACACCTCCGCGGCGTCATCACACATAGAGTACGAGCAGCTCCACGCAATATTCGGCTTTCCGAAGGTCTCCCACCTCCGTGTATGTCCCTCCTTCTCCAGCCTCCACACCATCACCAACTCACCCGCAGTTCTATGAGAGGTTTGTGCGACGAACCAAGAGCAGACCTGCTAGACAAGCGGTCGTTAGAAACCCGCAGCCATCTGTTGCCGGAGCATCAGTGAACGCAGAACGTTTGGCTGAGAGGCGAAACGTCCAGACAACTATTGATTACATGAGCAGAATTAACAAACAGCGCGAAAGACAAAGTAATCGCTGTTCCGCCAATGCTTCACTCTCGGGAGATGAAGTGGGTGATGATCTGTTAAGTCAGCAAGACAGATCTCTAGAAAAGCTCTAGATTCCGACAGGTCTGACGTTGTCTCATCCAAACACGGCATTAGGAACTCTTACCTTCGACTTTTGCCTGTATGCCATTATGTGCGAAGACAAGAATGGCGTTGGTCAGGCAGCTTTCGTCGGTCTTCTTTCGTCGGAAAAAAAGGAAAACTTGGCCTTCTTCTTCGAGTCCTTCAAGGACGCCCATCCAGAGCATTGGGAAAGGGTTGAAGTAGCTTTCACGGACAAGGACTTTCACGAGATTGCTTTGCTGAAGAGAGAACTACCTCAAGCTAGACCGCTACTGTGCGTGTTTCATGTGGTGAAGTGGATGAAGACTAAGATCGTAAGACTGCCAAACGTGAAGGAGGACAGACTGCGCATTTACCAGCTCTTCAACAAAGCTCTACACTGCTACAACGAAGACAACTTCGAAAAAAACCGGCAAGACCTCATTGACGATAGCGCCATGACGGAAGAGTTTCGAGGCTATCTGCAGGATAACTGGTGGATTTAATGGCATGGGCCTACCTAACGCCGATCGCAGAGTCGTCCCGGAAATCATCGCTCTTGAATAGCTGTTTGTCCAGATGAGTATGTACACTGTGGTACTTCTGAGAGTTCTTTGTCACCCCACAGGCTCATGTGTTCTTCCAGCGACAGATTACGGACATACTACCTAGTTTCTCGTATTTCGGTCACCTCCAGTTGAAATAAAATTCTGGGCGGTGGTGCGATGAGCCGTTGGTGGTGTCGAAAGTTTAAATATTAGTGGTGAGAGGAGCCCATCGGTGGTGTGTCAATTAAAACCGGTGGTGAAATGAGCCCTTCGGTGGTGTCGGTGGTGAGAGGAGCCCTCACCTTTTTGTTTATAAAACCGAAACCGAAATATAAAAGGCGGTAACAATAGTTTTGTGGCGGTGTGGAACTAATTTGACTACTACCGGAAAAGGCGGTGACAGTAGCGTTTTAGGCGCTGTGCAGCGCTAGTAATTGCGATTAGGCGGTTCAGGCGGTGGCAATAGTCAAACTCTTTTGAAAAAACGAAGTCATACCAAATTTAGATTTTTATCCTTCAGACACTAGCTAACTCATTTGCCAGAAACCAAGTATTAGCGGTTTGTGGAGAAACAGCTTTGTTGAAGAACGGAAATTTGTTCGCCAAAATAGCCATATTGCGAAATAATGCCGAAAAGAAGTATTGTGAATCCGGCTGCTACTGAAATTATTCTCTCCGATGAAGAACCATTATTTCCACTGACTGTTTCCTCACTACGATACACCAATGTCTAAAGCGGACTGAAGCGGAAGTCATTCTCAGGTCTTGGATTTAATGGTAGAGCTGAAAATTTAGTGATAATTGGGCCGCGCCGCCCGGTAGGTTCTCGCAAATATCTAATTACTATTCACTGTATCTAAAAGGAAGTAGAGTCAAGTACTGAAATTAACCGCGACAACTCATCAGACATGAGGTCTGTTACACCTCCTTGCAATGGCAAGAAATTTACAAACACGTAATGAATTCACTAATTGATCAATTCCAAACACTGAACCTTCTGAGACTGAAATCGATCCTTTTGGAATGGACGCCATCAAGAAAATGGCAATTTCAGAGTTCCGACGAAAGGTGTAATTGATCCATTAGAGGAGGACATCTTCGGTATCCTGTCTGCAAAGTCGAAAAACAAATCAAGGGCCAGAATATAGTGAACACTGTTGTGGAAAAGGAGCGAAACACGCAGCAGAGTACGGCCAGCAGAGGAACAAGAGCATTCCAGGTTAGACGAGTAGCAAAGGGTTTGAAGACAGCTGGAAAAACAGACGGAAATTGGTTTATTTAAGACCCGACAAAATAGAGCTGGAAAACGAAGCGAAGTGTAGTAGTGCGAAGACGGAAGTGATGGTTTTGCCAGGAGGACTGACATGAATACGACAGGTTTAGGCTCAGGTTTGGCAGCACGTCCGATGAGTTTTTCCGTTCGGGCGATTAGTTGTAGGTTCTGATCGACTAGGGTCCGTATTTCGGTGGCCTGTGCCTCGCTCTTTCGCCTAAGGACTTCGAGCTCGTTTCTAACTGCAAAAGAAATCATACTTCAGCTCATGTATTGGAAACATGTGTCATATACAGTGCGGCCCCGCCAGGTTTGTGCAACTCACTTTTAGGTCATGTGAAAAATTCAGATCCAGTTTCTCCTTTTAACCAACCATTGACGTCTAATCAGCAGGTTATGCCGCCTCTTTCGAGACGGGGATTGCTTTTGCATCAGAAAAGATCGTTTCGCAAACTCGATTTGAGCTGTTGGCGGTAATGAGAGTTCCCAACCTAAACGAATAATTTTTCACAGGTCCCCACAGTCGAGCTCGAGAGAGCAAATTGGTAGCAAATGAGGAGGAACAGTTTAGGATGTCCGATGAGGCTGGAGAGAATAATCTGCTATCCAATCCCGAAATGCAATCGAACGTTTTGTCCAAAATTTTAGGGGTTACCAGGAAACCATGATTATTTCAAAAATTTGGTTTCGGCGTAGATATCGTGAGTGGACCTGAAACTGTGTTTAGTCAGAAAGCCAGATCAGTGTGCTTGCATTTGAACTGACTTTGGACGGAATACCTTTGGCCGCATGACCGGAGCGATTTTTTGAAAACTACACAAAAACTACGAGGTAAAAGTAGCGGACTTGTCCATGTAAAATCGCATGGGGTACTTGTCCACCCCAGATCTCATCTGCTCATCAGATTTTGTCACGTTTTGGTTTATTTGATAGGAAGAAACCCCTATCTATTTTTCAAATATGGTAGACAGGAAAGAACAGCGGAATTCGTGAGAAACATCCGCTGGGAAGAGGTACAGTCAGCCCAATGTTAGAAAGCATGTTTTCAAAAAATCAGCTGATTTTAATCAACCAAGTTACCGTACACATACATATGCAAAGTTTTCAGGGTGGACAACTTCACCATGCGATTTTACGTGGACAAGTCCGCTAGTTTTACCTCGTAGAAAAAGTTGTCAAAACTAAAAAGTTCGACACGGAGAATAACTACTCGGGAAAACGTCTTAAACATCCCTCCATCTAAGCCTCATTTTTTAGTGATGACCAAGATGTTGTTCTAATATTACATCCATCTACTTTTACGGAAAAATGCCCCTGTACTTGCGTAGGTGTCTGCGCATGGAAATCTTCCCCTCTTTTCAGCTTTTGATTTTGAAAAATCAGGGTGTGGGTCTGGTTAGTTCGATCGATCGATCGAATCACACAACATAATTTCTGAAATCCAAAACAATGTACTCGAAGAACAATAAGGTTTTGGGACCACAACAAGTGTCGGATGGGAAACGATTTTTTTCGCGAGGATGGGTAGGCTTGAATTGTGTTCCGAGCGCCTGTGGTCGTTCCCTCTCGGCGGTTGACGTTGAGTTGAGTCGAAGCCTTTTCCTTTCCCAAAATGAATCTTCGGCTAAAAGGTACCTCAGGGCATTTTTTATCACAGAGTAATGCACCGAGGAAGATACGTGCTCACTTTCCGGAACCCGAATTTTTATCAAAAGTTGCACAAACTTGGCGGGGCCGCACTGTAGGTCGGTTGAAGAAAATATATTGAGCACGGTGGCCGTAATTCATTTCATCTTTAAAACTGAAATTTCTTCTGGGAATCATGCTTGTACTGCTTGCCCCCTAGTGCTTCAAGCCTGTGCTTGATGCTTCTTTGATGATGGCCGCACACTGCATGGCAGGCTTCCGGGATGGTGGACCTATATGTCGATGTGAGCAATGATGTACAGCTGTACTTGCCTTGTCGAGCGTCCCGCTCTAGTTCTGCAACACGATCCGCCAACGACCTCTCCACCACTGCGTCCGCACCGTGTTCGTCGAAAGCACTGAGCCGAGCAATAGGCCCTGGAGTAGTCGTGACAGAAGTGGCTAGGGAGTCGGTGTAGGAAGGCGGAAAAACTCGTGCCTCTTGTGGGTTGTGCTCCGCGATTAGAACTGGAGGGACCATTGGTTCATTCACGACATGAGCAGGCGTACGAATTTGAAACATTCGCGTAATCCTATCCCTCATTTCTCGAGCCTATTCCATCTCTCCTGGCGTAGTTGGCAGTCAGCTGTTTGCACGAATACGGTTCTTGGATGAGATCCGCTAGGACCTGGGAGATCTTATTGAACAGTCTTAAACAGTCCCACCCGATTGTTCAAACTAACAAGTAGTATGGCTGAGAGCATGCAGAACAAATCGCAAGACTTTCGACTCTAGACATGAACTTGTACGAAGCTACATGTAGAATGGGAAGATCCGTGTTCACTGTGTAGCTGCAGGCAGCTCAGCTGACTGATACGCTTTTACTGACCAAGGGTCGCTGTCGTTCCCCATATCCCTATCAGCTCTTTTCGGCTTCGTGTGATCAAATGCGTATTGCAGAGAGATTGACCATTGAACGTCTTTGCTCTATCCAGTGGAACTGATTTTGATTTCGGCTGTGTATTATCGAGACAATTTTGTTCTCGCCTACGAGATACCGCACAAAATTCCCGACACAAGATGGCTAATTATCTAAATTCACTTAAAACATACTGCATGTGAACTGGTAATTTTTTGCATAAACGTAGTCGAAAAACCAGGAACAAATTGCGAGAACAACTAATGAAACTTATTTCAGCTTAGTGTGCATATACGGGACAAAATACACGGAAGAGATTTGACACTAATACTACCACCATTGAACACGAGTATAATACTGGATAAAAACCCCACAACACGTTGCCACCGTTATTGGCTTCCTTCAGAGGGCGCTGGAGCTTACTCGCTTCTGTATGTACCGGTTCGCACGTTTGCGGGTAGTTGCTCAACTGCGTCACCACAGCTCCGAAGGTTTCCCTTGGTTCCCGGCATTTGGTTTCCTTCTCGTGCGACAACAGCGACGGCCACTGGGTCTGACTGATCCACTTCAGGTTGCAGTCGCACTTTAGCGGATTATCTGAAAAGACACAACAAAACCTCAGTCCGGTCTCAGGTTTCAGTTTTATCGATCTGAACGGTGAGGTGCAATAAACTTGCAAGTTATCAGGTTACCCACGATAAATTAACCCAATATTTATGCGGCTGCAAGCTTGTGCAATTGGACGCTCAGCCGGAAAGTGGGCAAACAACACGAGCATTGTTTGAGGGATTATCCCTTTGGTATTATTGGGGTCAGTTGTGGAGCGAGGTTGGGGAGTAGCCTAATAACTGTGACCGACCCTTCGGCGTCGTCGTCAGACCAGCTAACCATGTTTGTTATTAGCCCCTTGCGGTTCAGTAATTACATCCCCGTCAAACTCATTAGATGACGGTATAACGCAACGTGACACATTACACCCACGGATTAGCTCCCAACAGTCGCCCATTGCGCTGACCCAACTGTCGACAACTGTCCCGGCAAAAGTAATAACTGGACTCTGATTCGATCTTATTACGCGGGGCTTCATGATGACAGGCCAAATATCCCAAGTTCCCAGCACGCTACTTCATGATCCAGAAAGCCACAAGCCGTACGGTACAACAGCTCACAGGGGTGAGAAAGTTTCCCGCCCATACCAAATTTCGGCTACAAAATCACTTTGCCTTTTTTGCACGAGCAAGCCTGACGATGAGCGTTTTGGGAAGTACTTTGGGAAAAACCTTAACTAAACTGCTCAAAAAACAGCCTTTTTTCGACGGACGATTGTGACTTTCTACATCGTATCAAGCACGACTGTAGACCACCGAAAATTTCATATAGAAGCAGTTTTAACGAGTATGGAGTACAAGTGCATGTGTGGATCAAAAGTCTTACCATGGATGTCAAGGATTTTGAGGCTTTTCTTGATCGGTCGAAAGGCTTCTTCATGGAGAGTGGTCAGTTTGTTTCGTGCCAAGTAAAGCCACTCCAATTGGCGCAATGAATGGAAGGCGCGGGTCGATATGTTTGACAGGCGATTTTGATGGAGGTACAAATACTTGAGCGAATTGTCCAGGGTTCGGAAGGCGTGCGGGGGGATGCTGGTGATGGAGTTGTTCTGTAGATTAAGATGGCTCAAGTTGTCCAGGCTGGACAAGGCTTCCACCGGGACGCGGCTCAGATTGTTGGATGACAGATCCAGCGCACTCAGCGTATTACTCAACCCCGAGCTCTCGTCCGTCACACCACCGGCCACCATTTTGCCCACAAAGGCTTCCCTTGACACATCTTCCAGGCAGTTATGGTTCATATTCAGGATCTCTAACTGCTGCAGGCTGGAAATTGCCGGTGGTACTTCGCGGAAGAGGTTGTAGCCCAAATCCAGCCGATTTAATGAGCTGGTTACGCCCTGTAACGTTAAGCTACTTTTACCAAGTTTCCATGTACAGGGAGGGCGCAGTTTTTTCCCAATCATGAATATATCGGAGAAAAATGTCATCGCTTGTCGCTACAGTTTGACTCAGTAAGCGTGAAGATCAGCTTGATTTCACCGTAGCAAAATGGCACGAGAAGCACTGCATCACTCGCTCGGTCATCTGGTTAAAAGTCGAACAGCTCAGCAGTGCGACTTTCAGCTGTCTGCCGTTTTTTTCTCTTGCACGTGTCGTAGATTTTACCTGAAAGAAGCCTTCCTGAAAGGTGTCAATCATATTGTAGGCTAAATGGATTTCCTGCAGCGCGGTTGATTTGGAGAACATTCTTCCCGGCAGTCCCTTAATCATATTATGGTTCAAATGGATCTTGGTCAGGTTGTCGGCTCCATTGAAGGCAAAGGTCTCGACATCCTCAATTTCGTTATTGTCCAGATACAAATTAAGCAGCGATTTCATGCCGGTGAAGGCATTATTGGTCACCCTGGTAATGAGGTTATTGTTGAGGTTGAGCGTTTTCAGCGCCTTGAGCCTCTGTAGCGCCTCATGGGGGATACTGTGGAGCAAATTGCCCGACAGATCCAGGGAGATGAGCGTCTGGTCCAGGTTGAAAAAGGCCATGGCGTCGATGGCTTGGACGTTTGAGCGAGTGATGGACAAGTGGTGGATGTGCAAGTGCTGGAACTTCAGGCCAGGTAGATGGACAATCTGGTTGCCGCGCAGGCGCATGTGTCTATCAACACACACATGAAATTATTATTCCAGACAAACATGGAAGATCTATATCGTGTATGTCACTGTTCCCGTTAGAGCATTCAGAGCAACGTGTGGCAGGGATATAAATGTCAACAAATAATCAGCGTATCAGCTGTTGCGCATACAGGGCTCCCCTTTTGTGTCAACATGCTGGACCAATGGATTATACCACAAGGTCCACTGTCCACTTTGCCGGCTTTGCCCTGTATTGCGCTGACAGAATGTGTAATGGCAACAATGCTGCCGCAGTATTGCGCCGACACAAGTGCAGCATTAACCCCTCTTCCCATTCCTTGGCCTCATCAATTCGTAACCACTTAGGTTCTTAACCCGAAGACTACTCGATGCTATTCTGTCGTCAATTTTCAGTGAAGTGCGTCCTCCAAAATACCATTTCATCATAGCAATGCAGTGGGCCGGGTTTCAAAACGGGTTCGAACACTGAGCCTTAGTAGACTCTAAAACCGCGGTCCGCCCAGGCCCATAAATACACTACCCGTTGGTAAGTCTGTCTCCGCGAAAAGTTTGCTCGTTTAATACTTTGATCGTCCCTTAGTTCCCCGTATTTTTCAATTGACGGAGGAATTTTCGGGGGGAAAGCAACTACTGACCATGTTGCATCCTGCTCATTGTCTACGACTTGTTACGTGATCTTAACTTACTTGATAATAGTTTCCTTGGGTATTTTCTCCAGCAATATGCCAATCTGGTCGACGTCGGCATTCTCACAGATGACTTCCAGGCCGTCCTCTTCCAGTGTTTTCTTGCAGACACAGGGCGTATTCAGCAGCTCTTTCGGGCACTCCAACTTGCGATTGTGACACTTGCCGATGGCGAAAACACACCATATCAAGTATAAGCCCTGGATGAATGCCAACTGCAACCCCATACTTCCTTGAACCATTCTTCCCTCAAACAAACAACCAATCCCGCAGTGGAAAATCAAACTGCCTCACGTTGCCGTAGAATAAGTCCCCCTTCACACCGAGCTCGTGTTCTACAGACGGATGAACGCCTTTAAAAAAAATAGACGGTCAAAACAGAAGATCGCTCCGCTTGACGGTTCTTCTATGAAATGTGTTTTTCTTTCCGGCCTTATTTTACAAAGGCGTTCGGACGGAGAAAAGTGACGTTCACGTCATCGTTGACGGCACAGATAATGAAGATAACTGGCTGCTGCCGTTTATCCGAGTCCTCTCAGAGTGAAGTAAACTGCGGCACTGTTGTTTTTTTATCCGACGAGATGAGACGAAAGAAGGGCGGACTCAGTCAATTGATCCAGATCAAGGAGGAAATTGAATAAAATGTGATCATAAATGCTTTTGATATCGTTTGGCTGTCCTTTCTTCTTCACAACTCAGTCGACTCTTTTTCCAATCGATGGCTTCCCAAAATATCCCACGGGACGTTTCCCGAGCGTGAGGTGTTGCAAAGGTGGGTGAACAGTTCAAAGATGGATAGTGATTCACGAAAAAATGCGGCTTTTGTAAAGGAACGTCAAAAAAGTCTGTTCAGTGATGGCAAAAGTGGCGGGTTGTTCACACTTAATTGTGGTCGATTTAATCCGTAAGATACACTTCAGTACGGTGGTCGCCGTTTGCTCAACTGCTCAAGCCTGAACTTGACAAACACTGAGGCCGAAAAAATATCCCCTAGTAGGATATCAGACGAGGAAAGGAGCAAAGCAACGAATATCAAATATCCGGAAGGCAGTTATGGGAGACGCGCTTATGTCCGCGCTTTTCCAATGCCACTGCAATTATTTCTCGACGGGGTGAACGAGACGTCGATGGCAGCAGCAGGCACTGAAAGAAAACAATGTCCGATAGTGGAATAACGAGCCGATGATTTTTCCACTCTACAAGCAGGGAGAAAAAGCATGGGGAACCAATGGGAAATCAACAAATCGGGGAACCAAGCTTGACTTTTACGATATGCCGCAAGGGTCCCATTACGTCACGCCAAAACACTCTCTGTGTGGTATAGTAAATCTTGCTCACGAAAAAGAAGCTTTCACACTCTGCTGGTTGTACAATAATCCTCTGTTTCCTTTCAGAAGATCGAAGACCGAAAAATGCATACTAACCGACTGTCACCTTCATTTGAATTTAGATTTTCAAACACGCTTATGGGAGTTAACTGGAGTTTTTCCTCTTGTCGCTGCACTGACTTCGCGTTTTTCCCCACGTACCGTAATTGCAACAGTCGGAGAAGCTCGCGAAGCCATAAAAGCTTATTCAGCAGGAACTTCGCTGCTGGGTAATAGTTTATCGATCGTAAAGGGGAAAAAACGGCGGACGTCATTGTTAATGTTAGACAAGTTATGCTTACCAGCTGCCGGAAGAAGCAATAGATTGCAAAGCATCGAGAGCCATTAGCATGTCCAAGTAAAAGGCCGTGTCAGTCATTCGTTGAATGCTTGACACATCTTACATAGTGCGCCTAAGGTCCACAAAACCAGCAGTCGAAGAAAGGCAAGAAAAAAAAGCTGATCCGCCGGCTACAGTGCGCAACGGAGGCTTTGGGGATCGACGAACGTACAACTCCGCCGTGTCCGTAAAGATGAAGGATTTGATGTGGAGCAGCGTTTAGCACTTTAGGCCCGCTCTTCTTCCACGCAACACGACTACACTACTGTGGCAAACTACTCATCACACACCAAGCCTCCCTGATCAAATGCGACAAAACGCGTGCGTGAACCATCTCAAGCCCGACTTTTACAACTATCCGCCTGTTCACAACCAAGTATAACCACCATTAACAGAAACCGGGCTCTCCGCCGGATGTCCCTGCCTAGAACATCCTTTGTTTCTATTTCAACAGACCATGTCAGCCATAACACAAAAGAGTCAGTATGAGCTTTTGAAACAGAAACCATGTGGCCGGTCAATGAGACACGCGTGTTGCCCGCCATGGTTTTCTATTTGAATGGCTCATTCTGCGTACAAACGGCCCAACTCTTACTGCGATTGAATTGAAAGGGGATCGGATGTACGGATGCTTGCTTAGTTTAACTTCGTTTCTGGTGGAAAGTGTACTCCCATCTCCTCTCCTCTCATCCAACAGAGTACATCCTCCAACAGCCCCATGCTGCGTCACGCCGCATCGGAAGTCCTATAGTGACCCATTTCAGTTCGTCGATCATCAGCACATCCTCGTGCTCAGCGGTAGCCAGCTTCCTTGTTTTACTCTTCGTCCATACTTTGGTGTCTGTTATGATTCTCGGCAGCAAGTAGGCTTAAGCAAAAAGTAGGCGTCGTCAGCCCAACTTTGAGCTGTGGGAAAATGGGTGTCATTTTTCGGTTTCTGACGGCAGCTCCATCGTCAGCTGTGACAGCAATTGGGAGGAATATGTAGCGGGCAGGGAGTAACGTGAGACGGCATACTGTAAAATGGCCCGCCGACTGTAATGAATCACTATGATTAAAAGATGCTATCACAGCCGTGGAGCAATAACGCGCCGATAATCAGCAAAAGCTGGCCACACAATGTGATGACAAACATCGGGCAGCCATCACATCAAACACCAACATGCTACCCCGTTGCGCAACTTGACCACTCTAATTTCTCCTTTCTCAACTTCCGGGTTAAAAATATCCAAAGGACAAAGCGAACTATCCTGCCCGACAGCCAAGCCTGATTATGGTCTTTTCAAGTATTCTAACCTAGAAATCGTTGACAAAGATCTCATGTGGAGATTTCCACCGTTGCGTCGTAAAAAGGGAAAAGCTCGAGCTGTACGTACCAACATTGACACAAAGTTGCCCGTGCGTCGATTTATGAGAGTATAAATCATGATTCGGTAATGTGTGATAGAAATATTAGGTTGGTTGAACATGCCGCATTAAATTTGTAGGCTGTCAAAAAAGGTTGAGGATGAAACTGACAAAGCTAGCACCAGTGAAACTGGGTCAGTGCTTTGTATGGAAATCAGTTGCCGCTAATCTTATCGGTCGGGGCGCAGGCAGGAGGAGTCCTTTCGCGTCAACTGGACTTCACTTTGGGTATTTGTGGGCATTCTCGGTGGAATAAGTCTAAAGACCCCTCGTCTAAGATGGCCGTCTTAATAGTGATGATGCGTTTAGTGTTTCCTTGCAGCGAATTAACTGGCGGCTTAGCCAGTACAACATGTGCCATTCAGCGCGCGAGTGAAGAGGGAAAACGGAGACGGATCTCCTGTCAAACGGAAGAAACAATTAGGAGCGGTCTCAAGCACCCATTCAGAGCAGCAGTGATCCGCATCACAAAAAACCATTACAACGGCGGCAATTGCGCGGAAACCCTTTTTGCTTCTTCTCCAAACAAGCGCCTCGTCAGTGTGCATACAAGGGCCGGATATCGGGATTGCTTCTCCGCAACGTTGACTTTAACATCATACCCATCGTCCAACTCCCGAATTAACAAAGGTTAGAAAAATCTGGGGTTCCCCACGTGGAAAATTGAAGTTTTGGACAATTTTCGGATAGCTATCAATAGTAACAGGCTGAGAGATTTTGTCACGTGAGGGCGGAATTTCAACACCTGCAAAGAAAGCAATTCCTTTTTTGCCGCTTTTCTGCTACGATGACAGAGCTCTTCGCCATTTGCACACACTGATCAGACAGGGAGCTCGAGCTACCATACTTTCTGGATGAAATTAACAGTAATTTGCAATCTCCGGTAAGACTCCGCTGGGAATTGTTGGTCCAGCGTGATTGACAGGGCGATAAGCTCCTTGTGTCCATCCTAAACAAGTCCGTCTGGTCATTTTCCCCAGCTTTACACTTCCTTGTCCACATCGCTCAACCCGTCACTCTCTCCAATGTATTCGCCATCACGAGACTCTAACTGGCTGTCCGTAGGGACTGTACGGCACCTAAAAGCCTATAGTGTCTGCTAATCAGCTCATGCATATGCCATGAAAAGTTAGCCCGATAATAAAATGGCCATCTTCCCTACAATCCTCACTCTTAATGCTATTGCGCACGTTATTCCAAGCACGTGGAGTAAATTAGGCTTCGATTGAAAGAAAGGTCCTCCTTAACCGTTCTTGATGGCACTTGGGTTCAAGCTAAACAAGACCCCATTGATGGATGAACTGTGTTGTGCATTGGCAATACGACAGGAAGAGGATCTGTGTGCGTGTCTTGCGTGGATGGACCAGAGCATTGATATCGCCCTTGATCAAGTTGATATGAAACATCTTTCATGAAAGCTTCACGACCATATCGTGCTCTCCCTTCTTCGGTGCAGCTTGCCACTTGCGCCCAAAGAGCTTGTCAAGTGTTTTGCTACCAAGCCTCAGTTAGATGGCATCCTTGTCGAAAGACTGCGTCTGTTCGAGCGTGCATCTGTTTACGCTTGTCCGCTAAAGCGAAACGTCCTTTTGCTTAAACTTGGCAATACTAAAGTTCCGAAGTCAAACATTCTCGTTTGCAGCGGATTCCGTAGAAAAATGGCAAGTTGCTCTTTGTTGATTTCAAAAGATATCGGTCGGCTTAATGTCAAACCGCAAATCTTCACATAGTGAATTGTGTCGTGACCAAAGCCAGCTGAAACACAAAAATTAATGGAAGATGTACTTTTCCGGATGTGAAGAGCTTCCGGAGGAACTGATCAAAGAACGTGGGTTTTAAAGTCTCTATTGCGCGTTAAAACTACGCGGTTCCGGTTGACAACCGAAAATCTTCAAACAGCCCTATTCTTTCCAGGCTGAAATCACCAGCAGCTAGCGCAAATTGAAAATATGGCAAACAAGACCCTGAAAATCTTTGATGCGATCCCTTCTATTGTGTTGTAGCTAGCGTGCGAAATGTGGCGCGCTGTGACGTCCAGGCGGGATGCGGGCATCGGCTTGTCCTGCTTGTCCTACGTGCCCCGATGAAAAGGCGGACACCACAGGAAGTCGCTATTGTCTTCCAATCTGCTACTCCGGCTCCCATCCGTGCTGGCTTCCACACAAGCCAGCATTGCCGCCCCGATCAATTATTCCTGCTGGATGGTCTTCCTTGTGGTAATCGGTACTGTTGATTCCAATTCCCCGCTAGTGGGCCGACTGTGGACAATGACACTCCAGGAGTGCTTTCAACTTGCGGCTGTCACGTCTCGTGTTCATGGAATCAAGGGTTAAAACCATAATTGCGACCAAAACAAACTCTTACCCCGACACAGTGGCGCAATACGCTCCACATGCGAAAGCTTCCCGAACGGCATTCCCAAACCTCAAACATTTCGTCAGCCAGATCAAGAATTGCGAACTGCGCTCGAGGTACACATCATCATACGGCTCCATTTCCAACGGCGAAAGTTATCACTCAGAATTTCTGGACGATCGATTCATCAGAGTTGACCAGGATTAAAGCTTTTGCCGCCATTTTTCTACGTTCATTCGACTGCTCTTGTTTTCTTCTCTGACTGTTGTCCGATTCTTTAATGATTGGCGCGATGCTTTACAGACTGCCGCCATCCAGCGGAAGTTACAAATCGATCCGTCAGTTTAAACTTGTCACGGGAAGCGAGAGATAAGTGCCCTACATTTGTTATGTGCACGTGTGTTGTGGAAGGAGCGGAAGCCCGACGTGTGCGCCGGACAGCCAGCCGCTCCTGGTGAGAATGTATGGTCAAGTTGGCCATTATCACCACATTAAGACACACAATAACACGCCTCCAAAACACATTATTCACGTGGATTATCGCCATGAAAACGCTACACTCCAAATGACCGTGTTGTGCGCCTTTTAAATTATCGCGTCACCACGAGGCACGTCATCAGTGGAAATCCATTCGGACGACACTTAAACTTCCTTCGGCATGAAACCCTAAAATTGTAACGGGCTTGGAGCTGCATCGACCAGGTCGCTTCCCAAGTGGCACACGATTCGAGCCAGCATCACTGATAGAGTGCGCCACTTGGGAAGCCATCTGGTCAACTGCATTGGCCGAGCTCCCATATCGTTATTCCATTTCAGCTTATCTCCTTCGGCCAAATGAAGCCATTTGGGCAGTTTAATAGAATGACGATCGTGAACGACTCTCGCCATTGACCGGAAATTTTATGAGTGAAATACCAAAAGGACTGCGGCATATTCCAACGAAGTTACAGGACTTCATGCGGCTCGGAGAGGAATTTATATGTGGTAATATTGACTTCCTGTTGATGTAGAGTGGCTTGTTCGGACTGGGATAAGAAGTAGGTGGAAGAGTGATAATTTGCGTGAGCGGTGTATTTGACACAAGTTTACGGTCAGATTACCGCTATCGACAGTGAATGAGGGTGGATGGTCGGAGTCAAAGAGTAGCTTCGCTTTTCAAGAGCACGAAACGTCCGAACATGCGAAAGGAATAAATGGTCAAGCCGAGCTGACTTCCGGCTTGATGTATGGATGCTCGGACGAGCGGAAGTTCTGGTGAAATTGAGACTACCGCTCTCGTTTGGAGAACCTGAATGTCATTAGCCCGTCTACCGCCTGCGAGCGATCTACACCCTGATCCCTTGTTCTAAACATTTACTGTCAGCTAGCCAAATTACAAACTAAAAAAGGGAATTTTGCGTGGATAACTAAAATCAACAATATTCGATGAAAGCTCGAACAATGAAACTAATGTAGTCGTGTCTTTTACCGGGAAAACATAGTTCAGGTTGGAAATGCATTGTTTCGACGTCCCCAAAGCAGCGCAGTGGGTTTCAAGATTAAGAGGCTTTCAGGGATTACCATGTAAGCGCTAAGAAAATTTGTTCCAATTTATTAAACATGAACTGGGAGCTACGAATGGACACCATTTGCTACGGGTAATTCGTCGGTCAGTTCTCGAAAGCTCGTAACGAACCACTTGGCTTCTCGTCGTACACGTTCCCTTATAACAACCCCACCAAACCCGATGAAGGCATCCTGTAAATAAATCAATAAGTTTTTCCATCAAAGGCAGAATCAAAAAATTGATAGTTTTCTTGGTTTATTTCCATCGCGATATCAGATTTCAAAACTGATCTCCCTAACATTACTTACGGCAGGTGGCGCTGCTTCGGCGTCGGTGGAGCCATCCCCCACCATGACCAAGTGCTGGTATCCGAAAGTACTTTTCAGGTACCCACAAGCCTGGCCTTTACCCCCATTGGCACACGTCATGGCATTCTCATCGAAGCCGGCGTAGTCTCCTGCGGAAAAAACACACTCACGTAACACCTCGGTAGGTTACAAGACTTCAGGAGAAATGTTCACCGTTATAGTACCACGTCAACCGGTTGCAAAAGACATTTTCCGGCGGTATCTGTAGTTGCTCCGCCAGCGGCAGTATGAAAAAGTCGAAGCCGCCAGACACTAGGAAGACGTCAGTACCTTTGGCTCTCAAGGCTGCTACTAAGTCGCTGTAACAGAGAAGCCTGGGTAAAACTCACCATTACAAAACTGGAAGTAAGAATAGCGTGGGAGTTCGGCAAAGAATCTCGACAGATCGTTTTCCCACGTGACGCACGCCTTCGGTGTCTTCGGCTGGCCCTGTGAGCCGTTGGACAAAGCTCAACGACCGTTTTCCGAAGTGGCGCACAGTTTCGGAACATTACTGTAACCGTGTTGAAAGCCGAATCTCGAGAAGTTCCCTTTTTCAACTAGCGCATGCTGTTAGCCAACAAAGATGAAAACGTGCGCCACTTGGGATAACTATATGGTCGCATTTGTTTGCAGAGTTCCCACGTACGCTATGCCCTCGGTTAATACTGGCGGATGTTTCTTCACGAAGGTCTTGGTTTGGTCCAACGTCGGTCTGATTATGTTGAGTCTTTCTTGCAGACAAGTCTTGAAGGGAAGATTGCCTCCCATAGCTTGCTTGGTCCATTCGGCCACTTCTTTCCCGACTCCGCAGTAGGTTGCGATCTCATCGATACCTTCGATGGGAGTGATGGTCGAGTCGACATCGAAGCAGACGGCGTCGACGCGCCTCCAAATGGACTTGACTTCTTCGGGTGTTTGATCGTAGCTCGTTGAGCGATTCTTCGACCTGCAAACACACGGACAGTTCAACATGAAGTGACGGCGTGCTCGAGGCATGCCAGTCTCGCTCGAAAAACTAGGTTGCTTGCTTATCGACCATCGCAGGCGCGACTGGTTTCGAAAGCCGCAACCAAGAGAATTTCCATGAAGCGCATAACGACAGACGCAGCTCACACGGTACAAGACCAATCGAATTTACAAAGGCATTACTGTTCTCACTTCTTCCCACATGAAATCGGTGCAAAATTTCGTCATTTTACCTACTAACCTTCCGGTCGGGATGGGGCTCATGGTTGGCATTCTTCTTCCCACTGCAAAGGCCGTAGAGCGAGCAGCCAGACCTGCAACCTACCATGATGATAACATCAAATACTATCCATCCTGAACAAAATGCTGCAGTCTAAACCACCATCAGACTGAAGAGCAAATCGGCTGCCCTGGGCAAGCAGAAACATAATTCTAAGCGCGACTGAGAGAAGAATGGTTCTGCGGTCAGCAGAATGATTACAGCACGCCAGTGCGTTGATAACGCAGTACAAAAGCAAGAGCTTCCCCATATCAACTCGCGCAATCGAACACGTGGTCTAATGCGAGACAGCCCAACGACACGTGACACAACCAGCGGTACAAGAGTCGCCTGCTCCAGAATTGTTCAGATACTCCAAGCAGCCAGAAGCAGATGTCGACTGCACAGATTGTTAACGCACTTACCTCCCGATCTTCTTCAAGTCCCCACGTGCGAAAGCTACGGCTGGGCAACGCCGTATTCTGCAAGAAACGCTGCAGACTAATTATCCTTCTGTTTCCCGCGTTTCGACAACAGGCGGTTCCCGTTCCAGCTAGGCGATTCCTGAGCAAGAAGAGTCGTCCTGTGGAAGCTGATTTCACAGTATGCGGTCCCTCCTATCCATCGTCGCCGTGCTGGAACTTTAGGGATGTGGGAGAACTGAAGGGAAAAAACCTAGGACTGTACTGTCTGTACATGCCATTTTGTTGGACTTTGCATTCTTGCTGATCGCAATCACTGATCAGCTGTTCTAAATAGGGCGTGGCGCTGCAGTTTATTCCAGCCAATCAGTTGCCTCAATACCAGATGGCGTGGCGTACTTCCGTTTTCCGGTAGGATCTCGCAGCGTCGCGCTTCCAATTCCGATCACTGCTCAGTCTCAAGAACCTTCAACGTTCTCGAGTAAGAGTCGTAAAAAGCTGGGATATTCTATGCAACTTGATCTAGAACGAGCAACGGAATAAGCAACCTCATAGACAAATTATGAGCGCGACCATGAAACTGCGTGTCAGAAGTAATGTGAAAATTGTCAAAAACGGCAAAGAAGTCGTGACGCAAGTTACACGTATAGATCGAAATCAACACGTTTCGATGTGTAAAATGGAGCGTCGATTGCTCCAGCCTTCCTAACAAACACACCATCTTTAAAGAAATCTTGTTGGACCCATTCGTTCATTTGTTCGCTGGAATAAGGTCCATGAATCGCTTCCTCGTCTGTATTCTTCCATTTGTATTCCCAGAACGTCTGCGAAGATTCCGGCTGTGCTTCTGCAAACATGAACGATCGTCTTAGAGAAATCTCGGGTTATTCACACAAGACTTCACTCGAAATCTTACCGGATTGCAGTGACGGTTTGCTGTCGCTCGTCGACTCTGCTGTCGGATCGAATTCATCCCCGAAGATGTCATGTTGCTTGCTGACGGTCATACCAGCCAACCTTTCGTTTTCCTTCTTGAGCAAGAAGGCCAGTTTTTCGTAGTTATTCTGGTACGTTTCCAAGTGGCCTTTTTGAAGAAGCGTATCAGCCGCTGTCGTCAGCTTGTCGAACTTCTCCTTGGCTTCGTCCACTTCGGTCGGCGCTCCTTCCGCTTTCTGGCCCTTCTTCTGCCGTTGAACAGGCTTCATGGCTCCACCGACCCGGCGAAGAGCTTTCGTGACGGTCTCACCTGAAAAAGACACATTTTTCCAGTCGTTTAATCAAAAAGCAACAGGAACGCAAAATGCACAGGCGATACTGTGTCCACCGCTAAGTCGCCACCTGTAACAGTAAGTGTGATGGCACATGAGACGAACCACTGCACGGTCTGTCACAATTAAAAAAAATACCTGGTTGCATTATGGACAAGAGGATCGTGTAGAGTTCCGCGTCGGAAGGAACAGGTGGTGCAGCAGCAGCTTCTGCCTCAGCATCATCAGCTTTCTTCTGTTGTTGCTTCTCAAAGTCTTCGTTGGCGAACTGGTCGAGACCATCTAGCCAAGCATCTTTAATTTCTTTATCCGTGGAAAAATGGTAGTGCCCGTCCGTATCGAAATGTCCCTCCTCCAGCTCTTCCTGAATATTGAACGGTGTGATTCGAACACCTTCATCCACTTTGAATGTTCCCTCTTCTTGTCCTGTAACGGAATAACTGAAACTGTGACTCGGCAATTTCAAAAGATGGCATCTCGGCAAACAAACTCGATCAGAGCGTTGTTTCAGGCGGCGCATGCTATTAGCCACCAACAATGGATACATGCGCTACTTGGGGACATGATCTGGTCGAGTCCGTTTGCCAAGCTCCCGAAAAATATTCAGTACTGTATTGATTGAAATTATTCCCGCCGTCAGTAAGGTACCTTCGACGTCGTCATCCTGAAGGATATCGTATTTCTCCGTATCTCCTCCTTCCTCTGCATCCTCATCATCACTGTCAATGGCTTTCGTGTCGCGGTCTGCCTTCCCAGGGATTTTTGGACGTTTGAACGCAGGATCGTCTGAATCGTCGTCGTCAGCAGCCCTCTTCCGAACAGTTCCCTCTGACGTATCCATGTTCCGTCCTGGCATGTCCCGACGGGACCTCCAACTCTCAACGCTCCCTGGACTCCACGGCGAACTACAACGCGCACTTTATTTCCTGATCGAAGTTGATGCGGATTTCAGAAGAGCCTGCGCGAGGCCGCGAGCAAAATATGAAAACTGGGAATAAAAAATGAAAACAAAATTTTAGACCTTTAGGAACCGTAATAACAGCAGATAACAGTAATAAGAATAGTGATCTCAACGGGCGGAACGGATTCTTATTAAGGAACGTTATTTTCGTAATAACGGCAATGGAGCGTTATTTCCGTAATAACGGCAATGGAGCGTTATTTCGTGTAGTACGAAGTGAAAAAAGTTTCGCGAAATGCGGACCGTGGTTAGTAATCACTGGATGTCGCGATTAATACTGCTCCTAACAGAACCAAATCACCCGGGACCACAAATAACCATCACCTCGCGTTTTCAGCGTCGTTTGCACGCAAACAGAAATCGAGTCTACAAATTTGTGCAAACTATCCGAGAGTATTTCTGCTTCTTTCCGGCAGGTTATTTTTCCTCTGTTTCTCACTCCAACACGAGCAAACCTAAATATGTCGAAGCTACGGATACCTCGCAGCTCGTACGACGCCAAAGTGTCATATATTCTCAGGAAGCGCCATGCTTTGATCAAGAAGAGGGTCAACATAGGACTTTGCGTAAGCCGATGACAGACACTGTACTATTTGTGCCAGTTCTTGGCAACAACATCCGCTCCTGTTTGAAAAACTATCTATCTCTGTCGACACGCTGCCCCCAACCTTGGACAATCACATTTTTCACTTGGTTGGTGTCGAACAGGTGAAAATTTTTAAAAAAATCAATGCTTTGCAAGGTGGCAGTTACTCCAGCAGTTATTGCACTCCTGACTCAACTGCTGTGTTAACTTTAACCGTGAATCATTGAGTCGTAAAACTGACTGAGCGAGCTTAAGTATTAAATTAACTCGTCCGCACGTTTTGCTTCTACGATACTTCTGTCCTTCTACCTCGGGAATATCATTATATAGTTCTCCAACATCGTGTTGAGTGCAGTTTTTCGAAGGTGAGGGTGGAATCTCGATCGGTGGAGGTGTTGTGATTTGCAGGTCGAGTACTGCTCAATCAATCAACCGTACGAAACGACTCCTGTGGAGATCGCTGATTGGTGCACGTCTGTTGTAGACTTCTTCAAGACTGTCCAGACGAAAGTGTTTGCGAAAGATACGGCCAAGGTGAAGGAGGATATCCTGCTGCTGAGCTCCGGATTGCTTAAGGTGCAAGGATCGATTGTACGAATGCTGGCGGAGAAGATCGAACAGCTACCAGTACAGATTGAGGACGGCATTCGTAACGCTACAAAGCAAGCTGCACAAGAAGCACAGTCAACCTTCCGTACAACTGCTGTCAAAAACACGTTTGCTGACATGGTCAAAATAAACCCAAACGTCCTGATCCTGAAGCCTGTCGACGGGGAAGAGCAGAATGGCCACCGGAAGTCAAACCGTGAGCTCACTGAACTGGGCAGTAAAGTGAAGACAGCTTTGGGGCTTGAAAGTAATCAAGTAGAGCTAGCAGGAATTAGATCGACCGCGAACAACGGTGCTGTTTACGAATTTGCGACCAGAGAAGATCGTCATAAGGCCAAGACTGCCCTTGAGAATTGTTGTGCTACGACGAAGTACACGGTAAGCCGTCCTCGAAAGCCTCAAGTGGTGGTTAAATTTGTTCCGCAGGATGTGACGGAAACAGAGGTGCTGACCGCGGTCTCTGATTGTCCTGGAGTGGAGTCGGATGAATGTAGAAATGACGAGCAGTAGCCCTACAGTTTCATCGGTATGTTACGAATGAAGAAATGACGAGCTTCAGTACTGATCCGAAGGAAGTTGTGAAGCTGAAACGGAACAGAAAAATCGCGTTCGACAATTTCAAACGGTGCACGATGCCACCACTGAAACAAGCTCTTCGATTGTCTGGAAAGACAGCTCGCGGAAACTCGAGATTGCTATTGAGAAGGTTGACACCAGAAACTTGCTGGAAGTTGCAACCGCCTCTCGTCGTGACAGCAAGAAATTCTTGAACCACGTTCGCTCAAGTGTTGACAAGAAACTCCTACCACCGATCTCTGATATCGATGGCAATCTCCACTACGACGACGCGCAGCGTGCAATACCTCTCTATTCTGCCTTCATCAACGTCATGTTGCCCTGCATTGGCCACTGTGCACAACGGCCAGCGATGCTGTCCTACAGCGACTCTGACGCAGTGTGGCCATCCATCACTGAAGATGAGGTCCTACAAGCAGTCAACAGCTTGGATTCGAAGAAGTCGAATGGACCCTTCAAAGTTACTGTGGCTTTGCTGCACCGCACAGGTAATGCACTCTTGCCGTCACTTACAAAACTATTTAACCTCTGTTGTAGCGCCGGATATTTTCCCGACTGCTGGAAAACCCAGTATGTCACCCCCATTCCGAAGACCACTAAAGACCCAACGTCAGCTTCTTCATGGCGACCCATTTCCATGTTGCACCCTCTTTCCAAATGTTTTGAAAAAATAATCGGTAAGCGATTGCGAAACTTTTTGGAAGATAGAAACGTATTTGGCACTAGTCAGTTCGGATTTCGAGAGAGCCATTCAACAGAGCTAGCAAGTTTGCCGATTAGTCAGTACTGGGCAGATGTGTTACACAGTAAAGGGGAAATCGATGCGGTGTTTCTTGATTGCACAAAGGCTTTTGATCGTGTCGATCACAAAGTGATTCTGCAGAAACTTGAGCGACTTCAGGTCC
Source organism: Ramazzottius varieornatus (assembly GCA_001949185.1). Lineage (NCBI taxonomy): Eukaryota > Metazoa > Tardigrada > Eutardigrada > Parachela > Ramazzottiidae > Ramazzottius > Ramazzottius varieornatus. Next base: position 1,035,008 of record BDGG01000007.1, read on the forward strand.
CTCTACAGTACAGAAGATTACTCGACAGCTATCTGTCGAACCGAAAACAGGTGGTAGTTTTGAATGGTAAGTCGTCGGGGTATCTGCCAGTTACTAGTGGAGTACCTCAGGGCTCCGTTCTTGGTCCAATTTTGTTCATTGCTCTGATGTCGGACATAAATGCCGTTGTATCACCTGGTACCTGTCTTAGTGTTTTCGCAGACGATATTCTAGTATCCCGTCCTCAAGAAACTGCCGTTGACTGCGTTACTCTCCAAACAGATCTGAACAGCATCTCCGCCTGGGGCAGATCCAATCAGCTCACCTTCAACCCCACAAAGTCCTCTCACCTTCGCCTAAGCTGACGAAGAAGTCCAGGAAGTGCTGGATACCAACTGGACGGAGTCGTCGTGCCTAGTGTATCCACCGTCAAGTACTTGGCTCTTCACATTGATGGCCGACTAAACTGGACAGCACACTGGTCTGCAAAATGTGCAACAGCTCGAAAACGCATCCGTTACCTGAATTCTCTGTTTAAGTACCGTAACTCGGCGGCTCGTATCAAGCTTTTCGGTGCTCTGGTGCAGTCCCTTTTCGACTACTGTCCATCTGTGGTGTGGTCGCTACTGGTAGGTACCGTCAGAGAGATCGAAAAATGCGCCGGTAAGTTTCTCCGCACCGTTCGCCTTGGTGACAGTTCTAGCTGGTCAGACCATGAGCGCTACCAGCATAACGCTTCCAAAGTTGGGTGGAATAGTCAGCTGATTCGTCGGGTGAACCTTTCTTTATCACTTGTATATAAATTTGTTGTTGGCTCTGTGCCGTTGGGCTTTTGTCTATTTCAGCCATTAGGAATACGGGAAGAGGATGGTCCCTCGACCTCGACGCGAAGTTTGGACCGAATACGTTCTCATCCCTGTCCCATCCAACCCACTGGGTCTTTTCTGAATGGTCGCAAGATACCCACCAGTCCTGATTCCTTCGTCGGGATCATGTGCAACTTGTGGAATGCACTAGATTTTCCAGCTGCTGCCTTTGAGAATAAATGGAACTTTGACCTTGCTTTGAAATCTGTTGACTGGAAGTCCTTTCCGCTGCTGAATCGTCTGTTTCCCTCAGAACTACTATTTTGATCTGCCTCGAGATCTCGAAAGGGTGGTCAAGACAAATCTTATGGGAAAGTGGTATACGGAACCCTCCTGCGACAGTCACACTAATGTTGACCTAGCGTTGGTTGATTGTAGACGGAACCACGGACCGGGGAAAACTCCTTAGTGAGTGGATCCGGTCGTCCACAGTTTCCGCAGCCCTGTTGGCAAAATGCGAACCGCAAATTGTCCTCTGATAAAGAAATATGGCAAAATCAACATCCGCCAAAATGGCAAAATCACCAACCGCCAGCCCTAAAGTTTTTGAAGTCATTCTGACTGTTGAAGAATTTTTACTCGAATCATTTACGATGTGAGACGTCTTGTGGCCTTGATGGGACTTGTTCCCGTGCTGTGGGACTTTAAACAATAAACCTAAACCCAAACTGCCATCATAACTGCCACCATCACTGCCGTCTTTACTCCTACCACCACTTCGACCGTAACTACTATCTGACAGTGGCTGCAGGGTGGCGTCACTGATAGCATTTCTATTCATCGGTCCTGACCGTCTCGCAGAAACGAATTCAGCGTTATTTTATACCGAGGCGTTATTCGGTCCTCTAAACCTCACCAGAATAAGAAAGCGAAATAGCTGTTATTATTCGCTCCGCCTTATTTGATCACCAGGTTTCCTAGAGGTCTCTATTATAGAAGGCAAATTTCAAACGGCCCTTCCGCCTGGGGAAGGGTCGAACCCCTTCGGGGTCCAACGGCCACTTACGCAATATTTTGCTTTTATGGGTATTCGGTGAAAGAGTAATTTTGATCCCTTTCATTCCAGACCCGGCCAGAGGGCCTTCCTTACGAAGTTTTCTGCTTTGATCTGGTGCTATCTCTAGACTAGTTCAGGATGCCTCAAGGACAAATGAAGAGCAAGCAGCAGCGGCCTGGGGACGCGCTCAAGAAGAAGAAAGACGCTCGCGGAGGAGTGACGAAAAAGAAGACCGGAGCGCCGCACAGTAGTGGAAAGAACCACATGTTTGTGGACTCTGCTGTCAAGAGGAAAGTCCAGAAAGCCATCAACGCCAAGATCGAGGAAGAGGTAACGCAACGAGCCAGGGCAAATGAATCCAAGAGTTTCAACATGATAAAGCCGGGCGACAGCCGCGGCGATGCCAGGAGTAACGTCAACACCAGCATCAAAGCCACCATGCGCGCAACTTCGCATAAACTCCAACGGAAAATGAAACGAAAATGATCTGGTGAGAATAGACCTGAAACCTGAACATGAGGTTCGCGCCTGTAATTCTGTGACTCAACCGGAAAATGCTGTATCGGTGTAACGACGAGTTTTCTTTTACTGTAAAAAACAAACTATATTCCGCGATCGATTCGAAGGAATAACACGCTGCAAATTAATCAGTTGTTTATTCGATTTTCTCGGGTTTCTTTCTGGTTGACGAGCGATGGCTGCAGAGAGAAACAAGTGAAACTTTTAGAATAGTTCGGGCGTCAGGGACCGCGATCTTTCCAGCTCTGCGTTTTTCTTTTCCACCCCTTCTGTATTTTCGTCCTCTTCTTGAAAATCTACCGACTGATTCACTTCTTCTTCTTCTTGCCCTTCGCCTTCTTCTTCTTCGTCGGATTCTGGCCGAACCATCTCGTCGAAGTTAATTAGGTCGCGAAAACTCTGCGAATGCTCCCTTTCGTCTTCCTCATCTTGTCTGTCCTTTTCTTTTCTGTCCTCTTCCGCTTCCTCCTCTACGTCCGGTTCGGAGTCTTCCACTTCGAGGTATCCGTCGTAGTCGCTTTCTTCTTCCTCGTTCTGCTTATCCGTAACAGGTGCAGCTTGACACATGGGCAGAAACTTGTTCGGCACTTCTTCCACGAACATTTCCACGTTACAAATCCCTACCGTGGGACCTCGAATCGACTGGATCTCGCCATTCGGCACTTCCTCCGAACGAGTATCCACTTCCACCCACGGGAACTGATGCAAAACCGGATCATTCAGCATTCCCCTTTGCGTGGCCGAATCTACTTCGATCTGCAACTCGGCACGACAGTCAGGAGGTAAAGGTTTCAAATAGGCTTTACAGACGGCGATTTTAAGAATGAAGGCTTTCAATATTTGACTGAAACGAAAGAGGAACTTTTTCTTCGTTCTTGGGTCTTTCAACGACGTAAGATTCTTGATGAAATCCTCGTCGGAGTCGGGAGAAGAGCCGTCGGGATTAGGGTCCTTCCATTCGGGAATTTCAGCTTGGTCGTCGTTGATCTGGAAGCCAAATCTCTCGACGGGAGTATTATGAAGAGGCTCGATGACGGCAATGTACAGCGTGTAGATCTTTTGCTGGTACAGTAAAGGCTTCATTCCGTTAATGCAATTCTCCACATAGTCTTTGATAGCTGGATGCCTGGCGATCCAGACTACGACGCCATACCTGCGGATAAAAAGCAGCGAAAAGAAAACACTATGTCATGTTTCCGGCCTTTCCCCTATGATTGACGCATGAGATCACATCAGCACAGAGCAGACCATTGCGTCAGTGACGTTATTGTGCCGTTGCAGATTAACCTACTTTTTCATCCTTTCGAAGAGGCTGGAAGGGTACAGCTCCCTGTAGAACAAGATGTTGTGGATAGCGATCTCGAAGAACTCGCAAAGAAGCTCATGACGGGTCTTCTGGAGATCGAGCTTGTCCAAGACGTCTTTCTTGACACGCTGGACGCGATAGCGCCGGAAGTTGGCGAAGTAATCCGACGACGTCTTCGGCTTGGTCAACTTCGGCACTTTTTTGGATTTTAACGGGAAGACAGGAATGGCCTTTTGTGCCTGTGCATTCTGCTGCTTCGGCGCCTGAACGTGGCCTTTCGATGTGGTCGGTTGTTGATCGCCCATCTTTCCTATTCGAAGCTCTGCAAGAAGGGCCACAGAAGTGTTCAAAGTTTGATTCCGAACTTTTTCTGACATTTACGTTCAATCAAGAAGATGCAACCTCGTCAATCAAGCGAGAATTTCCCGTTGCGAACTCGATGTATACTTTGTTACGCCGTCTTGTTACTGGCGTCGAACTCTGTACGCCATCGCACCATCACCAGCCGGGCAAGGTTTGCACAACAGGGCGCCCCTTGGATTGTGCTGCAGAGAAAGGGCGGCCCCACTAAAGGTTCAGCGAATCAGATGACTTCCAAGCTGGAGGCATGGAAGTTAAAAGCCGTTCGATGACACAACGAATCGTAAGGCAACACAGGCAGAATGTAGTGACGGATACATGGTTTTTCTATATCGTTCGGATCTGGAACTGGAAGCAGCGGCTTTCCAAACTTTCTCTTCGAATTTCCAGTCATTCCAGATTCCAGAACGTCTTCCTTTTACTCTTCCCGACATCCATCGCGAAACCTCCTTTTTTTAAGTCGAGAAACTTCGGTTCTCTTTGTGGTACCTTACCGTTTAACGTAGTTATTGGTGAGTGATAAACTGGAGATGTAAAAGAATTCGCTTTAGAGAATGGATGTTGAACGTTGCGGGATTCTGTTCTTGTTTCCGTACGTTTGCAGACTGCAGTCATGACGGAGCGACAGAGATTCGGACGCGGTGGTCCAGCTCAACCTGCCGACTCAAATAGTCAGGACGAGAATGGCGGACAGCGTTTCGGCAGCCGAGGAAGCGTTGACAGCAGCAGCAGCAGCAGCAGTGTTCCGCTGCCCCGTGGAGATGATCGTGGGGACAAGCCACAGTTTGGCGGAAGTGCCAGTGTCAATCGAGGTAGGAGGTTTAGCTTGTAAAAAGTTCCTTGCCTTGTCTGTGGTGCTAGTGCAGACAGGAAGCTCTTGCACAGCAGAGGGAAGAGTAACTGCTTCTGTCCCTCTTTCTTGAATTTTGAGTATGCTCGTGCTCGCCTCACCATCGTTTTCGACGTAAACTGTAGGCGTGACATCGGCAGTGCTGACTGAGCTTGGCTCTTATCCGATCATGCGCGTAGGTCCGTAGAACAAGTGTGCGCATGCGGTAGCTTTGTGCAGTTTGCACCTTGTCCGAAATATTTCATGCACATGCATACCAGATCTCAGATGTTTTCCGTTTCAGGAAATCCTCCTTTCGGCGGTCGCCAGCATGAATCACAGGAGACTCACGGTGTTCATGGACGAGATAGGGATCAGAAGTCGAACGATGGTCATAATCCCTTCGCTAACAACCGTGATCAAGGCTCGAATGATGTGGGAAACGGTCGGGCGCCTTTCGGTAACCAGAACCCTGCCGCTTCCCGGCCTGTCTTTGGTAGTGGTCGTGGAGGCGAGCGAAACTCGCACGACGCTCGCAGCACGAGCTTTGGTAACGGTGGTGAACGGGGTGATGGTCGACCCAGTGCGAGATTTAGTAGTCGTTCCTTTGAGAACACAGCCGGTCGATCAGACGAAAACTTTGGTAGAATGCGCTCTGACGAAGAGCAACATCGACCAGCTGCTGCTCGTGGTAATACTAGTTTCGGTGGCCGCGATGCTGTTGACAGTCGTCACTCGGACCGAGGAGGTTTCGCGAGGGACGGTCGAGACTCAAGAGACGACACACGTTCGGTCGGCTTCGGAATTGGCGATCAGCATCAAGCTGCTCGTCAACCCTTGACTTCTTCCACCAACCTTCCACAGTCTCGTCCAGTTCCAGACGACAACCAACAGAAAGCCAGCGAAGCTCAGGAGAAATGCAAGAACGCGGCGGCTCAAATTAACAAGGTAACGTTAAAGGTTGGGTTTTCTCTTCGCTTCCTTGATTGCAGTATCGCTACTCGTACTTTATGTCAAGCTGGCTTGGATTGTGATTCTAGGTTTTGTTCGAAACTCGCGACTTCTCGGATGTGATCCTGGTACCGGAAGATGGTATGGAAGTTCACGCCCATAAAGTCATCCTGGCAGCTCGATCACCACTCTTCCGGGAAATCTTCTTCGGTCCTGCTAAGCAAGCAACAGCAGCCGAGAAAGCGAAGCAAGAATCGGAAGAGGAGGTCGAAGCTAATGTCACCGCTGAAGTGGAGACGCGTGAACAGCAAATGGGGAAGAGTGATAGTGGCGAGGCTGACGAAGAACAAGGTGAAGCTGGCACTGAGAGTGAGAAGGGCGAAGCTTCGGAGACAGAAGAAGGTGAGACGAAGGAAGAGGAAGGCAAGAAGACAGTAGAAACCGAAGAAAAGAGCGTCCAGGAAGCAAACCAAGTCAAGGCTGTGCCGAAGAAGATGAAGAAGAAGCCGGCCGAGGCGGCGTTGAAAGAGGAAGCAGTCAAGGCGGAGTCAGAAGTGAACCACGATGACGAGACCGTGCTGGAAAAGCCGAAAAAAGACCAGGTCAAGGCCGTGCCGGCAGACGCAACGGCTCAGACTGACCATCACGCGGAAGTTAGCCGTTTAGAGATGGGAGGGATGTTCTCCAAGAAAGTCGTCGAGATCTTTCTGGAGTTCGTCTACAAAGGTGAAGCGGTCAACTGTAGTCATGATGAGATGCATTTGGTCTTTTTGTTGGCTTCAAAGTACAAGGTGGAAGATGTCCGAGACCTGGCCGCCTTGGAGCTGACGAAGAACATCACGGGAGATACCTTCGTCAAGCTGCTGATCACTGCTACGGATGAAGGCAGTGTCGTGATGAAGCAGAAAGTGATGGACTTCATTGTCAAGGAGCGAAAGTCGGTGCTGCAACGCGACGACTTCAAGAACCTTCGCATCGGGAACAGCCCGCTGTATCTTGACATTCTGGAGAGTTTGGCTCTTCACTAAAGTTCGTTGTTACTTTGTTCTTGTTTCGATTCTCATTTAGAGTGGTAATACGTATAACATAGATGTTGAATCTCTGTTGTGACCAAAGAAACTTTGTTGTTCCCGTTATAGTGAAACCTTCCGTTGACTTTTTCCTTGTTGGACTTCCGGCCGTATTCCAACTTGACGCTTACACTGTCCTTAGTTTTCTCTCTTTTTGTTCAGACTTGTTGGCGAGTGTCAGAGATGGTTAGGTTACAGTTTTACCCCTTTACCTGCATTGATACAGAAAATTTTTTGGAGCAACAGAATTATCCCGGATGCTTGTCAGAAGATCCCAATTTTCCAGGCTTATGTGGCCTTGGGCACGGCCTCGATAGACACATTTTCCGCTGTCCTTCGGTACGGATGGGTCCGAGTTCCGTTGGACGGCATCCGCCAAGTCGTGACCGTAATGGATCGGCCGTGCCGTCGTTCCGTTAGCATCGCTCGGGCAGAATCTGAGTGACTCCAGCAGTCGAAATTCTTCATCTTCTCGATGTTAGTTGTGCACATTTTTTTCCTGAATCTCGATATGATGAAACCATGTTTCTGTGTTATTCTTAGTCTCTGAAAGAGCGTTAAGGAAGTATGGAACCGTCGGTATCCAGTTCTACAGGAAACAAAGATATCCACTTGGTTAGAATGGACAAGGCCAAGGCGCAGGCGGCGACTAAGGATATCAGCAATCTGCTCCATCAAGCTTTTGAAAAGCACAAGACCGTGACCAAAGGTTTGTTTTCATATGTTTTGCGGAGCCCGGATATCCAGGCTCTTCTTGATGTATTACGCTTGTAGGTTATGCGAAAGTGGAAGAAGAGTTACGCAAGATGAAGGAAGAAAGCGAGCAAGGTAATTCTTTTTGGAACATTTTGATTGTTGATTTATTTTAATACCGTCACGTGGTAGAATGCGTGCCTGCGCCGAGACGCTTTTCTTTGCGTATCACGTGTCTGATACGTTTGCTATGATTCCGTTACAGATAAGAAGGAGTTGTTTGCTTTACGGAGACGGAATCATGGTGAGAATAAACTTTCGTCGAGGAATCGCCGTATGTCATCAATATACTGATGTAGTGATGTTGTATGCTTGTAGACCTGAACGAGGAGCTGAAGGAAGTGAAGAAACGTATAGCGGACTTGTCTTCCTCTAACGAGCGACTTCGAAAAGAAGCAGACAGATGGTAAACTCCACTCTGTTCTTCGAACACTGATCTCGAATTAGGTTGGATATTTTGTTCAGAACTGATTTTCTTCAGGAGTCACGAAGCAACAGTGAATATAGGTCTGGCGAGGGAAGCTAAGGGAGCCCTGGCGGAGTTGACAGCAGGCAACTTGAGGAACCTAACTGACAACATTTCCCATCAGCCACTTCGCACCATCCAGCCTTTGGCGTCTCCTGCCCAAAAGCAATCAATGCCCACACCTGCCACGGTGACGCCTTCTCGCAGTTCCAACAAAGAACCTCCTACCGTTATCATCGACATCGTGGACAGTGATGGCGAAGAGAAATCCTCGCCATCTCCTTCCCTACCTCGCAAAAACCTCTTCAATGGCCACTCCACTCCCACAGCCGCAGCAGAAGTAGCTCGTGTTGCAATGTTGGGAAGCCTCATTCCCGAGTCGCCAGACTTCCCTGTTGAAGACAATAGCTTCAGCTCGGAAGGAAGTACTAAGAAGAGAAAGTCGGAGGAAGATTGGGAAGACCGAGCTGAGTCGAGAAAGCAGGAGAACAAGCAAAAAGAGCGTCCGTTGCAGACCAACACTTGCAAAGTGTGCGAACGGGTAAGTCGGGGCCGTGCCCCAACAAAGGGCTGCGCCATTTCCGTTTCCAGTTGTCGAAATAATTCCGTTGCTGCTGAAGTTACGGTCGTTTTTTCCTGTCTCGCAAAGTTCTGACACAGTTTGATTCACCATATATTTTTAGTACTGGAGAGCTGAAGATGCGAGGAAGCCCGGGCAGCTGAAGACGTTCGATGTTCCTTGGTGTCGAATTCATGGGCGGACCAAGCGTCCACCTTCGACGCCCGAAAACTTCTGGAAGCAGCGCTTGTCGCCTCCTAAAGATTACTGAAATCTTGCCAAGTGTCTTCTTTGGCCTTTCTGTGATTTACTTACATTTTGTTGAACTTCGCCTCTCTCCGAATTTCGTACTTTTCTTCCTTCGATCTCAGGGGTAGATGGACAATTTATAATGTTACGAAATCTATGAATTTTACTTCCTGCGTAGCTATCACTTGTATCGCGGTAGGTTGCTCATTGTTGTTGATAGAAATTCGCTTCCTCTTTTGTACGAAAACCTTTCGGAGTAGTGGAGTGCCGGGGTAGAATATTTTTGAAAATGAAATTCAGTATTCTTTTCTTACTTTGCTGCTTTTCCATTTCCAGCTATTTCACTAAAAAATGTCGTTTTGTATCGCAGTGCAAAAACAGGGTGCAATAAAAAGTGAACCACAGGTGCAGAATTAGTGCGAAAAAAAACCGAGGAGGGAAGGATATCGATGAGGACAAAGGCGCATAATAAAATTAGCAATGGCCAAGAACCTGCTCGGAAGATACAGCAACCCAGTGCAGTGCAACTCTATCTAAAATTCAGGTGAGTCAGTAATCACATGTACGGGTAAGATCACAGCAGAGCGAAACCAGAAGACAAATTCAAGACAAGCGTCGCGAAGCTAAAATCTAAATAAAGTATTTCCTAGGGTTTGCAAGGAGTACAAGTTATCGAATAATACAAGGAGTCCTCCATGAATCTCAGCGCTTCATCTGGTTCTTGAAAGCCTTCAAGGCCTTGTTCATCAGAGGTGCTGCAAGAAGTTCTAATCAGAGTCGGTGTATAACTGGGAATCTGCGAGGCCGACAAACAAAACGCACCCGAAAGTCGTCATTAGCGGCGCACGTTCTCGACCAATAACGCTGAAACCGTGCGTCACTTAGGAAAACCATCTTATCGAGTTCGCTCGCCGCGCTTCCACTTTACCTTTGGCTGCCTGCTTTGGAGCGCTTGAAGACCACGAAGAACCTCCGGCACGTCTTGAGCGCGGCGGCTGAGGAGCTATCGACATCTTTAGTTTGGCCTTGATGCCGAGCGGAGAACCGGACACGGAAGCATCGCCCATTCTTACCCGGTTGCCCTTCACGATGGGTCTCACCTCAGCAGACATCACCATCGTTTTCCTCACTACACACAAGAATTGAAATTTTCAATTGGCTCAGCAGAACAGGAGCGGCTTTTCCAGACTCAAATGTTTACCCGGTTCTTCCCTAGCGCGTTTCTTAGCGGCGATGGAGTCCGACAGATTTCGCAGTCTTTCCTCGCGGTCGATAACTTTGCCCTGTGGATGAAGCATCATGTCAGTGTTGGCTTATCGTCATGGGAAGGACTGTTAACAGACTTACCGCGTGCATGTCGCGGTACGTCATATAGTCGTCTTCCAGATCAGCCCCAGTCTTGAAGTCCCTATCACAGTGCTTCTGCCAGAGTTCATCTGCGTCTTCCATAAGATATGGATTGAACTGTTCCAACCGAAGTAGCTGCGCAGAGGAACAGGACTCTAACACCGGCTTGATCACATCATACGGAATGTAACCGAACTCCTCGATTTCTAAAGAAAACCAAATTCAAGTTAAGTCGACGACGGACAAAGTAACCTTAACCTGGAGCAGAATTTCGAGAAAACTTCTCACCATCCACATGGTCGATCAGCACCCTCATACAAAGATCGAACAACCTCGGCACTGAAAAAGTACAAGAAAAGCATGCCTAAGAGAATGTTGTTCCATTTTGTTCTTTCGCTTTACCTTGAGCGAATGACCGATTACGCGCTTTGCCAGAATACATCGCCAACCTTCCCGTTTTCCTCCCCGAAATACCCTGGTTAGCTAGTTTACTTCTTTCTTCTGCCACATTGATCGTCGATGTAGACAGCGACGGGAGCGGCGTGAGAAGATAGTCCATCATTGTGGGATCATCTTCCAGGTCGGGGAGGGACGACGACGAAAGGTCCATCCGCGAAGTGGATGTCGAAGAGGACGGCTCGCGTTCCTCCCTGTGAAAGGAGGCAGACAGACTAGACAGAGCTGAGGCTACAGATCTGTTCTTGGAAGACGCAGGAGCAGCAGGTTTAGACGAAGACTTAGAGGAGGATGTGGACGAAGAGGAAGCTGCCGTAACCATTTGCGCCGTCAACGCTTTCCAATCGTTGATTAACGATCGCGCTCTTGTTCCAATATCTCCTTCGTGCTTCTTCAACTTTGCCACGACTTTACCTACTCCCGTTTTCTGCAAGAGGAAAGACAATTAGCGAAACACCAAAGAGAGATATGAACTCGACAACATCGTTTCCCAAGTAGCGCACGCCACCGGCCTATTACACTAAGCCGTGCGCCACTTGAGAAAATGATTTTGCCGAATTTGTTTAACGGTGTAAACCATGGCAGCGCCTGTCACGATCATAGGACTTTACACACTTACGCCGGTCATACTGTATTACGGTTCAACGTACCGTAAGGCTTTCCAGTGTGACATCACATTTAGTCAGCCTGTCCAGCATTTTCAGCACCTACATGGAAATCGAGTTGAAATCATGCCAGTGACGTAAGAGTATAGCCGTGTACAAGGCCGTGCCATGGGGCAATTCGCGCTGAATACCCCCAGACAGACAGGTGAACAATGTTGAATCTGGAACCAGCTGGTCGTACGGTCGTACCTTGTCCTCCTCATCCTCAGCGATGTATCGTTCTAAACGAAGTTTGTACCGTTCGACCTCATCCGTCCTACTGTTGGAGGACATGGTTGGAAGTGGGGTGGATAGAAGGCTTCCGCGGGCAGCAGAAGGATGCAGCAAGGGAAGGATGTTTGACAGTTTGAGGAAGACTGTAAAGAGGTCGAAGGAACTTATCCAAGATTGCACTGCAACCAGAAGAATTCCTTCACAAACGAGACAGCTACTTTGCAGATAGATCATCCAAAAACCTAACACATCTATGAATTACAAGATTCTTGGTTCCACACTTACGTAAATTCGTGGGAAAGGATCGTGATGCTGATAGAGACGCTGCTGGTGATATGCCACGCTACCGACTACTCAAGCTGTGTTCTTCCAGTCTTCCGCTCGCAAACGAACTCTAATAACCCTAAAGTATCACGAAGAACTGCAAGCTAAGGCAAATCTCAGGAACGACAGGGCTGGGAGATAAAGACCACAAGAAACGCGGAGATATCTAGATTTGACGAACGCGAAAATCCACGCTGACCCCAAAATTCCCCTGTGGCATCGATGACATCACCCAGAAACAGTCCTACGTAGCTTTTGATTTACTTGATTAGGCTCTTTTCTATCCAGTATTTAATCCAGCATCCATGGGTGGCGGCGCCATAGAATAATGACGAGCATTACACGCAGATGGTCTGTGTAATGTAAAGTGTAATGTAAAATAGTGTAATTGTAAAAGTGTAGTTACATTTTACACTAGTTTACATTTTACAGACCGAGCGGTTTATACCGCCTAAAAGTGACAAGGAGCGACGAAAACGACGAACCAGCTATGTCTATGTTTGCATAGAATATAGATCTTAGTAATTGTCTTCCAGACAAAGATAAAAATACGGTTGCAAAATGACCTTACTCAGGAAGATTCTAGCATCTTTCCGCGTAAGTCAGCCGAATTTTAGATTTCTGGCGGCAAAATACTCAGAAATACCGCAGATTCTGGCAGGTAAAAAGTTGTAATTAAATTTTACATTTACGTTACAACTTCCCCGTGGTTGTAATGTCGTGTAAAAGTGTAATTGTAATGTAAAATGTAATGCTCATCGTTACCATAGAATCCTCAGACCAACCCCTGGCCGTAAGCAGTGACACCTGGGCAAGTGGTCCTCTGTGCCAGCCGTTGATTGGATTACTTTCTCGAAATCACAAGGCCGCAGCACGCTCCGGCATAGAATTGCTGGAAATACTCCATTTCCTGAATAAATCTGCGATTGGCTCAATTCGACTACTTTGTTCAGCATCTTTAGCTGTTCAGCGTTCGAGTGCATCTAATCAAGTCAAACGGTGTCGCAACCGCTGTTTTTAGGTCCGTGTCGTCATGTTCTGATGCTCACTGCACACCTGCGCTCGACACCTGTTCCTTCATTCGCCAAATTCGACAAAAAACTGAGAATTTCCAGCAAGTCTACTTCAGTCCGGCAGCGCTAATCAGTTGAGTGGCCCCCTAAAGCTGTCACTCCTTACAGCCAGGTGCTGGTCTGAAGATTCTATGGCGCAGCCACCGATGCCACTGCCAGTTAGAGCACGGAATCTGGCCGCATGCGCTGCCCTGTACTGTAGCTGTGCTGTGCTGCAGTACAGCTGCAGCGCGTGAACTGACGAAATTTGTGCGACACAGCGCAGCACAGCATACAGCAGAAAGCCATAGACTGTCGCCCAGATGCACCTACCGAAACCTAACAAAAATTACAGTTCTTGGGCATTCGAACGTCAACCGTCTCAGCTTTGCCGTACTTTAGGGCGACGTTCTCCACGTTCCCTACCGATTTCGCTGTCCGAATTACAACTCACGTCAATACATCGGCGTTCCGCGCAGTTGCACCAGGTCAACGTGCAGCAGCAGCATAGCTGCTTAGCCACTGGGCATGAAAGTTGTGCAGCACAGCGATCTGGTAAACACGGGCAGAACAGTTACAGCGTACTTTTGGACCTGCGGCCCAGTGCTAGGGTTGTTAATGGATGGATAAGCGGATGGATAAGAACTTATCCGGATACCATTTGGATGGATAAAAGGTTTATCCGTATTCAGCTTCTTGGATAAAACTTTTATCCGGATTATCCGAATATTATCCGGTTAAACCAATTACATACAAACATGTTCAATCACTAGAGCCAAACCGAAACTACCAAACTTTGTAGCGTATCCATTCATCGTCTGTCATCATTGCTACCACAGCTTCAAAAACCACCGTTCAAGAGTTCAGACATAACTTGAAGGGCCTCAGTTTCTAGGCGGTTATGAAGGACTGTGACGTATCGACCACAACCAGAGAATGCCCTCTCAGGAGGTACAGAAGAAGCCTATGCAGCCAGAACATCCTTCGCAATGCGGTAACATGTCGGATAGCGGCTTTCCGACATGCTCCAAAATTCAAGGACATCTCGTTTGACTGATTCCTTTGGATCCAGGAAGAATTGGTCATCTTCGTTAAGCTGGGAGTCTGCTGCCGAAGTGACTTACACCATCGTCCGTTCGCGGATAGACAGCTGCGTATTCGGAGGTGGAGTAGTAAAGTTCTCAGCAATGTCGGAACTTCCTCTTTGGCTGTAATAAAAAAACTTACAAACAGCACGAGCTATAGTTCGTAAGAACGGAAGAGTGTAACGAGAAACAATGTTTAATAAGCCGACTTCCGGTAGGCTTTCAACAGCAGAGAGATTGCGCGTCGTTACGATTCTTTCAGACTGCTACGTAACGTTAGCAAGACGAGTTGGGCTGTTCTGCTTTGATTGTCTGTTTTATTGATTCAGGTAGGTTTATCCTCGGATGGATAAGAGTTTTATCCGATTAGGAGCTGGATGGATAAAATTCTTATCCAATCCATGTTTTATCCGGACATATCCGGATAAATCCGTTGTGGATGGATAATTAACATCCCTACCCAGTGCTCTACTGCCAGTATCCAGGAAATTACTGTACTTCATTTTTCCGAAATTCCGATGCCTTCTCAGATTTTGTTCATTCTATCGATGAAATTTTGTGCTGTCTAGGGATTGCTGACTGTACTGAAGACACCGTACGTGACGATGGACTTCGCGGCACCGGAACTGGAGTTTGCGCGGAAGCTGGCCGCAAACGATAAGCTTCAACGAGACCGGGCGATGCGCAATCTTTGGCGATGGCTCCGCTCCCAGAGCTCGAAAGGCAAAAGTAAGCTGACTGGATCCTCTAAAAACGTATGGTTATCCGTAGTATCGGTCTTCTTTTCCAAATTCCTAGAGTTCACACAGAAAGAATTACTGCTCGTCTGGAAAGGACTTTACTACTGCATGTGGATGAGCGACACTCCCCTGGCGCAAGTAAGTCCCTGGTTTCGTTCGCGGACCTTTTTGGACTCGCGAAACCACTGCTGGAGTTTCAGACGAATTCTGCCTGAATGGTTGTACAGTAATTCGTACAGCTCGTGTCGGACTTTTTCCTCCCAGACAGGAAGAGCATGAAGATGCTTTTCTTCTCTTCTGGCTCAGTAGTGAGTACGCCGTAAGGGACCCGTTGGGTTTCGGGGTGTAGCGCACGGGCTTTCTTTGACTTTTGGGGCTTGTAGCACGGCCTCTTCCGCATTGATCGGTTTGCCCGGGTTTGGCAACTTTGGCTCTTTTTCCAGGAGGACCTGACGGAAAACATTGTGAAGCTTGCCGATTGCTTCGAAAGTCAACCTTCCAGCTTGCTCAGTTTCTTCGACGCATTTTTCCAGACCACGGCAAAGGAGTACTCACGGCTGGACCGATTTAGGCTCGACAAGTACCTCATGGTAAGGCAGTGAATGAGTTTCCCGTCAAACATGACTGTTAAATATTGTTTCTCTTTTTTCTTATCTTAGCTCACAAGAAGGATGCTGCGCCGCATCCTACGGACTCTCGATAGTAAGGGCTGGAAGAAACAAACCGTCCGAAAATACTTTGAGCGTTTTCAGCATCACGTTTTTTCCGGCGACGAAACCAAGTGCCCCGAAGGCCTTCAGAACTTCTGCAATGAAATATTCCTCGACGAACTCACCAAGGTTCTCTCTCCCGAGGAAGAAGAAGAGCAAGAAACCAATGGCCGGAATAAAGTGGATTTGACCGTAATGTGGATCGTGTTTTGCGATTCGGTCCTGTTGACAAAATCGTAAGTCGATCTTATCGTTCTTAAAAGAAATGGAATTAAGTTAATTTGATTTTTGTTGTTCTTAACCAGGCCCTTCTTACGCAATTCCATCACGAAGAATCTGTTTGAAGAACTCTTGCGACACGAAGAAGTACGGGGAGCAGTCGACTTGAAAGAAATCTCGTCTTACGCATTCGAAAAAGGCAAAGACGAAAATTGTCCGGTCAGACATCGGAAAGCTCTTTACCATATTTACAGTTTATTCAAGTCTTCCTTGGGTAGAATAACATCACAAACTTTAAAGAGTAGTTCTACTGTTGAAGAAACAAATGACAAAGAAATGAAGAATGTTGAATGAATTTTATTCTGAACGGCAAAGTTTTTTGCTCAGCAGGAGAAACAGAGGTAAACTGCGAAAATCAGAAATAAAATAAATCGAAGATGTTTATTGAGGACGATGAATTTTCGTTCTGTAAAACGTACATCGTTTCATCTGATTGTCGTGAAACTCGAGCAAAGACACTGTGATCGAGCACATCATTCCTATCAAACCGTGGTGAATCCGATGGCTTACTTTGTTCACTTTGAATCATCTCGCATCTTTTCTTATAAGACTTGTATGGCCTCACAATAAACACACCTGCCAGGTATTCTTACGAGGAAATCGCGGTAATACTAGCTTCATAATAATTCAACGGTTCTTAAGGCTATAATCAATTGAGAGGTTGTCAGCTGCTTGGCGGGCCATTTTTTATTTGTGCTATAAGGCTCCAGCGTAGTATTAGTATTTTGTCACTTTCAGTTCTTTCTAGTTCCTACTATCACAGTATATTCCTTTCGCTTTATCGGTATCACGCATCCTCGATTAAAAATGAGAAACGTAAGTTGGGAATCTCGGCAAGTAAGATCTACTAGATCGTTTTTAATCGAGGATGCGTGATACCGATAAAGCGAAAGGAATATACTGTGATAGTAGGAACTAGAAAAAACGATCTGGGCGACAATGTTTGCCGAGCTGCTGGTTTTTGAGGCCAGCACCTCTTCTCGAAAGTCCAAATGGTTCTTCTGTCGACAGCTGCTTTTGGTATTTCAGGTACTATCAATTTTTTCCCTATGCGCGCTCTGCGGAATATCCTTAGCTCAGTTTAGCGGCGGAGGCTTCGGTTCACCAAGCACCACCTATTCCTACTCGCCAGGTTTCGGCTACGGGACTGGCGGACTGGGAGGAGGCGGCTATGGCGGACCAGGTGGCCTTGGAGGAGGATATGGTGGCGGTCTGGGAGGCTTTGGAGGGGGACTTGGAGGCCTTGGTGGTGGACTGGGTGGATTAGGCGGTCTGGGGGGTTATGGAGGAGGACTGGGTGGAGGACTAGGAGGCTATGGCGGACTCGGTGGATTTGGTGGTGGAGGTCTCGGAGGACCTGGTGGCTACGGGGACCTCGGTGGTTATGGTGGAGGTCTCGGTGGAGGCCTCGGAGGTTACGGCGGAGGATTAGGTGGATATGGTGGTGGACTAGGAGGTGGGTTGGGCGGATATGGAGGAGGCCTCGGAGGACTAGGGGGTTTCGGATCGGGGCTAGGCGGATATGGTGGTGGCGGTTTCGGTGGCGGTCTCGGTGGCGGTTATGAAGGACTAGGAGCTTCTTCATCGTACGGTCCTTCGTCCAGCGGTACGTACTGGGTGCAAGATGCAATTACTCACGTGTTTGCCATCGGATCGCCAACGCGGTGGTGATGTGGTGTAGGAAGTTGGTGGAGTGCCTCGGAATGCGCTCGTTGGCACACTTTGGCCGGTTATTCAGAAGTTTCATAATTATAACGATGTCTGTGCTTTGTAGGGTATGGCGGTCTCGGAACGTTGTACGGAAACTACGGCCGCAAATGAGTCATTTGATTACAACGATCTCACTGTCCCTGTCTAGTGTTCTTGATGAAAGGTTTGTGGTGCTGGCACTACGTAAACTTGCTAATGTGTGGCAACTTCCAACATGCGTTGCTCTTGTATTCTCGGATTCAACTGGCCAACGCAATACGCGTAAAACATTGTCTTCCTTTACCACGATATAAAGTGAGCATGAGCGAAGCAAATGTCTTTAATTTGTGTCTTGCTGAAAATCCTTGCACGGGAGCGGGCGAAGAGCACATACTGCAGGTGTGTCCCTCACCCGGGGTGCACGACGGAGAATCGTCATGACCAGCGTATTGATTGTCGAGATTCGGTCTATTGCCGGTGTGCTTGACTTGGGGAAACGCCAAGATGAATGTCAAATTTATACTAACGCCATGCATTCATTAGTTTTGAAAACTGGACATTGGCGTTCATGTCTCGCGAGATCGGTGACGTGTATTTGCGCCGTTCGGCTAACGCATGGGAAGTGGGTCCGAATGTAATAATTGAAATAACACTGTAATACCGGGCAATTTGATGCTGGCAGAATACCGGGGGTACAACTAAGTTTCGCAGCCTTTTAACTGGCTGGAAGCACGACAGAGGCGTGTACAGACCAATCACGGTGCTACTTCATGAAGTTGCGAACGTTACTGCGCAAAACCAACGTAGTGTTCCGCCACGTGACCGCGGTACGCCAATGTATTTCATTTCAGTTTTCGCTACACTCATTTCCATTCTTTCTTGCTGCAATCTAAACAAACAACACTCTGCTTCGTTAATCTGTGCGCTGCACAAACATGGACGTTACATGAGCCACACACAATCATCGTTCTTCGCTCAGTCTTTCTGGGACAGTATCTGCATCTGGTTGACTTCTTGGACGAAACAGTAGCTCGGGCAGTACCAGCAGTTTCGCCCGTGTCTTCGTTATTTGGTACCACGGAGGCTATGGACTACTTGATGGCGGAGGAAAGGCGTGCCACCGTCGATCGTCGCTGGAACTGTGGCTGCATCAACTGTTTGCTCATCTTCTGGACAAAGATACGGCGCCGCATGGGCAAGGTAGGATTCCACTCAGGCTTGACTTCGGACCATATTACGTACGCGTTCAGCGCAGAGATATCCAGAATGTCAAACGGTGCCATCGGCCATCGGCATGTTTTACGACGGCAGCTGTACTGTATTTCCTCAAGAGTTCTACGCAGCACGTGAATTACACCCGGGTTGAGACCACACAATCTACACATATAAAATCAACAGTCAGACTACATGGATCAGGACTAAAATCACTCTTCCTCCCAATCTTCGCTTTCTACCGAGCTGAAGCTACATTCAAATGCACAATCCAGGTCATCCAAGTCTTCAACCAGGTCTTCCTGGCTTGCTAACATGTATAAGGGCTCAGGCATAATTTGAGCACCCACAAAAGAATTTTTACTGTTGTCACTTTAATTTTCTCCCAAGCTTCCGAGACAAAATCGATAAGTTTGATCCATGTTAATTATTTTGAAAGGTGATGTTCTCCTTATTGAAACGACTTCTTGGATTTTCCAAAGAAACGACTCTTCTGAAATCTGTAATCAAAATGCGTAGTAACGAAAAACACGTACTGCATCATAAAGCGGAGTATGACGTCGCGATATAAATAGGACATAAACGTTTCACAAAATGCGGATTATTTTACTTTTGTTGACGTCATGAGTTTCGCGCAACAATGTTTTTATCATACCAGATCTTCCTCCGTTCGTTCTAATTCCCGACCAATCTTTGTCGTTGCTCTTGTGACGATATTGTATCTTTTTCTGAACCTCTCAACCCAGCCTCTCGAAGCTTTGAATTCGAGAATCTTCATTTCCTTCGCTACAAGCCCTATCTTTTGAAGATCGAAGTTTCGCGTCGGCAGGTACTTCTCTGGTCGATCCATATATCGACTGTACACCTCTTCTTCGAGCCTTGGATAAAAAATCTTTCTTCCGGCTTTTGATATTTTCGGGCAACTGACCGTTCCTGACAATGGATAATACAACGTACATCGTGACTGTCGATCAATTTAGCTTATTTGAAACTTCAGTATCTTACTTCCATCTTCAAAGCGTAGATTCATGAATACCAACGGTTTTCGCGTAGCCACGCAGACTTCCTTCCCATCTTTCTAGCGCTAGCAGATGCCGCTGAGCCTCACCCAAGGTGTGAGTATCGTGATGGCACCTATTTTCCATGATGCAACAGAACAACACGAGACGAACAGTTATACGTTCCGCACAAGATTAAAGCGAGTAGAATTGATCAGAATTTTCCACTGTCATGGCTTGTATTGGAAAATCAAACAATCAACGCATCTCATGTCAAGATATACACGGGTGATATGTACTGGTCCTATGACGTACTGCGTAGAACTCTTGAGGAAATTCAGTAGTTCCCTGTAAGCTGGTCCAGAGTATCGACTCTTGCTTTGGTCCGGTTATACTCAGCGACGATTTGTGGCTTTTCCTCTTCCGACTGCTCGTCAATTTCCCTGAAATTAGATTTGCTCATGGCGTCACTTGGGAGATAGATAGATTTATTGAGCCTTGACAATCTAGTCGACGGCTTCCTCGATCGTCAGAGGATAACGAAGCATCAAAATACAGTACTAACAGCTTTGGCAAGTAGAAGCGAAGGGCTTGCGCGGTGTGCCGATCGACCCCAAGTTGATCTTCACATCCGATCGACCCGTACCGACGGGGCTGTTGGTAACCGCTGATGCATGGTAGGAGCTGGCTCGAGAGACGCGAAGGCAGGACGGCTGGACGGCTGGATGGCCAGAGCGCCAGGGCTGATGGATAGTACAGCTGGTTGGGTCGCTGCAGTGGCTAGTTGGTTCGCTGTCATCCCCTGTAGGATCAGCCACTCATCGACTGTAAATCTCGGTTGAGCGAGAGTTCCTAGCAGAGGCGTACCCGCTGAGAGACCGAGGGAAAAGCCAAACGGGGGTCCTAGCGGGAAACCTATAGGAAATCCCGTAATCAGTCCTGACATTTGGTAAGGAACAGGCTCCAATCATCCCACCAAACATGCTGAAGGGGAAATTCATAATCTGAAAATAGCATTTGGTTACTTCCTATGTCCGGTCGATACAGCTCGGGAACCTGAGTTCGCAGAGGTCGCCTGTAAGGTCTCGACGAGGAGCGTCAAGAAGAGGACATATAGCCAAAAAATGCGGTCTGTTTTCGATTCCGACTTAGCAGAGACGGCACTTCCGGTCTTCCCGGTGAATGCGAGTGGTGGATGATCCCCATCGGCCCGCTTCAACTCACAGATTGAACGATTATAAAAGAACGCGGCACAATGAGTGCGCCAGTCCAACAGGGAACTTAGAACTGTCGAAAAGCCAACTTGACAGTTCATCGGAAGAAAAACCTTCACAAGAAAGTCGAGTTTTAGTGAGAGAGCAACCATTCTGTGAATGGCTGCAAGAAACTGGTTCTGAGCTAATGCGAAGAACTCAGAGTGGTCAAAGCAGGATATCTTCGCCATTGAGACCTCTACAGAGTCTGAATCATTTAGCCCGAAGACAAGCTGCAAGAAGCGGTTGTATATGGTTCCCCGTAACTTACGGTCGGCTGGGATCTGCTTTAGGGCACAAATTTCAAGCTTGTCCACCGACGAGCGAGCTGTTTTCGTATACAACTGTACTGTTATCTCGGCAATTTGAAAGCTCGGCGGAAGCCGGCCCGTTATGTGATACACCGCGTGGTCAGGCGAGGTTCGCCTTAATCCAAGGGATTTGAGACAGCGGGTATGTTTGGCACGTACTTAAATTGAAACTTTAAGTCATCTACGTTACACGCAAGCATTGTTACAGACTGCGATTCCGGACATCTGAAAATCGCGAATTACGTCACAACAGAACTTAGTACTAACACAAGAACATTACCGTCATGCGTGTACTTACGCGTCTCGGTGTATCGAGCTGAGTAGGATAACCGCCTTGCTTTCCTTCGGGACATACGACACGAGAGTGAAGTCTGAAGCTTGACCGAAGAGGGACGAAAGGACTTCGCGGTTCTTGCTAGGCAGGAAAGCAGAAGGAATTTCTGACTTATTCTTCCGCATCGTCCCGATGAGGAAAATTTTCTTCTTGAGCAGAGCCTCATCCAACGACAACGAAGTAAAGAAGTTGTCAGTCGTCCCATTTCTGCCTGAGCTATCACCGAGGTATTCTACGAGGTTTAGCACCACTCATTGTCCCTGATTCTTCTCGGCCTTTCCACCTACAGGCTTCCCAGTGTACAGCTGTATGGTTTAGCACTAGGAAGTACGACAGCAACACAGAAGAAATAGTCTTAGCCCGTACTTGCTTCGCAGCTTGGTGGGAATATGCTGCTTGAAGCCGCAACGTCCTTTGAAGGGAAACAATTGTTCGTCGAAATACATAAAAACACATAAATTCAACAGCTTCTCAGACGTTGCGACCACAAGTCGAACAGCTCTTTCACATGAGCCATCTTATCCAGCTCCCATCCGTTCTTCTCGAGTGTTCTTGTCGTCGAACCGCAAGCTGCAAGTAATCTGGGAGAACCGTATACGAGACATGCACGCTTGGTAGATTTTCTTTCCATAGCCCTCACTCCACAAATCCGAAACAGTCACCGTACCGTCGTGGTAAACACCTTGTAGCAACAGAATACCCAAGTTGACATCAAGCTCCACTACGTCCAAGACGGCCCAGCGATCCCCGTATCGCTCGGTGCCTTCTACGTTCGTGAGGCGTATGATGGTATCCTTGATGGCGGGAGTCAGAAACAAATGGAAGCTTTCGATCATATCGCGTGTGGAATCACTCCTCCTGCTCCTGTCATCTGGTTGACCTCCCCTGGCTTCCTGCTGTCTGCCGGGAAGCGAGCTCATTCTACGACACCGTTCCTGCTTACGAAAGGTCCGACATCGCTGAGTTGACATAGAACATCTCATCGTCACTTTCCGTATCCGTCTGCTCATCGCCCACTTCTGTTGCGTCAGGTTCAGCTGAGACCTCCGCATCGTCTTCCGGCAGGTCTGAGGCACAGCTACCCGTTTCCAAATATGCGACATCATCTTCATCATCATCCATTCTCTGAGACCAGCACTGAAAGACGGAGCAAAGAAAAGCAAACTCAGCCTCGAAACCGAATTACTTTTCCACACAGAAACCTACTCAACCAGGGTAACCGATGTGCACCTGTTGATTTTGTGTGGTTTATTGTTGCATGCTGCCAGTATTAGAAATGCAGAACGGTAGTAACGAATTATGATCAGTCGAAATAGCTGCATCATTCTGTACGATTCTGCAACCACTTTGACAAATCAATGAAGCAACTACCAGTCAGCAAATCAACAATCAAGATCAACCGCAAGTGTGCCACTTTATCGATGCAATAACGCATAGAGAAACGATCTTCTTTCCTCGTCCCGATCCTCCCCGTACCTCACCACCGTGAATCTTGCGGATGTACTCGAGGAGTGCATCTGTAGCCGATATCCAAACACCACGAGCAACTTGCGATTTTTTGTCTGACCACTGGACAACCGCTAGTTGGACGCTGGAGATATAATGGTGTAAAGAAGTGATTGTGAGTTGTTGTGAATTTTTTTCCAGCTGTTGAAACGCTTGGCGCGTGAAGGAGGACCTGGAACATGTGTTGGGAGCAGTTTGCCCTCGAGCCTCGTGAAATATCTCTAATTTCGTACGTAGTGTTTGGCCAGTGGTCACTAGCTACATGTCATATAGAACTTGCCACTACAGGCAAACAAAAAATACTGAACCGCCAAAGCTGCACAGGAAGTGATTTGCGGTCAGGTGACCGTGCGCTGCGAAACCGAGTTGTAACCCCGGTATTATGAGTGTTAATGACAACTTTAGCTGCGGCACGTATCAATATCAAAGGTCTTTGAATGCAACGGATTCCCTCCGGGGATCCCAGAATGGAGCAGCTGAGGCAGTGTACTGCTGAACGAACTTCAGCGAATACATTGCAAGATACATTACAATGTCATGCACATGCAGAAAGGTGAAATACTTGAAAGCGATACTGTTACCCTGGCGGGTTGTCCCGTAAGTAAATGTTCATAAAAGGTTTGAAAATACAAATCTACACCGAATCTAGTTCGCCGTCGGCATCATGACAGGGCGGACAGTAGCGCACATAATGGCCGCGGTATAGGTCGACCAGTTCTTCGTGGAGGACCTGCGGCGAACAGCCCATCTTTGTCGGGCTGGATATTCTGCTTGGTGTCAGTGTGCCCTTTACATGGGCTTTCTGGACGGCGAGAGCACGGAATAAAGGCGGCGTTCTCAGGGACCACTTTTTCGTGGAAGATAAACGCGACACCGTCTGGAAAGGCCACTTCCTCCTGCTGTGCTCGCTTACCGGATTGCAACAGGAAAGCTTGAGAGCTTTACACATGGCCACACGGAAACGACGGCTCATGGCGTTGTACAGGAATGGATTCATGGCGGAATTGAGGTAGATTAACGTCTTAGCGAAGAACATGTAGCCGATATCCAACCAAGGAGTTTCCACGAAGGTGTTGTAGACGAGAAGACCGCGGTAAGGCAGCCAGGCAATGGCGAAGAGGATGACGATGACAATTAGCATTCGAAGAACCTGCAGAGATGCGCAGACAAAGCTGATCAAACGGATGTACTCATATGTTCCACTTTTCGGAAAGTCCGATGGAATATTTCCGTGCAATTAAATGAACAGAGAGAAGCGAATCTGGAGGAGCCAGAAGTGCCCTCTAGTTGATTACTTCGGGTTATTATTGCAGGCTTATGTCACATAACATTGAGCCAAGCCGTTGTTTTTACGTGAAAGCTCATCCGAGGACACATTAAGGATACAGTAAATGGGTTTGCCCTGCACCATAATTAATCCCGGATTTCCGAAAAGGCTGTATTACTTGCTTTGTTGATTTCGACCAATTTAATTTCCGGTTTAGCATTAAGGAAGGTGTTGTAACAACGTACCCGAACTCGGGAGCGAGCAGCGTAGATCAAGCGCTGTTTCGAACATTGCCTGGAGGATTCCCGCCGAATTAAATCCCTTTCCAACCAGTCACTGGTACCGCAGCCGCCAGCAGGTAGCGCTGTGTTGCGCGACCCAGCCCGACTCAGTTGGTTCTTCTCACAGCCCAGCTCTGCTCCTTCCACCTCCCGTTTCATCAAAGCCAGGCTATTGTACAGCACCCGGCCAATCTTAGCGTACACCACAATGGCGACAACAAGTGGAATGACGTAGAACAGAAGGAGGTCCGCTCCGAAGACGGCAATGTAGGCACCTTTCGACGTCAGGCCCATTTCACACTGTTCGCGGTCGTCATGGTATGGGTCCTTGCGGACAGAAGTCAGCCCCAGCCAGGGAGAGCAGTAGAGCATGCCGAAGATCCACGTTCCTTTGATGATCTTGATGGTGCGTTCAATCGTGCACACTTTGCGAGCTAGCAGGGGGTAACAGATGGCGATGAAGCGTTCAATGGTGAAGGCCAGGATACTACAAAAAGTCACGCTTCATTTCATCATCAACAAACTTCCTTTCATACTGGTTTCTGTACTCCAACCCACCATCCCAATTTAGCGCATCCTGCTTTCATAACCCTTTTTGTCTGTTTAATTTTGCTAATACACACAGTAAGCACGCAGTAATTGCTTCACAGAATGTCCACACCGCAATCTGTGAACACAAAGCCTTGGAGTTGTTAACAAGCGGAAAACGTTGAATGGACCTTGTAAGCGGGCTTCGTTGTGATTTCGCTCTGTTTACTTTTCTCCTGGTTCTGGTCAGCGGAAAATCTGAACGGTCATCGAAGTCAGAATACACCAACTTTCGTAGTTCTTGGGGCCATTTCAACAAAATGGTTCTCGGTTTTCCGTCAAAGTCAACATGGAGCTACAGGAGGAGTGTTTCGAAGCATGAATTCTCTGTTCTGAAAAACAACTAAAATTTTTCCCCGAACGAGCTTTTCCGACAGAACGCCCAAATTCGATGGTTCCAGGTGATTCGTCGTTCAGAACTTTTTCTGTTTTATACTCGGTACTTTCCGACAACTAAGGTGGTTGTGCGTCTATGTATTGGCATGAAGTTAGAAATGAAAACTCAAGCATGGAATTTCGCAGACCGCATTTGACTCGCGCGAAAGAAAAGGTTGGATCAAACGATTCCGAAACAGGGGAACGGCGGAAGTACGTACGTAAGTGTGCCATTCACACTAACGCACTTTTCGGGAATTTCCTATGGTTGGATTTCAAATTAACCGTCTTGTCCGTCTGATCCGAAATTCTACTGCTTCAAACTTTCCTTTCGCGCGTGTACCATGAATGGGTGTGGTAATTAAAATACAGTTCAACGTGAGATCTTGCTTTCCACAGAAAGACTTTCCAATGTATACCGCGCATAGATGCGTCGATTTAGGACCCAATTTTATTTAGAGGGTTTGACGTCTTCATAATCTTTGGTTCTTACGTGTTAGCTATGTTTGTTTGTTTGTTTGCTTGCCTTTCTTACATACATTTCTCCCCGCGTGGTATTACGTACTCAAGGCATACCTGTGCTGCTATGACTCCCTGCTCAGTCTCCCCTAAACCCTTTTCCTGCAGTATACCCATAATACAGCATATGGGTGTATACCAGGCTACCTACCCAACCCCCATACCCTTTTTCTGGACTATTACAGCCATACAGTCTTACACCTCATATCAGGCACCTATGAACCATCCCCTATTCCCTCTTTCTGGACTATTACTGCCATACAGTCTTACACCGTATACCAGGCATACTACCTCATCCCCGATACTCTCTTTCTGGACTATTACCGCCTTACAGTCTTACGTGGTGTACCAGGGTACCTACCCGGTCCCCAATACCCTTTTTCTGGACTATTACCGCCTTACAGTCTTACGTGGTGTACCAGGGTACCTACCCGGTCCCCAATACCCTTTTTCTGGACTATTACTGCCATACAGTCTTACAGTGTATGGCAGTAATACCCACCGCGTCCACGATGCCTTGTTTCTAGACTATCACTCTCAGGCAGTCTAACGCCATGTCAGTGCTGTTACCTCACCCGTCTCCCATGTCGACTTTTGCGATTATTACATTCACACAGTCTCACAGTGTATGCCAATCAGTCTTTCACTATCAACCCTCCCAGCTGTCGGGACTATCTCTGTGTAATGGTTTACTCGGGTCTTTGTTTTAGACAGGTTGACTTCTAGGTTTTTGTATCGTGTTTATTCGTATAAGAAAGTTTTGTCCTGGAGCGTTTGTAGTGAAAACGTTCGGTCTTTTAAATGATGTACGTTGTACTGCAAAAGTACGAGGAAGGAAGGGAGTGCCGTGGGTGCATGAGATTCTACAAGTACTGCTCGCAAACCAAATACAGTCCACCAGGCACATTCTTAATCATGATTTTCTATGATGGCCGTGCCGGTTGATGGAGCTTCGTTAGGTTTTTCGTCGGTTTTCCTTCTGCCGTCATGCTCGGTACGTTAACTGCGAGTTTTGCAATCAAGTTGCAACCAATTGTTGTTCGTTATATCGCGGGAGAGTTTTTTCTTTATTTGCCTGTTGTTCAACCAATAGCAATTGTTGGAATGTCATTGGTGAAATTGTTATAGGTTCCTGAGCTGGGGCCGACCAATTGGCTTGTTTGGTTGCCGCCTCCTGGTGCCGGGATAGGCTTGTTGTGCTTTGAATTCACTTCTCATACTTCAGCGTGTATATTCGGTTTGTGTTATTAGTGTGCTTAAAATTAGTAACCGGTAGTCGTTCTGTTTGGTAGCGTTTCTTTCTTCCAGAAAGTTTTGAGCGTTTTTCCATCTTGGTAGAATGTGACGTTTCATGTTTTGGGATTCTTTCGCTCCGGCCATGGAACTTTTTACTGCTCGCCATCAGGCAGTTGACAAGGAGTCCAGAAACAGGGCATAGTGGACGGTGTGGGTAGATTGGCATACACTCTTAGACTGTATGACAGTAATAGTCCAGAAAGAGGGAACGGGGGATGGGGTAGGTAGCCTGGTATGGGACGTAAGACTGTAGGGCAGTAATAGTCCAGAAAGAGGGTATGGGGGACGGGATAGTAGCCTGATCCTAATTTATATATACTGCTATCCATTTATTTTCACTGTACGCTCTCGCGTTCGCACAGTTTCAGTCCGAATTGGTTTGAACTTTGCCCAGAATTCAGGAATATTGTCTAGCTGTCACCAACGAGGTCGGTTTTTCAGTTTTTTTATTCTGTAGTTCAGATTTTGATTTTCTCTTGCAATTTTCATGGCTCCTGCGTGTTTTCCTGATGCGGCTCATTGCCTAGCAAACTAGCAAATACTTTAGGCAGCTCCATTCTCGACGCCTATGTGCTCTGATACATCGATCTTCCTGTGGAACTGTTCCTGGTAGTCACAAGCGAGGAACTCAACAAGGTTCGTTTCAGTTCCGTCCACTATTTGGAACTTGGTGGTTCAGACCTACTCGAACATCATCTGTGTTTCGCTAATCTAATGTTTTTGGGGCAAATGGTTACCCAGCGGACCGAACGTTCCCGAAGCCCACATGTAAAGCTGTAGAGAATGGTCGGTGGGCTAGATCAAAGTGACTCTTGCAGCGGTTAAGGCCGTGACACTCTTTGGCCTCTGTTAGTTAAGGTAAACGGGGGAGGGGGGGAGGTAAAAGAGATAGTTGAAAGCTGGCCCACTGAAACAATGTGTCATCGGACACAACGTTCGCGCTCCAAATTGTTCAATGAAACGAAGTGTAGCAATCAATCTATCACCCTGAACGTTCATCAATGTGCTCTCACGTGCAGGTGCGTGATGCGCTGTGATCGAACCTAGCAGCGCCCAGTGCACAGTCACGCGATTCAATGGCGCAATGGCAAAATTCAGTCGTTCTTTCCTCGATACCTCGATCGAGGTATCTAATAAATATTGATATGTTATGTTAGATGCAAAAAGCGTCTAATAGATTCTAATTAAATATAATATCCACATATGCCAAAATCGCTAACCGAAAATTGGCTATCCTACTGAGCTTGGATAAGGATTTTAAGACATTGGTCTTCAAGCGCGAACGTCAAAAGACGCGACAAAC
Source organism: Ramazzottius varieornatus (assembly GCA_001949185.1). Lineage (NCBI taxonomy): Eukaryota > Metazoa > Tardigrada > Eutardigrada > Parachela > Ramazzottiidae > Ramazzottius > Ramazzottius varieornatus. The sequence continues at coordinate 1,063,715 of BDGG01000007.1, forward strand.
TTTTTATTTTCCGGGCATTACTTTGTATCTGATGAAAAAATTTGGTTTGAAATCAAACAGCATCGAAGTTTTTCTATGGTTTGAATTTGCGCACTCGGACGTTCCCGCGTTAGTCTACTATGTTTAGAGCGAGCCTACGGGATCTTCTCAGTCCTAACTGACCGAAACTTTCAATATTTACACTGCCGCTCCTCCGCGCTACCCGTTTCCGTTTTTCTACATCATTGACAAGCTGAGAGCGAGCCGAAGGCGAAGTGAACAGCTTGTATGAAATGTAAGATTGTGCGGCAGTAATAGTCCAGAAAGAGGGCATGGGGGATGGGGTAGGTAGCCTGGTATCTGATGTTTACCCTTTCTGAAATGCTCCTGTGTCTCACTCTACTGATCAATAATGCTGCCGCGTTATTACATACAAACATGCATACAAACATCATTGGGACCTGAATCGAAGCAACTATCATACCGCGAGATAAGAAAAAGTTGCGGCGGTTACTCGGGCAAGTACTCGCTCTGACTCGTTCACCGATGATCCTTGCGGCTACTCGTTTTTAACCTGACCTGACCCTGTAGTTTTCTTTTTAATTCGAAGTAACTGTAATTGGAGTCCCCAAACTGATTCAAATTCCAGTAGAAATCCGACGGAAGCTCGGAAAAGTGATTCAACCGCATACAGAGGTTAAGATTACCGTTTCTGATATTTCAGAGACTTCCATCAAAAACCACAAAGCAATCGGGTAAGCTTTTTGATTGAAATATGGCAAATTTTTAGGTCCGAAAAGTTTACCAGAATCTAAATGGGGGAAAACGTTCTGTATGTGAAAGCCATCTGACAGAAACAAATGACTAAATTCCGCACCATATGGAACCAACTTGCAATAAACATTCGAAAACTCGCCATCCAACTTGGACGATTGAAGTCGATCAGGCCGAGCGAAGCAAGGCCTTTTTGAGTCTGTCGAGATATCAATGGACGATCAGATTGTTCAAGCTTTCACATATCGCAAACTCTGTACTGAAAACAAATGCGTAACTTGATCCGGGCAACAGAAACTTTTTACTCGCAACTGCAACGTTGCGAGTAAAAATGAGTGGCCTATAATCTTTTTTTAGTAGAAATGAGTGGCCTATAATCTTTTTTTAGTAGAAATGAGTGGCCTATAATCTTTTGCCTCCTTTGCTCGGCCTTCCAGTGGTCAGAACCACTAGCTAGTTTATATTTTTATGTCTCTGCTGAGTGCGAAGCCTCGTATAGAGGCCTATCTAATAATATGGTTGGATTCCTCGTTCTTCTGCGCATATGATCGTACATAATGCGCAACATACAACGCATTATAGACTCCTTTTTAACAGATATTCTCCCGAAAGTCCCGAATTCAACCAGTCGTTCTTTTGCTCTGGATGATTACAGATCCAGAGATTCCTCCACAAAATGTGATATGTTATGTGGAGGAATCACAGAGGAATTGTGATTCCTCCACATAACATATCTGTCCGTGATCTCTGCCTCGGCTCTCCCGTCTCGTTGAATCTCGTCGCCCATTTTTGAGAAATTTGTAGCAGTTCATAAATCACATTCTTTAAACTCATAATATTTTGCCTAATTACCGTCTCACTTTTTTGTTATCTCGCAGTGTAAGAAGTTTTTTCTTCATGGAAAATAAGTTCTTGGGTAATGCATTAATGCCTTCAAATCACCGCACCCAGCCATTTAATTAATACTTGCGGCTCTACAAGGAAAGGGAGCCGCTTTCTTTGTATCTACTGCTGCGTAACCTGAATGCAACATAACCTACAGCCTGGTAACGATCTGCGAAGAATATAATTACCGACGTATCAGGTCACAGCAGCCATCGCGTGCATCCTTGCAAGGACACTTGCACCTCCGCGTCATTCTAATGAATGTCGAACAATGGTATTTGAAGGAACATTAATTGTTTGACGAAAAGGCGCGGATTAGCCCCAACTTTTGCCTTATATCGATAATTATCCCTGTCTCCAGTTAAGTAACGACGATAACCTGGGTCAACTCAAGTATCGGTCCCGCGTTAGGAGATTTGGCGCGCACGAACTTCCTGTCTGCGCAAAGATCCGAATAAACCTAATCCCAGTTGAAGGAAAGGAGCAAAGTACCTTAAGCTTCCGACGTTGATGCTGACAAAGTTGAGGTAGATGAAGACTGCACAACCGGTCGGACCCATTAGCCAGCACTCGTACACATGGTACAGTATGGCTTCGGGTACCACAGTGACAATCACCAATAGATCGGCGAAAGCCAAGGAAACCTGTCAAAACACAAATCAGTTAGTCACAGCGAAAGACAACATTGGTGATGGTCTTGTTTCGTTCGGTTTGCTAATCATCCTTGGTACGTTTCCGGGAACCAGAACTAAGCCGCCAAACTAGGCGGGGAATCGTCCCGATCTCCGTACTCGGCATAAAGATTAAGCTAAGTACAGGTTTAAATGCCGGGTATGATAAGGTCCCGAATATATCGAGATTAGCTGTGGGACGGTCACGGACCTGTTCGTGCTTTTTTTGCGACGCAATCAGCTTGCAATTTGGACAAAGCGAAATTAGGGTTCGGTCTGGTCTAATCACGCGTTGGTCTATATGAGAATACGTGTTTTCGGAGGATCAAGATGAACACACTAGGTGACGATCGAGACTTGTGTTCCATGGTGTTAAGGCTCGAAAGAGTCAACAGAGCTTGTAAGCCAGATTCCAGTCAACTTTTAGGGTTTGTTGGTGCAACGCTTATTCCCACAGCAAATGGAGCAACCACTCTATAATCATGTACTGTGGGTAACTAAACAAAGCAATAATTTGCTTCCTGACGAAAATCCGGAAGAATCAAGTTAACACTTTTAAGATTAGACTGAAGAGGTTGTCTCAAAATTTCGCGATTTCAAAATTTAAATATTTTGACGCAGCGATGGAAAAATTATGCTCTGCTCAGGTTCACTGGCTACGAGTGGGTTGGCCAGGACACAGACGTAGATCTTTATAGTACTATAGTCTTTATAGTACGGATATTGGTCATAGTATTGTCGTCTCAGATTTCCACCGAAAAATTAATCGATTCAATTTTCTATAAAAAAAGTGAGGGATTTGAAGCATCGCAAAATGAGGAACGAACTTACCAAGTAACAATAGGTTGGAGTTTGGAGGATGGTGGCCTTGCGTGCGACATAGATCAGCATACAGTTGCCGGTCACTCCCAATATTAAGATGAGCGTGTGGCACAAGGTAGCGGCAATACGGTAAGACAATGGAAAGCTCGTTGGCTTGTCGAGTAGTCTAAGCGTCGAGTTGTAGCTGTCGTTGTCCGCCATCTTCAGCAGTGTCAGCTGCGCTTCGTCCAGCTGCCAAAACTCCTCTGGTAGATTGTTGAGATCTACAGGAAGCTCCGTCAAGTACTCTTCCATTGCGCCCAATGTAGATTCGATCAGAGGTCTGAGCCCAAGCGTACTAATCCGGGAAAATTACGTCCGACCATAATGCTCAGCCTAGCGATGGATGGCGTCGTTGATAGTTCAAGAGCCGGAATGAACTGACGAAGATGATTGCTGTAAGGAACACTGGGGGCATCCATTTAGACGCGAATGAAGCTTTAGTGCTTCACGGGCGGCAATTCGATTATCTTGTTGTCCGATACAATCACCTGCAAAAGGCTGACGACAAGTAGAGAGAGCGCACCTCCGCAGCGGATATCCCTTCTGAAATCCGAGCTTAACTGATTCCTTTGAACCTTTATGGCCGGCGGGAAGGGAAGGAATATCATTGACGCAAGGAGTTAATAGGGATTAGCAAGCATGTTGGGCCATAGCGCCAGGTTAAGCGGATACAATGTATTTGCAGTGCATGTGCGTCAAGTGGAGCAAATGAACGGAAGCGTGCTGTTCCGACGTAGAAACGTGCAATCTTGAACGGCTGGAGCCGTGTTGAAAAATTGTCCTATACAGTACGCACGGTTGGTCTCCGTGTTAGGTCGTCTGAAAGAAGAGAAGAGAATGCTCACAGGAGGTTGTTTCAACCGGCCTATCACTTACTGCTGGGAAATGTCTGGTGGCGACTCAACTCGCTCGGCTCTTCCCATGGATGGATCCGCCGCCCCCAAGGCATTCCTTCGTTATCTCCCATAATTGCCCAGGGCAGCGCGCTAATAGAGGTCGGGATGTAAAGCTCATGTCATGGCGCATGTAAAGGCAGTTGCCCAAGCTTGATCGTGGGTACTCTGACAAAACGGTGGCGGATCTTGTGCAAGGATCCATAGAGGCATAAGTGATGCGAACATGGCAAACATCATTGGTCTCAATTAGCGACAGTCGACCCATCTCGACTGAGCGAGCGTAGCTGGGGTTTATGATGACGGTTGAACATTTGTGTCAAGTGTATGCGGCACACACGCTACGCATATATTGTCGGAAGTTTTATCTCTTCATCGATAATGTTATTTTTGGATCCGAAAGGACAGTTCAACTGCAGTACAAGGACTGCGATATACCGAGTTGATGCAAAAGCAAAAGCACCCCAGGCTTTCCATCGAGGTACGCTGATTGCAACCAAGTAGCTTTCGCGAAAGGATAGAATCTTGGGCGGTGGGAAGGAGCTGCAAGGATCGACCTCGTTCGCCTCATTTGTGCCCTATATTAGGCCCCAGGAATCCTAATATCGTCGTTCCATTATTGCAACGTTGGCAAGACGTGCGCAAGATCTTTACGTACCTTATCAGAGTGTATACTTTGGTGTCTAACGAGAACATATCAGGGTCGAAAACGGGACTGACCAACTGACATCTTTACCACAAACAAAAAGAATACATCAGCCAGCAACGGTAACGCTGGACTATCTTGTTACTCAGTACTTCTTACAGTGTCAGAAAAACTCCGCTACCGGAAGTCAAGTTTTTTTGGTTCATTGCGTCTTTTCGAGTGATGGATTTGAAGCAGTATTATGGCTGCACTTATTAATTAAATTGATGTCGGGAAGAGTAATATTCCAATGTCGTATTTAAAGCAGAAAATGGTCCAAGGAAAATTCCCAGAACATACACAGCGTTTTTAAGTTGATACGGTAAAGAATGAGTGCGCCAACTTTCTTTTGGTGGTCATCGAGTCCATTCCACCGACGCTGCAGCTGGCGCCACCTCGGCAGCTGGGATATCCTCCAAAAATCTAGAGCGCATCGCTGGAGTATATCAGGCTCCACTACTGTACAACAATAGAATATCGTTTGGGTAGAATATCGACTTGATCTTTACTGCACATTACTATTGATACTGTGTGTTTCAGGCTTTCGGCGTTTCCCGTAGCTAACGTTCTCATCTAAGAAGCTAGCTGCTGGTGCCTCGAGGATGATAAATTATTCACGTAGAGCCTTGTCGCTATCAAGAACTCCCTTAGCTCACGATCTGTCTGCCTAGCGGGAAACAAGATGAGGGACATGGCTTACGTTTCGAAACTATAGAAGGCTCGGCGAAGGTAAAATAAGCCGTTTTAGCCGTTCTTAGCCGTGGCTAAAAATATTTTAGCCGCGGCTAGAATGTGTTGTGCTTCCGAATGATTTATTGATGCCAAAAATATTTTAGCCGACTCAAAATCAATAGATCAATCGAACGCACAATACATTTCAGCCGTGGCTAAAAGTATTTAGCTGCTTTAGCCGCGGCTAAGGAACGGCTAAAGCGGCTTATTTTAGCTTCGCCGAGCCTTCTATATTCGAAAATCGAAACTGCCTGACTGGCCGCTGAACTGCGGTATCAATATTTGAGGGCAGAGCCGATTCTGCCCTGCTGCATGGTGCGTAGTGCGTAGTGGTAAAACGATGGGTCAGTCGCAAGAGCTGATCGAAAGGACAACACTGGTTACCCATGTGTTGTAAAAAATGGGCACTGCAAAACTAGAACTCTAGATCATGAATTGACACCAACCGTTCAGGAATCGACTTTCTATGGCTTCGCCCCAGGACTTTAACACGGGAAACACAAATGTCAGAATATCTGGACACTTTCAGGTCCGCTGCAGCTATTTTCTCTACAGGATGGTCTAAGAAAAGCGGTTTTCGGAATTTTTGCATGATTTAGGATTCTAGTTTGGCAGTACACATTTACCCAAATGGTAGTGGCTTCCGGACAGGATCACATGTTGATCCCTTGCCTGGGCTAGACGGAAATACGTTGTTGAGTGGATTCGGCTGGAACGTATCTCGTTTGGCCATCTACTTTCTTCGGTTTCCCTACTCATCCCATTCATCCAAGCTGATCTTTAAGAACTAACCGACAGAAACAGCAGCGCACTTACTTTCGCGTAAACGCGTATAGCTGACCTGATGAGGGTACAAAGAGAAAATCGGGGCCTTCGATGGACAGTTACTTGGTTATTTGAACGTGAACTGATAGCCCAGAAATTACTGCAAAAGAATTAGGTTGGGTAAATACCTGTAGAAGCTCCCCTCGAGCTCGAGTTCCATCTGACTTACGTACACGATGCCGGTTCCCTCTTCTGCACATTTTCTGCTTCTTCAAAGACTGCCCTGGCGTTATTATGCGTGAAAAAATGATCATGGGTCGTAGAGACTACCATCATGGCAGGTCTCTGACCTTCGAATTTCGTGCTAGTCCCTCCGAGGTTTCCTGCTTAGGCTGTTATCCCCTCGCGTCTTCCGGTGTCTGCTCCATTGTGTCATGTTTCTTCCTGTAATCTCCGCGTATCTGCTTATTTGAGAACCTTGACCTATCCAACAGAGCAGGTGTAGTTCAATGCAGCAAAATCTTCCATTAAATGGGGTAATGGTTCACAGGTAGACCTTATTACGTAGAGCACATGGCTTGGTAATCTCTGTTCAGAAATCAGCAAAAACGATCCCATTGATCTCAAGCACTGGTTTTTTTCCTTCCGCGCTTCGTTGTGTCATAAATCTGCCGCTGGCGAGGACTCACCTGCATGAATTTAACTCGTCAATCAGCAAGCTTTTTTCGCGACGTTCAATAGCGGTATTTGTCTCAATATTATGCAGCGTGCTTTGTGAAATGTCCATTCATTCATCGCCATCGCGCTGGGCCTAAGCTTACTCTCCGAAGCGCTGCGAGGTACAGAATCAACTCAATACAAAGTGAGAACTTGAACTGCAGTTGCGTGTGTTGAATTGTCTACCATAGTTTATTCTTGTTCAAACGAAGCTGCTCGGATGATTTTTTTCTGGGTGAGTTTTTCCCTACTGTGTACATCTAGGTCTATTTCCAGTCGATTTCGGGGAGTGTTGCTCACGAAAGTTACATGTCCGTCTGTTGTCCTGGGATCTCACCCATAAGTCCCTAATTTGCGCGAAAGTGATCTACTTCATTATCGCACTAAGTACCACTCCCCTGACGTTAACAGACCTCTCAGAGCTGTATGATCGTTGCTGACATTCACATTGCTCGTTTGTCTTATTAGGCCAAGGGTGAGCCAGTTGGATATGGCTTTCCACTGCTGAGTTAAACGGTGAGTACTTCGTGCTAACGAGACAAACTGTATGAATTACGTGCAGCCATTTCGGAAAACAGCAAAGATCGATACCAACACGCCGCAAAAAACTTGCTTTTTCAGTCAAGGTTAGACGACAGTCAGTCTGGCTCGAAGTCTCGAACATGGAAGCGACGCACAGCGAAGGCAACTGGACGGCATCTTCCAACTATTCATCGAGCTTCCTTGTCTACGAACAAGTCTCCTATCCTTTGTCGTACCAAATCATCGCTACGATCTTACACATCCTGATATTCATCTTTGGTGTCGTCGGCAACTGCGTGGTTATCCTTGTCATAACGCGCTCAAAGAGTCTTCATAGTCCAGCTTACACTTATATCGTACGGTGAAAATTCATAACTGTTTGGGCGCCAAAAACCTTTTGCCTAAAAGCATCATCCTTGACGTTTGAAAACGCAAAAATTGATGGGTACCCGGTCCAAAGTAGACCATGGAAACTAACGAACGTTTCTTAAATCCATCTCAAATTAAGATTCGTTCACCACACTTCTGATACCGGTACACGCAGTTTATCTAATTGACGGCCGGGACAAAATTAACGGCCACCGCCTGAACATGGGAGCTGTCAGCTGAAGTTGAGCACTAATCATTCAATGCGCTACCGCTCTCAGCCGGTGGCCGGCAAGTTTGTCCCGGCCGATAATTAGGCATACTGCCAGTATCGCCGTCAGGAACCTAGTGGCCAATGGCAGATTTGCCCCATGGGACTGCGCAAGAGGTAGGGTTTTCTAACTAGTATTTTGATACAATTTATTTTGAAATTACTCTTAGCCACGAGCTTTGAATTTCTGAAATCCGAAGCGTCTTATTCGCGGTCGATGGCCGAAGTGATCCTTCAGCTCAGAAATGTAGGTTGATTGGCTGAACAAAAAAAGCCTTACCCCAGTCAATCCTGCGGCGTAATGCAGTACTAACAGAGTGCCGTATGATTTACTGGTGTTTTCAACTGATATCGGCACAAAGGCCAGGCAAAGCGTGAAATTGTTAAACTACCAGTCCTGACTTTTATCCGGGGTGTTTCCTTTTTCAGGTGTCGCTTGCTGTGGCGGACCTGATCGTGTTGATTTCCACGGTGCCAGAAGCCATCCTGGGACACTACATTGGGAATCAGTGGCTGTTTGGTCAAGTCGGCTGCTCAGTCTTCATCTTTAGCAACTTTCTAGGCATCAACGGCGGAAGCCTCAGGTAAGCCTACAATCAACCCCCCATTACATCATAGATGGGTCCAGCTGGGTACGCAATAATCACGCGACAAGGGTTTGAAATGCTTCGACCGACTATACACTTCCGATTAAAACTGAGAACGCTTTTCGAATAAATCAAACGATGCAGAACTCCGCGTACCGCAAAGCGTTGCTTTTGCTTCTTCCCTCCGCAGTCTTACGATTCTGAGTATCTGAAATAAAAAAGATTTCTTCTAGACTGAGTCAAAATGGAAAGCTTCTCAAAAAACGGGCAGCCTCAAAAAACGGGAAAAATTTTCACATGGGCTGTTCGAAAGCCTAATGTTGGTTCTATGTTACGATGACAAGGGCGTTTTATTATCAGCTTTCTGGCTTTCGCAGCACGGAGCCGAAAACAACGCTGTTTTGGGAGTTCTTACAGCTGGGTACAGCCAGCTGATTTGTTGATTTGGTCTCACGAAAGTCACGTGATCGTGGGGACTAATGTCCAGTCTTCCCAAACGCGTTCGAAATATCAAAATCGGATGAGTGTGAAGGAGGTTGTGAATTTTCGAATGAAGGTGGGGGTGGACAGATACTTATGAGAGACAGTGTATCGTCTAGACTAAAGTAGATTCTGTCTTTTCTTAAGTTCGAGTTTTAGTCCCGAGACTTAAATTGAGACTGAGAATGCGATAAGGGACGAAAACTAAAGAGGCAAAGACTAAAATAAAAAAGCTGTTACCGAACAGCATATCGATGTTCCCTCCAAGTGTGCCATCGTCGAGACACCAGCACTTGAAGTCCAACTTTATGGACTTGGAAAGCTCTCTGGTCACCCGACAGAAGAGCAGAGGTTCTAACGGTTCTCTCTGTTGAACTCCACGAGCTAACTGTAGGACTTGGTCGCCGTAGATGAGGTTGGAGGGCTGGCTGTAAATCTGACAGGCGAAGTTGAAGTACACTGGCAAAGCTTTCTCCCCTTCCACTAGCAACCTAAAACGAAAAACAGCGCCAAAAATCTTACCACTGTTTCATTATAAAATCATCACAGACGTCGGTCTGCTTTTTTCTATGAAGTTTTCACTGCCACAGTGTTATTCGGACATCGTTTGAGTCACTACCCAGTGCAATAAATTCGGAAGGGCAAATACAAATCTGCTTTTCTTTTCTAGTATTCTGGCCTTCACTGTCGAACAGCACGTGGCTGTCTGCGGAAGTGCCCCAGGAGTCGGGCGTTTCTGGAAGCGAACCCGTCTAATCATCGGCGCACTGTGGGTTTTCACCATTGCCTACTGTTCTCCATGGCTGTTCGCGCTCACCGAAGTCAAGCCAGATCCCAACGACGCTTCAAAGTCCCAATGTACAATGAGTCTTTCCCGTCAGCTGTACCTCGGACTCTTCGGCACGGACCTTATTCTTTTCTACCTCATCCCGCTCGTGGTTGCGCTAGTCTGTTATGGGCAGATAGCAATTACGTTAAATCGGTTATCCGGTGCGGGTTGGCGCACACCCAATCGCAATAGCGTCGACTTGCCCCAAGGACCACAAGTCGGACTGTCACCTAACTCGGAGAACCTGTTGAACGCTGGAAGGCAGAGCTCAAGGTCAACAACAACCAGGCTAAGAATAACCGATAGCACCATGTTTGAAGGACGGTTTACCGACCATATTAAACCACAGTCCCAAAAGCAGGTGGTTTTTCTGCACATAACAACTGGATGTCTCAACGAAAATTTACATGATAATTTTTCTCTCAGGTTCTTCGAATGCTAATAGTGATCGTGGCGTTGTTTGCCATCACGTGGCTACCCTACCGTGGTCTTCTCTTGTACAATTCCTTTGCCAAAGAGGTCTGGCTGGACTTGTGGTTCGTCTTCTTCGCGAAGACACTGATTTATTTCAACTCAGCCATGAATCCGTACCTTTACAACGCCATGAGCCGGCGCTTCCGTATTGCGGTCCAGCGTCTCTTCTATTTTCGGTCCAAAGGTAAGGCGAAGATAATGAAACTGTTACCGATGGTAGTGCTTATACTGTACACGCACGGTGGTATAGTTTGGGCCAGTAAATAGTTTGGGCCAGGCCGTTTCGCTACGGCGGCACGGGCAGGAGTTTCATGCTTCGTGTAAAAAAGAGCACTACTGGTAGTACTGCTGCACGTTCGTGCTGGGTATCGGAACGAGCAGCTCGAAGCATGACACTTTTATTGAAATTCTTTTTTGCCGGAACAAGCCCACCATAAGCACATACGAAAACAAGATACTCCAGATATGAAATCTCTGTTTACAATCACAATCAGAAATCAAAGTCGTCACAACCAGCGAAGCGAACCTACTGCACTTTCTTCGACCCAATACGTTTGTTTGGAGGAGCTGGTACGAGCGTACCCACATCAGCATTCGACAAAGGGCAGGCGGAAGGTTCCTCCACACTGCAAAAGAGCCACAAATTAAATAGATAACGTGGAATTTATATTTGCCAGCAGAGCGTAACTTACTTTGTGGGGAGCATTCGGCAGCACTTCCTGCCGGAAGTAGTCCGTCAGCACCTTGTGATCCATTACGCCCGATCGATTGACTGCGACATAGAGCTTGTCCTTGGTATTATCATACATGCTGCCCAAATGCAATACTCCGTCGAACAGCACCAAAGGTTTGAACATCCGGCCCGCTGCGTTTCCACAGAACAGCGTGTCACTTGATCCCTTGTTGAGCTTTCTGTGTATGAAACCACATGTTTCTTCCCTTTCTCCGCATAAACTCTCTCCCTTTCAAAACCCAGAACGAAGCCAGATTCATCAAGATTGATGATTCCTTCCGGATTTGACAGGTAGCCTTGGTCATTCAGCCCGCCGAGAAGCTCGATCCACGATTCCGCACATTCGACAGTCCACTCTCGTGCTTTCTTCCTGTCAACGTTTGAGGCTAGTCGAAGGGATATTTCTTTCTGTTCCTGGAGGAAACGCCGATGAAAATTATCCCAACACCTGACAAAGATCAACATTCGAAGTTGATATTATAAAACGTTCGACAAGCAAAATTACTGTACCTTTCGCAATGCTCATTTCGTCCACAAAAACGCGCAGCTGGGTTTTGTTGAGAGGAAATCCAGTATTTCCGAATTTCTTGAGCAGATCAACCAGCAGCCCTTCCTCAAAATCGTTGAGCTTTCTTTCTTTACCCATCCTACGTGCCTTCGTATCTTGCACATAAAGTGAGACGGTGTTGCGCGAAACTTTGAAAACTCGAGCTGCTTCGCGTAGCCCCATTCCATTCTCGACAGCAGACAGCGCATCCTTCAGGGCTTCTTCGGTGTATCGCCGAGGCCGCTTGGTCTTAAAGGGCTGGGACATTTCGAGAAACGTTTACGGAAAGAATATCGAGCTAACGATTCCAGGGCTTCTCCGAGAGAAAATCGAGTAGCCATGCACAGCAGCTTTGAAGTGTGAGAGTAAAACAGCTGATCAGCTGATGACCATTGTCCACGACAATTTTCTGCGGTTGAATTTTATTGCGTTACGACATTAGTCCGATTTCTGTTTCTGGCTTCCATACAAAATCTAAGTTTGCCGTCTTTTCCGTCTGGCCCAAACTACCCCACCGTGCGTGTACAATGAAGGAAGTCTGCCTTCTCGTGATCAAATTTGATTGGCAGTTGTGGACACATTAGTGCCCTTGCAGTGGGTGTGCTCATATACACTAAAGCAATCAAATTTGATTACGACAAGGCACGCACTTTTTTCATTGTACCAGGAGCAAGGTCTTACTTTGCTCAGCGTACGACTTTGCTCACCACACGCCACGAGCTGTGCGCAGGTTTCATGAGTTTTGTGACGTAGACGTGACGTCAATGAGCAAAGCAAGACTTCGCTCCTCGTACTTGTTGTTCCATTCCTATGAGTACCGATGTACGCACTGCCGTGCATCGGTAACTTTGGAAGATAAGGGACTGATATACGTAGACCTTGCCACTCCGCAGGAAAAGGCGGAGGACGCAGACACACTCCAACTAAGCGGATCCGTCCCGAAAAAGAAAACCAAAACCAAGTGATACTTCAATAAAGGCTCTGTCAGCTGCGCCATCAGACTAACACTCTTGCACGTGAAATCAGATATCGATTCGAAAACTGATTTTCGTACCCAGAGACGACGAGCACAGTAAGTGTCCGTGTGGATTTTTATCGCATGCTACTCGACGGCTGGCTTGTCTTGCATACGATGTAATAACGCTTGTGCATGGAACGTCTAGGTCAACCCTCAAATGGTATTTTCCGTTCCATCTTCATATTATAATATTTTGTGCGTGTCAAGCGTGCAGAAGAGACGACATATATCATCGAGCAAAACGGAACTGCGATGTGTGCGGCACATTTTCCATTCGATTCGGGAAGCAATTGAAGGTGTGACCAACTTCACTCCACCAAAGTGGAAGCCCCTGAAGGTGTGTCAGGACCCACTATCGTCGCGGTCGTGGTGGTCGGAATACAAGCGTCGCCCTTCGTCGAACATCCCTTGAGACAGCTTCCCGTTGAGAATACGTCCCTCTCGCAGTACCAGCCCTGTAATTTCAATAGACATGTTGAAGACTGGAACAGTGGAGGAAATGGAAAAAGCGGAGTGGCTGCACAAGTTTCTGCTCTCACCTTGGTCAGGGAACCCGAGGTCTCCAATGCTTGACCGCACGCAGCAGAGCAGTCATCCCAGTTTTCCTTTCCTCATCCGCAGACTTTCAGGTCCATGTTGTCACCAGGCGTATTATAAACGATGCAATCCCCGCCACAGGATACTCCTTGCACGGAGTTTGGCACAAAGGCGCAAGCTGCCCAAAGTAACTAGAGCCGTAGATCTGAGCTCCAGCTTTGCAATTCGAAAGAGATATCCGAAAAATAGTCGTTCTGGACCAAGCAGATCAAGCGATCTGGATGAACTGCATCTTCCGTTTTTTTCAGGGAATTTGATATTCTGTTCCGATATGTTGTTACGTTCATAAGAGCTTTTCCCTATGGCTGTATGACTTTTCCGTATGGCTGTTTACGTTTGCATCGCGGATCACGAAGAGTGTTAAAGTATTGAATTTTTTGTGAATATCGCCCTAGTGAGGAAAATTTGGCTGTTGTAAATTCAGTGCTGCCACGATGGTCTCCGTGAAAGCTATTAATTATCGGGAAAAGCGCCAACTTTAGAACGCATGCTCTGTACGGAATACACACTGAGAAAATGTTTCGGGGGGGGGGGAGCTCTCAGTGTTCGTTGCAGAGTATCGGCGGTGTGGAACCGTAAATTAGCCAACAAACCCATGAAATCCCATGAGGGTGAGTGCGACTGATGACCGGTTCCAAAAACTCATGTTTGTTTTCCACCATTCTCAGACCGGAAAAGACCGCGCCCTCTACAGCGACATAAAGGTTGTGTCGGCAAGCTCGGCGATGACAGTACTGTATCTGGTGCGCGCGGATGAAGTTACAAACTCGCTCCTACAGTACACAAACGTCTTTCCCGAATCAGCATTTCCCGTCGGAAATCCAAGAGAGAAAGAGCGTTTGCGTTAGTGTACAAGATCTAATGAAGCTGCGAAACAAAATTTGGAGTGTGCTGCCGAAGGTTTCTCTTCTGTAGTTATTTTGGCGCCTGGATCGGCTCAAGGTTCTCGATGACGCGAAGAGCGAATATATCGGTATACTTCGGTCACTACAGACCAGACCTTCATAGCCCAGAGACGAGCTCGTGTTACTACAAACTCCGGTGAGCGGTATTCGGGCACGATGGCCAGCGGAAACATACAGCCGTCATTCAACTGCAGACTGCTGTACTTGAAAGTTCGAATCATTTCGAACAGGAGTATAGTACATACTCGTATTTGCATCCCGGGCGCACGGGGAACGCTATGTACGCTCTGCGCGCAAATACACGCACGTACTGCTATTCAAAATGGTCGTAACTTCAAAGTATGATTGGTTGTTTGTGATGTCATTTGGTGGAGAAGCGGCAACTCTTCGCGGCTCAGCCCAAAAGAGCTTGAAATTCTGAGAAAACAACATGCGCTTGAAATTCGATTACCCATTTCATGAGGCTTAGTGCTGAAAAGTCCTAATACCAATTAGATCCGATAAAACACGACCAGTAGTATGAGACAGGTTAAGTTCCCAAACATGATTCATTGGTAACACTATGATTTCATCAGAATGAAACAATCCAATACTGTATTACCTCCCGAAATTCATGTACGGCACAAGCATTATTTCTGTTAGGACGCATACGTTGCGTTTGTGATAACCCGCCGGCGTGAAAAACATTGACGTCAGTTGAAAATCAGCTGTTCGGCCGGAGACTTTTTCAGAGTAGATTTCGCGTTCAATAACAGTTTTCCCATGTTCTTCTATCTTTGATACTTCCGCCTGGTCTTTTGAGACATCAGAAAGAGAAAGAATCGTCCAAGGAATTAGAATCGACGGCAAAGTTAAACCATCTTGGAGCCCGAATTGACGTGATATGCTGACGTCATTAAGTGTGCCAGTCTTTGATTCGCAATCCCCGTGAAGAAAGTAGTGGCTGTGACGCAGGTGGATTTGGGGAGGTAACACAGTGCGTGTAGTGAGTTTGGATCAGTGCAGGCCTCACCGGAAAGCCGTTGATTCACTGTTGCAGTTGGTCGTGTTGATCGACAGAGCCGTGTTAGACTACGTGCTATGGGAGGTAGAATTTGTGCTATGAATCCGCACGTGGTCAAACATAGCCCCGTCAATCAACGAAAATAACACTACGATTACTGTACAGGTTTGTCACTACTGTATTGTTTCATTGTGATGTCATGTTCAAGGGTTCGTCATAGCCACATCATAGTTTGGAGGCGCGTCCATGAACGGTCTCGGTGAAACTACCATCGGCCCATTCATGGGTGGGGGATAGGCGGGATAGGGAGAGCTGTTGTAGGTCGTAGTGATGGTGGAGCAGGAAGGAACAGTAGGGTAGCAGGTGGACGAAGGAGTATAGCATACAGTCGGCGGAACATGACAGCGCCTTCGGTGGTACTCCTGATGACGCCAAGCACGAATGATGGCTGCTATCACACACAATACCACGGCAATACCCACGAATATGAAGAATCCGACGAACGAGTCCATACTGCTGGACCGAACGAGTGATTTAGGTACCAACAAACCAACGCTAGTTGTTATTAGCTAGGGGTAATTACCATTGAAGACTAGGTTGTCAAACTGACTTCGACTGATGTTTGTACGGACTTTGCAAAACGTTGCCGTGCAGTGGGCGTGCGCCCTATAGGATTAATGTAAGAAGTCAAACAATGCGTTTCTGTACTATGACCGGAAGTATCAGTGCAGCGCAAATCACTTGGCTCCTTATCGTGAAGTTTGCACTGGTTCTCATCGCTTTACCATACGTGAGTATCACAAAGGGTTGATTTCATTTTGAACACCCGTACACCGCGTTCAAGAACACACACCGGTTCTGAACTCGAAGACTTTCACCGGCAATCTGGGAAACCTGAGTTCTAGCACGTACAGCGCCTTGACTTTCGATATTTGTGGCGGCCTGTTTTACACGGTCCTTTGGACGTGTATTGTGTTGCTGTGCTGCAGTGGCCGGCAGACTCCATGAACAACTGGACGATAGAAATGCCCTACCCGCGCATTTCTACTCGGGATCATGGATAGTGTTTACGGCGTACGTACGTAAAATCAGCTGATCGCTGGTTACACTGCTTAATCGCCAAGCCGGGCACACTTTCCGTGAGCCCGGCTGACGTAATACGCATCATCGCTGAACTGTGGGTTTCAAGTTGTAATTTTTCGTGCCTTTGTTTACGTTTGAATCTGCAGGATCCTCGAGCCGATTCTTCGCTTGTGTATATGTTGACGATACCTTGAGTAAACCTGCGCTTTACCGATGTTCTGCGCTGGTCCATGCTGAAGTTGAGAGGTGAACATCTTCGTCAACTCTCTGTCATCGCGGCGCCGACTTGTCACGTCTTAAGTTCCGTGTCCGGGCTTGTCAGTCTCGCAGAACGTCTTCTGAGTATCTTTGGAAATGCATCGGAAAGCATGGGCATGCACCAGAACTCCTACTCGATGACGGGAAAGAGACGTGTGGCTAATAACTACCACGAGAAAAACGGCAAGAGAAAAACCTCTATAACGGAATTCGCCAGAAGAGGGCAAATTCCTACAACCACTTTGAAAAATTGGCTTAACATGTAAGTCAAAAATTTCCAAAGCAATGGCGCAAAGCAATGGCGCAGAGGGCTTACTGTAAGTTATCACAGGTGTGCCGGACCTCCTCCTGTCAGAAAGAAGAGTCCCGTTATGTATCCGCAAATCGAAATAGAACTCTTGGGTTCTGGACCTCCGTGGTCCAGGAAAACAACTAGAAGTGAGAAACGGGGATATCCAGGAGAGAGCGAGGGATATTGTTGTGCGCGACTTCGGAAACACAGAGTTCAAGGCTTTCGACTGCTGGTGTGCTAGATTCAAAAGGGATTACAGTCTTGTAACCAGAGAAATCACGAAGGCAACGCGGAAGATCACGTTTACCGAAGCGGACCTGGTAAAGTACAGTGTACGGCAAAATTAGCTGCTAGAAATGGGCGTGATACTGCCCTTGGGACTTATTCTCGATTCGACCAATGAAAATTATAGTTTGGTATATGCACAAATCTTATTGGCTGCTTCCATCTGGCTCCATCCAACACCCATTTCTAACGGTTAATTTTGACACAAACTTTAAATCGAAAGTGCTACGCTAAACTGACGTCGTCTACTTCGTGTTTTGTTCCAGGACATCCACCAGCAGTTTTTCCTGGAGATTGAAGATCATACTCACAACAAAACGACGCCTAAATCTCGAATCTTGAATATGGGCCAGACGATGGTCCGGATCGTTGCTCCTGGGAGGAAAACTATCTCTCCCAAAGGAGTTAAGCAGGTATAGCGCTGACGAAGATTACTGTCTGTTTCTCAAATTTGATTAGACGTTGTGTCCACCGTACGGCACTTGCCGCATGGTGTACGTGAAATGGTCGTGCACCAGACGCCGTGTCAGTTAGCGATTAATAAATCAATAAAAGTTTTAAACCGGACGGAAAGCGTTTAAAGTGTGTAACATCATCTCTAGGTTACTGTCACGCATCCACCTGGAGATAAAGAAGGCCTGACTCTGAATTCGACGATCAAAGCAGACGGTACGACGCTAGCTGCAGAAATCCTCTTTAAGACATCGGCGAAAGGAGGAAAGCCGTCTGACTCGTTTGTTGGGAAACTAGATGCACCAGAGAACGTCATAATCAAGTCTGCTCCGAAGGCTTGGTGGAATGGTCTTTTCGATTTCGAATACATCGAAACCGCATTTCCGGTGTATCAGGAGTTCACAGTGCTGCTGCGCGATAACTTCTCCGTGCATAAATCGCAGCAGAGCGTCGAAAAGTTGGAAGCGAGGAACGTACATCAGATTGCCATACCACCTGGCATGACCGGAAGATGGCAACCTCTCGACGTTAGTAGAAAATGGTCGTTCAAAGAGGCCTTTAAGGAAGAATACAGACACTGGCAACGTAATAAAATTAGCTTCTTTAATTCTGGAAACCTAAGGAAGCCTGGTAAGAAGGAGTTTGTGACTTTTGTCTCTATCGCGTGGGACAATATCAAGCCGGAGGCCGTCGAGAATTCTTTCTACGCAGCCCAGATTCTTCGTAAAGACGATAGTTTTGTAAACGTAGCTGCTGGAGAGACTGTCGAACAAGATAACAATATCTTAGACTGCAGTTTCTTCAACTAAGACTCTTTCTTAGCACCTGCTGGAGAAAACGAGCAGATGGAGTTGACCGAAGATCTTTAGAGGTATTTGTTTTCTGAGTAGCGCACGCTTCCAGTCTATATCACCGCAGATGTGCGGCACGTGGAGAAAACGATCTGGTCGTGGAGAAAACGATCTGGTTTGTTTTCCGACCTTTCAGTACTAGTGACGTCAACGCTGGTTGTGCAGATATGTTTCCAGAATGTGTGTGATCAGCGATCAGCTGATTTTACTTACGTACGCCGTAAATACTATCCATGATCCCGAGTAGAAATGCGCGGGTAGGGCATTTCTATCGTCCAGTTGAACGAGATTTTAAAGTACACCCCGCCTGAGCCAACTTGTTACCACTCAATAAATAAAGGCTGTCTCGACTCGATTGGAGTTCCACTTCGAAACCAATTTCTCTTGGTATAACATCCTATTTTCCATCTCTGAGAGATTTACTGGCCAGAAATCCGCGTACAGAAAGTCAGGATTGACATTAAACTCGGTTAAAGATCAGTAGAACAAGCATCGGAATTCTAGGAAAGAGATTAGTAATGCGAATTTGCCGTTCTGGAACACTCCTAGAAAGTTTGCCAGAAACGAGTTTTCCCGGCAAAACGGAGGAATTTAATAATCCGTTTAGCGAGTTCGTTCGGAGTTTTCCTGTTCTCTGTTGATTCTTTCCGACCACCAACACAGTTGTAAGTCTGTTTGCGTCAGTTTGGGGACGAAACCTCCGACCGGGATTTTTTGCAGATTGTGTCTTCCCCACCGGCAGTCATACTGCTCAACTTTTTCAAGCTATTTCCCAATGCAGTAAAAAGCACTACAGCTCACTTAAAGCAGCTTTATAATTTGCACGGGACGTGTGGAAGCATCAACGGTAAGATCGTACTTTGAACTTTTCAGCGTCGAAGTGCCAGGTGGTAGTAAGTTGGCTTGGGCGAGGTGTATTAGATAAAGCGTAGATCGAGCTGTCTGACAAGGGAACTATGACTCTCCTTACCTCTCGATTGTCAAACTGTCGAGGCAAAACGACAGACCAGAGTTTTTTTCGGATCCAAGCTAAGAAGCTGAATCCCGCGACGATCGTGAATCAAACTACAGAACCCGGAAGTGATAGATCTAAGCTACTGCAATGACGTACGAAATAGAGGACATAACACTGCCGTACCCATGTTTAAGGCATAATTCTGACGGCGTAAAACGTTTCAAATTTATCGTCAACGCTTGATTCGTTTTCAGCGTACGCTTGTTAATGCAAATTTGGGCTTTTTAACATTAGACAGACCCCTCTCCTTTCCAAGAACAGTTTTTTCGTCCTAAACTTCTTTTCCCCCCAAAACTTATTCAGAGCTCTGGGAGATAAGTTTGTCTATCTCGGGTACGAAATTCCAAGCGAGTGATTACAGGGAGCTCCGAAACACAACCCGCCATAATTACGTTCCGAAAACAGATCTTGCAGAATCGCAGAATTATTTCCTTTACCTCGTACACTCTTCGAGTGAGAGCCAAAATCTTTGCATGAGCAAGGATCGTGTGCAGATAGGCCTCCATCGCGCGGAACAGCTCTGAACAGTGCAACATGGCCCTACTGGAAGCTCTACCGGCTGGTCAACGAATATGCTACTCAAGCGGAAGCCTTCTGATCGTCGGTAGGGATCGCTTTGTCGTATGGTCCCGAAAAGTTTGCCATGGTTCTGCCTGATGTCGGGCGAAATGTTTTTATTCGCCGTTACAGTACCTTTGTTGCACGTTAAGGGATTGGTCAGTATTACCTCTGGTCAGGGAATATCGTTTTCGAAGGGTAACTGTGAAAATCAGAGTCATGTCAGGTGGAATTAGGTTATTCTCATGGAATGTTAGTGAGGGGATTGTGCCAATCGAAATCCGCCTAAAGGTCGACGATGTCTTCCAAAGTACTCAATGCAGTCGGATCACCAGTCTGACATATCCCACGATCGTTCTGATCGGCCAGTATGGTCAGTTTTCAAATCACTTAGCCAATATGTTCAGCCAATATGAAATCAGTTTTCAGTGTCCCGCGATCGTTCTGATCGTGAGAGACTGAAAGTCTTACTCAGCCAGTCGATGAAAAATTCGATGTCTTCGCGAAAGGGACCGTATCCGCTGATACCCCAGTACCCTATCGAGTGAGTAAGCTGGAAGACTTGTTAATTAGTTGTAATAAGTCGGTTATATCAAAGTTACTAATAACACCATACGCATACCGGGTTCTACAGCTGCATGTATCCTAGCAGCGCTTTCGGAATCTTCTGGCTCTTCCTTGACTGAACCAACACTGGCGATCGCAAGAGGATCTTCTGACTCAGCAGTGGCATTTGGGATGGTAGGGACGATGTCTACCAAAACATACAACTGAATTTACTGACTCGTTAACACTCGTGGTCGTCGTGAACGCTGGGTTGATATTCGGTTTAAGTTATATTTCGGTATGATACCAGTATACTTGTCCTCTTCGCTATCTAACGTCGCTTAGTCGTCCGCAGGGAACCCCAAAGGATCGTAGTCGGGCATTGTTGGATCGTAATCCGCTTCCGTGGGATTATTGTCCGACTGGGTGTTGCCGTCAACAGCGGTTTGGGTCGCCACACTGACAGACAAGAGACCAGAGTATAACACCGCGTAGGATTTTGCTTGCGGAACCATGCTGCAGGCTCGCAGTCATTTCCGTGACCTTTTCTTGCGGCACCATGCTGGAAACGCTCTTCCGGATGCTGCACGGACCGCATACGGCAACGGAAATTTCGTTACAACGGTAAATTTTTCTCTGGATTGAGATATCTTAGGAAACAGAAAACCATCAAGCTTTTTCGACCAGGAAACATGGTACATCCCCAAAAAATATCGGCGAAAATTTTCACCACAGTCATTAAAACAGCGTTTCTGAAAGAGTGCTCGAAGCCAAGGATGCTAAAAATCAAAAGGGAATTCCGTCTCTGGCTTACAGCACACGAAAACACACGTTACATGATCGACCTCAGCTTATTCGGTGAATTCCGAGAGAGAAACACCCGACAAAACAGGCAATCAGTCACAAAATTCATGCTGCCAGCTACGGCGCCTGCGCCACTGAGCGATGCGGCACGGACGGACACCGTCCCAGAATTTTACGGCGCGTACTGCACGGCATTTTTCCTCCGAACTTTCCTTGCGGTTACGCACGACCGTGCCGCACTGCTGCCGTATGGTTCCGCAACGCTACGCGGTTTTATACTGTGCAAGAGACTGCCACTTCAAATCCTGGACGATGAAGTTAGATGGCTATCTCGTGTTGTTGGAGATACCGTGGTGGGGGTCAGTGGACAGAGCGCCGGTGTGTCGTTTACGAGAAGTACATAATTGGCGAACGTTACGCGCTTACGTTCCGGTTGGCGACTTGATGGCTCTTGCTTGTGTTCCATGGGTAATATCTATACAGACTCAATCGAAGCGTTGTATCAAGATACACTTAATTACTCATAAACATACCAGAGTCTATTTCTTCCAGTTCTTCAGACGAAAAGTAGCGTCTTCCTGAACGAATGGCGTCATAGCTCTCGTTTGTTCCACAATCGGTTTTGAGCGACACGCGTTTCTCTTTTACTTCAGCAACCTAGCTGCCTGTACAGTGTGCTCACACCCCGCACGGAGCCTAGTTCGTTTCGGCGAGATCTTGTTAAGGAAATGCAGGTCTAATTCGGGTGCCTTTCGGGCCGACGAGCATAAGTTTGCACTAGAACATTATTCTGGTATCAGACAATGGTCCCTTGTGTCCCACCAGGCTTAATATAAATCCGGATAAAAAGAATCGACAAATTTTGAAATTAAGACCAAACATGAAATCAGTTTGAATTAGCTGTAAAATCAGCCATCAGTCATAATCAACCCGTTCCAGCATATTTGGATACAACTTCCTATTGCCGAATTTCTTACCGACGGAAGTCTGGGGACCACTGTTAGGTCCGCTCAGATCCTGCTTTTCCGAGTTGTGATGAGCTTCAAACTCAAATTACCCAAAAACAACCTATCGGAAAAATCTTTTCCACGATAAGACTCCAGGGCGACTCACAGGAAGCGTGACGACTTTTATCCTATTTTTCGCTTCACTGCGAGTCGCTGTAGTGAATTTTCAATTAACTTCGATCAATTGTTGGTGGCGTGAAAGTCGATTGATGGCTCTTTTAACACTGGTAATACCGGGCAATTTCATGCTGGCAGAATACCGGGGGTACAACTGAATTTCGCAGCCTTTTAACTGGCTGGAAGCACGATAGAGGCGTGTACTGTATACTCTCCCGAAATTCACGTACGCCACTGACTCTCAAATCATTGGGATCTTACCGTGGCGAAAATACACCCTGAATGGAGTGCCGTACGTGAATTGCGGGAGAGTATACAGTACAGACCAATCACGGTGCTCCCCCATGAAGTTGCGAATGTCACTGCGCAAAACCAGCGTAGTGTTCCGCCACATGACCGCGGTACGCCAATGTATTTCATTCCAGTTTTCGCTACACTCATTTCCATTCCTTCTTGCTGCAATCTAAACAAACAACACTCTGCTTCGTTAATCTGTGCGCTGCACAAACATGGACGTTACATGAGCCACACACAATCATCGTTCTTCGCTCAGTCTTTCTGGGACAGTATCTGCATCTGGTTGACTTCTTGGACGAAACAGTAGCTCGGGCAGTACCAGCAGTTTCGCCCGTGTCTTCGTTATTTGGTACCACGGAGGCTATGGACTTCTTGATGGCGGAGGAAAGGCGTGCCACCGTCGATCGTCGCTGGAACTGTGGCTGCAGCAACTGCTTGCTCATCTCCTGGAGGAAGATACGGCACCGCATGGTCAAGGTAGGATTTCACTCAGGCTTGACTTCGGACCATATCACGTACGCAACAATATTCCGTCTTCGCAAGTCCGCTTTCAGTGTACGGCTTAGGATGATGTGACGTACCCTTGAATCTGGAACGCAGTCGCCAATTCCTTTTCTGCTTCCATAATTACGCAGGCTTGGAAGTTAAGGTAAAGACTGCGACGAGGAGACAAGATTGAGAGACAGGTTCGCAAAAGGCAATGCGTAAAATAGAAATCTGAAAAATTGAATTTACTTCGTGCCACTTTGGCGGCGCCACCAGTGGTATTATCGTTCGTGACGTCATGGGCAGCGCCATATGTCGAAACACCACGAGCAACTTGCGATTTTTTGTCTGACCACTGGACAACCGCTAGTTGGACGCTGGAGATATAATGGTGTAAAGAAGTGATTGTGAGTTGTTGTGAATTTTTTTCCAGCTGTTGAAACGCTTGGCGCGTGAAGGAGGACTTGGAGCATGTGTTGGGAGCATTTTGCCCTCGAGCCTCGTGAAATATCTCTAATTCCGTACGTAGTGTTTAGCCAGTGGTCACCAGCTAAATGTCATATAGAACTTGCCACTACAAGCACAAAAAAAATACTGAACCGCCAAAGCTGTACAGGAAGTGGTATGCGGTCAGGTAACCGTGCGCGGC
>BDGG01000007.1:1087762-1100925 GCA_001949185.1 Ramazzottius varieornatus
AATAGAGGCGTGTACAGACTAATCGCCGTGCTCCCCCATGAAGTTGCGAATGTCACTGCGCAAAACCAGCGTAGTGTTCCGCCACATGACCGCGGTACGCCAATGTATTTCATTCCAGTTTTCGCTACACTCATTTCCATTCCTTCTTGCTGCAATCTAAACAAACAACACTCTGCTTCGTTAATCTGTGCGCTGCACAAACATGGACGTTACATGAGCCACACACAATCATCGTTCTTCGCTCAGTCTTTCTGGGACAGTATCTGCATCTGGTTGACTTCTTGGACGAAACAGTAGCTCGGGCAGTACCAGCAGTTTCGCCCGTGTCTTCGTTATTTGGTACCACGGAGGCTATGGACTTCTTGATGGCGGAGGAAAGGCGTGCCACCGTCGATCGTCGCTGGAACTGTGGCTGCAGCAACTGCTTGCTCATCTCCTGGAGGAAGATACGGCACCGCATGGTCAAGGTAGGATTTCACTCAGGCTTGACTTCGGACCATATCACGTACGCAACAATATTCCGTCTTCGCAAGTCCGCTTTCAGTGTACGGCTTAGGATGATGTGACGTACCCTTGAATCTGGAACGCAGTCGCCAATTCCTTTTCTGCTTCCATAATTACGCAGGCTTGGAAGTTAAGGTAAAGACTGCGACGAGGAGACAAGATTGAGAGACAGGTTCGCAAAAGGCAATGCGTAAAATAGAAATCTGAAAAATTGAATTTACTTCGTGCCACTTTGGCGGCGCCACCAGTGGTATTATCGTTCGTGACGTCTGGAAAGCGACAAACTCATTCTTGCATTCCCCATCATCCTTACCACAGTTTCGAACGGCTCCGTTGCAGTGAGTTCCTATAAGCAGAGGATTTCCAGACCAGTTCTTTGACGGATCTTGGGTCAAACCGTGTCCATGAATCGATCTACGTCTTTTCTGTGACTTCAGAAGGTTGTAGGACTTCCGGTATCTGAGCTAATGTCAGCGCAGGATTGGGAAATTCGGTCAGCGCTATGACCCGTGACTAACCTGGAGCTCGTCAGACCTGCAGCGGAGGCCAAGTTCATGCACGTACCAGTCACGCCGACGGGGGGGCGGGGGCGACATAGCTTGGCAAGGGAGCATAGACCCTCATCACACCGAAGAAGGATTTTGAGATCCACCAAGTTTCCAGACGAAGAAGAGGACGGGTATGTAAATTACGTGAGTTGTTATGTGAAGCGGCAACAAGTCTCGCTCTGAAGTTATCCGAAAAGGCACTTATGTACATGTGTAGTTTCCGTGAGCTTCTTTTGGTAAAGATCCGCCCAGTTTTTCAGCATGCGCGTGAAACACGCGGCTCACAAGAGAGCGGAAAAATGATTTCTTCCGTACAATGGAAGGCAAATCCGCTTAAATCAGCTGAAAGTAATGTTTGTCATCATGGACTGGAGCATAACGTCACCAAGTTAATACCGCCGAACCCATATTTCTGGAGCGTAAAGTTATCGAGCAAGGGCAAAGTGGTTTGGTAGGAAAGCCAAAGAGTACTAAACGAGGGAAAAGCCGACTGAAATGGCATCAGCCCAATAGGGCAACT
Source organism: Ramazzottius varieornatus (assembly GCA_001949185.1). Lineage (NCBI taxonomy): Eukaryota > Metazoa > Tardigrada > Eutardigrada > Parachela > Ramazzottiidae > Ramazzottius > Ramazzottius varieornatus. The sequence continues at coordinate 1,089,335 of BDGG01000007.1, forward strand.
GGCTTAAAACCGTACGGTTTCGTTTACATGTGTTCTGTCGTTCACTGCTAACAGCCGCACGTAAACCATAACGATTATTTGATCAGTAGACCGTAAGAAGATGAGTATTGTCCATTGTGAACTCAACCATGCTCGTGCATCCACACCCTACTGGTCGACATAACTTCTTTTAACTCTCGATCTGTCGTACATACATAGGTAAAATGCGCTCGTCTATTACTCGTTCAAACTTTCTGTCTGAAGAGCTTTGAAGCCGGCTACTTCAACGAACGTTCTTGAAGCTGGCAATCAACTCAGCTAATGGCAACGCCCACTCCATCACAGTCCACTCCATGCTATCCTTTGTCCCGATGCACCACAGCGACTTTTCCTAGGCCGAAACCGGACCACGATCACGGTCGGACGCCAGAAGAGTGGATCGTTCTGATCATATTCTTTGTATACATATACATTGCAGTGGCCATATTGACAAGTATAATGGTCATAACTGCGAGCCACCTTGTTCGCCAAGTACGCGCCCGGCGCCCTCAGGATCTGTCCGCTTCTCCCGCCCGTGTTCGCACTGCACGGGTTCCAGACGCCGTCGCAATCGGCTCTGCACAAGCAGTTGGTTCTGCCACCACCGCACCCAGCGCCATGCATACGGAAGGCTCCTCGGACGCCCCGCCAACTTTCGAAGAAGTTATGGCAAGTGACTATAAACTAAGGTACGAGAAGCGGGATGCATGGTGATGCGCAGGCTCGGGTACTATTTTGTGCTTACTTTGGGGGTGGCTTGTTCGATTCGTTTATTCGCGCTATCGCAGAGATTTCCCGAAACGTTGTCGATTTACCCCATCAACCCGGTGATTTACTGTTTGCCAGAAAAGAGAGTACAGCCTTCATTTCACATAGCATCGGCTATGATGGGACAGAAAACCTGAACTTTTAAGGTAATACCGAATAAAGGCAGGTTTAAAATGACTAGGACATCACTCGCGATCCTGGACTCGGACCGGGGTTCAACTGCACACGTATGATGACGTGCTTCGCGAAGTTCATGAAGCATTACAGTAGAGCACGTTGACGTGCAGAAGTGAATAACCAGTTGTCTAATGAGCTTACACCAAAACCGAGCCTACGTCGAAACTCTGATTTGGCTAAAAAAACAATGACAGTATAACAACGTACAATTCCAATAACAAAGCAAGTGAACATGACGAAAAACAGCATCACATATTCCGATTACCGCGATTTATGCAATTACTACAACGATGGGACATCGTTCGCCCTTCCCATTCTTTTGGGGCTGGTTCTTCATTGAAAGGACGGTAATTACGCTTTTCGTGCTTACAGAGTGGTTCCACCTTTTGAATGACTGTACGGGCGGCGGTACCTTCGAGTCCGGCTTCTCCAAACTTGGTGACGGCCAGCTGCTTTTTCTTCAGAATCGTTGGGACGCCTAAAACCAAAAACGGCAGATCAGGTGCAAGAGGTAATGGGAAAATTTCAGGAGGAGAATAAGAAGGAGAATAGCACTTACGGCGATCTGGGCAGTTTACAGCGCCTCCTCTTTGCTGACAGAAGTCAACGAAAAAGGAGGATTTTTGAGATGCATACTTTCGCAATTCGTTCAAGTGAAAGCGCTGGAAAGGTTCACCGAGGGCTTTCTTGTCAACTTTCCATTCGTGTTCGGATTTTGATACCCCGTCCTTGCTATCTTCTTTAGAGACCGTTCAAGTATTACGTAAGATTCGGCAAACCGAATGGATCAAAGCCGCATCCATTGATTTGCTCTGATAGGGGGGTCCATTCGGCGCCTTTGATCTTGTCTTACGTAATACTTGAACGGTCCCTTACCGTCATCGATATTAGTATCGTCGGTGTCAGTGTTGTCTTCATCCTGTGGTTCTTGTACGGTGGTTGCTGGTTCGCTGTCGTCTTGCTGAGCTGCCGGGGGGCTGGTGTCAACCTTCTGGTTGGCTATCGGGACGCTTTCTTGGGCCTCTGCAAAAGTCAAAAAACCAAGTGGAGACGTCCACTTGGTCTTTTCGTTGAGCCATCTCTGGAGAAGCATGAAACAAGTCAAGTGCCGTGGTGCGATGTTCCAGACGTAGATCCACCCCTTACCTTGTAACACAGTGGAGCCTTTCACGTTTAGCCCTGATGGTGCATCCGAGACGGAAACAGCGTTGGAACTTGGGAAGAAAGTAGATCTACTTTCTTCCCAAGTTCCAAGTAGAAAGTCAGGCATGTGCAGGTAATGTTCGGGGTGGAGGGGTAGGGGAAGGGGACCGAAAACGTATTCGAAACGTACCGTTCTTAGCTGCGTGTGGGAAAACTGACGCTCTTCTTCGCCTTGTTGGTTGCTGGTTGGTTATCTGCAATAGACAAACACGTGAAGATGGCCAAGTAACGATGGCGAGGCAAACTGTTGTGCGTTATTCGGAGAGACGATATCGTCGAATGAATCCCGCTCCACGCCCTGTGGCGTTCTGGTCGCCGGAAGATCAATCAAGTACTGGGCGAAACGCCACCGTGGGCAGGATGACTCAGAAAACATACCTTTATCGATTTCCGCCAAGAATGAGTCTGAAGAATAGCTGCGTGGAAGTCGGAAGGCTTCGCAGCTAGTCGATCGATCAATGGGTAGTTTTGGTGTAATGGTGAGATCCCATTTCCGCCAAGAAATTGTTGCGAAAGGCCAATGACATAAGTGAAGTTGCTGTCCGTGATAGCCTTTACCTCCAGTAAAAGCATTTCCAGACGGACGGCCAAGTAGCTGTTGTCCTTCACGTCTGGTCGAGAATCATTTCCAACCTTGGAGCGGATGAACGTCGATAGCTTCAAGAAGAAATACCACGGTATTACTACGGAAAATCAAGTGATCAATCGTTATCTTTCCCTTTGCGTCGAATCGGGTCAGCAGTCGGATCCATTTCTGGAATGTCTCACGATTGGTTCGCTGCTGTTTCAGATGGCTCTAAATGCCTTCCACGACGATCTTACGTTTCATGGTTGAAGGAAGGACAGGAATTCGGGAAAAGCAGGGAATAGATAAACCAAGCTACGAACAGAAACGCTTCTTTTAATAAAATGGCGCAAAAGATGACTGCTCGATGGAAGTTTCGAGTCATGTCAGCAGCAAATCGGATGTGTGACTTCCCGGTACCAGAAGCGAGATCGGGTGGTGTAGAAGCAGAAAGGCTGGAGGCTGAACTTGTCACTGTGTGCTGGTTTTCGTTCAGCAACGAAGCGTGCTGTGCACGGGAATTCGTATATCCCGCTCTGCTCAAATGGGCTTTGTTCAGTGAGCAATGAGTTGAGGCGGACGTCGAATTCGCCTGATTGAGACTGGCAAAGTTTCAATTTGTGTGGGCTTGGATTGGAACTGTTCAAAGTTTTCCATCATAACTCGACTTCCTGCATCCACCAAAGAACCCTGGAGGAAGTATGGACGGAAAGGATATCCTCTGGAGGCTGGATTTACTGGTCACCGGAAGCGCACTGTGTCTGCTGATCGAGAAACGGTTCAATCAAGTAAGAATACCTTTTTGTACTATTGATTGTTGATTTATTCACGGTACCATGCCTGGATCTTTCCTCGTGGTGGTGGACTAGGCCTCTCCTGCGCCCGTAACCTCGCCCGCAAGAAGAACCCGATCAGTTTGAAGAAGAGGAAGATGACCAAGACGATGACGATGATGAACAGAGGGAAGATGATCCCACTGAAGCCAGATTCACGGAGGATAAAGACCAGGTGAGTTATTTTCTGTACTTCTCGGGCAGTACTGCGATTCAGTTTTGGTCTTTGCAGCGTTTGCCCCACCATAACACACCGCCTGAAGCGGAAGTGCTTCCCTTCGCACTCGTCGTCGATAAGCAGCAGGAGAACGGAGTAGATAAAGAAGCAACCGAAGAGGGGCAGGGAGCGGAAGATACATCAGCTATTGAGTAAAATTATTTTCTACCGGTCCGAACACACTCATAAGTTGTTCGTCTTCAGTTCCTACTTAGTTCCTACTTTGTCTTACTGATACTCTTTGACTCCTTGTTAAAAGCTGAAGCTGTTTTGTGACGACATTTCCGGCTGAGGGAGACAGTTCTAAGCTTCCGGTTTTGAGTTTTTACAGATCAATCCAAATTTGTTACGTTTTTCTCAATACTTATAACTGCCCCAATTTTAACTGATGGCAGCTTTCGTTCGTTCTGTGAATTTGATCCCTGCAGTTGACATTCTTATTGAATTTTGCAGAACTTTCAATGCAACGATCGAGATTCGAGAACGAATGAACTTCCTCGTGAAACAAAACGAGATTTTGTCAGTAATGACGATACTGCTTTATGGTACCATAGAAGAAAAGTGATGCTTCTTGCGATGATATGCAGGACGTTTAGACAAGAAATATTTTGATGGAAGTGACAACTGCTTCGCGAAAACCTGGGCAGGTAGGCGCTTTCTGCACGCACTCTTGACAGCAGGGAACGTGCTTGCACGGCTAACCAAGCAATATACTTTCACTTTTATCGTGAAACATTCGTAAAACTTCAATACGCGCATCTTGACATTGTCTTCGGACCAGCTGTACTGGCAGCTGGCAGCTGGCAGCAGGTTGCCAGGTCTAGCAGGGCTCCGGAGCATAGTTTCGCAACCTACAGCATGCGATAGAGAAAACATCCCTTTATCCAGTGATATTGATTGCTCGTGCGAAATTTTTACGTGAAAAATTACTCAAAATCTTTTGCGACAAGGAAGCATTGTATAACTTCGATTGACCATTCGCGCAGTCAAATATGTCTAGATGGACCTGGTCTATTTGTGCTGCGCACTGGTCCAGCGCTTCTTTTATGGCTCGCTTCCTTCTCGCGGCATCTAAGTAATTAACAAGTGAAAAAACTTCATTTTCAGCAAAATAAGCCATTGCTGAAAAATTATGCTGTTTGACGAATGTGATGTGGAAAATTATATTCAGGTCATAGTTTGCAGTTTCACGAGAGAATGTTCGTAAATTCGACAGGGTAGACAGTCGTGGTTCCTTACGAAATTTTTCCCGCTGCGACCAGTTGGAAGTGGACAGCTCTGAATATGGATTCTCGCTTGTCCGCGTTATCAAGTTTATTGTTTGCCGGTGTCTTCACAAATGATTCCCGAAGGCCCGATGGCAGCGGGCGTCGAATATGGGCGAAGATCTACTCTAATTTTAGCATTCGTACCATCGTGATACAAGTAAAAATCGAGAGTACGCTAAGCAGCAGATCAACACTTGCTAAAATTAATTCGGTCAGCAATATACAGTTCTCCAAATGTCGGTTACAGTGCGGAAGTGCTAAAACTGGAAAGAAAGTGACCAGAGAAAGTTTGAATGCGCCGATATTTGAATCGACTTTCCTTCTTTCATTGCGCGGAACTACGCCGAAATGAACCATCAGAAACAATATGTCTGAATAAACAGCAGCACGGATGCCTAATGCCGTAGAATTCCTGTTGACTACTGGTCAAGTCAACAAGAGACGCGTGGAGAATGACCAGGCGAAGGCCGGGTCCGATGCACGAAGAATGAACGAGGAAGTGAGACTTTAACACTCATAGTACCGGAGGTATAACTCGGTTTCGCCGCGCACGGTTACCTGACCGCATACCACTTCCTGTACAGCTTTGGCGGTTCAGTATTTTTTTTGTGCTTGTAGTGGCAAGTTCTATATGACATTTAGCTGGTGACCACTGGCTAAACACTACGTACGGAATTAGAGATATTTCACGAGGCTCGAGGGCAAAATGCTCCCAACACATGCTCCAAGTCCTCCTTCACGCGCCAAGCGTTTCAACAGCTGGAAAAAAATTCACAACAACTCACAATCACTTCTTTACACCATTATATCTCCAGCGTCCAACTAGCGGTTGTCCAGTGGTCAGACAAAAAATCGCAAGTTGCTCGTGGTGTTTCGACATATGGCGCTGCCCATGACGTCACGAACGATAATACCACTGGTGGCGCCGCCAAAGTGGCACGAAGTAAATTCAATTTTTCAGATTTCTATTTTACGCATTGCCTTTTGCGAACCTGTCTCTCAATCTTGTCTCCTCGTCGCAGTCTTTACCTTAACTTCCAAGCCTGCGTAATTATGGAAGCAGAAAAGGAATTGGCGACTGCGTTCCAGATTCAAGGGTACGTCACATCATCCTAAGCCGTACACTGAAAGCGGACTTGCGAAGACGGAATATTGTTGCGTACGTGATATGGTCCGAAGTCAAGCCTGAGTGAAATCCTACCTTGACCATGCGGTGCCGTATCTTCCTCCAGGAGATGAGCAAGCAGTTGCTGCAGCCACAGTTCCAGCGACGATCGACGGTGGCACGCCTTTCCTCCGCCATCAAGAAGTCCATAGCCTCCGTGGTACCAAATAACGAAGACACGGGCGAAACTGCTGGTACTGCCCGAGCTACTGTTTCGTCCAAGAAGTCAACCAGATGCAGATACTGTCCCAGAAAGACTGAGCGAAGAACGATGATTGTGTGTGGCTCATGTAACGTCCATGTTTGTGCAGCGCACAGATTAACGAAGCAGAGTGTTGTTTGTTTAGATTGCAGCAAGAAGGAATGGAAATGAGTGTAGCGAAAACTGGAATGAAATACATTGGCGTACCGCGGTCATGTGGCGGAACACTACGCTGGTTTTGCGCAGTGACATTCGCAACTTCATGGGGGAGCACGGCGATTAGTCTGTACACGCCTCTATTGTTCTTCCAGCCAGTTAAAAGGCTGTGAAACTTTGTTGTACCCCCGGTATTCTGCCAGCATGAAATTACCCGGTATTACAAGTGTTAAGCTTGGCGCTACAATGAAAGTACAAGGGGTTTGCCTGTGTTGCTGTACGTGCTGGATGCCAGAAGCATGCGGTCTGTCCAACTGTTGGTTTTGTTGTCGGTAGTCTCCTTCGAGGAATATCATTACTATTACGAAGAACCGACTAGTCTTATACTGAAGATCTGCACCACCCGGTAGCAATGCCATCTTTCAGACTTAAGTCTTTCTTAAAGTCTTTTTGGAAATTAATCCAAGGTCAACCGATCGACCAGTCGAATCTTAGGTGGTTACGAGCACTTATTGCTTATCACGTCATATAAAAACTGGCCACGTCCACAAGTCGACCTGCTTTAGCCGTCTGATATTGCCCCCTTATTGTGGGCCGTAATTGATTTCTAGTGCGTCTGGCTTCCTGGTATGCACAACTTGCTGCACTTGATCATTCGATGTCCAATACGCGTAGAAAGAGCCGCCACAATGACTACTTCCAGCCAGAAAGACCATGTGCGAATACCTCTCTGCGTACGCCGACGCGCACGATCTCCTCAAACACATAAAGGCAACAAGACTTTGAACTATCAGAGTAACTGTATTACAGCTGCAATGATTTTGCAGATGAAACATGTGGTTAAATCCATTATACCATGTTTCGGAGTGGAGTCGTCTGATACGCGTAGGAGTCAAGGCTGGAAGATCACCACTCTCAATCTGGATGCAAACTCGAGGTCCTAGGACACATTCGACGTGGTTATTATTTGTAACGGGTAATGCTGTCCTATTGTCAAATCAGAAAGTCTCAGTGAACAGCCTACTTTCTTTTGGCAGTCAGTACAGAAAACCGCACCCTCCGGCCATTCCCACTCTGGACGGCTTCCGTGGCGCAGTTCTCCACAGTGGTGAATACCGCAATGGAGAAAAGTACTAAGACCATAATGTCCTCGTTATCGGCAGCGGTATATCGGCCAATGACATAGTGTGCGAGCTACAGAGTCTCACCAAATACGTGTTCATAAACCGGCGAAAATTTGAAAATGTATTTGACGATCGAGCAAAGTTCCCCAACGTGCATCTGGTTCCCGAGCCACTTAAGTTTACAACTGGAGGATTAACATTGAGCGCTAACATTGAGCGTTCCTGCCTGTTGATACCGTGAACTTAGCCACGGGATATGTTTTTAACTTCCCGTTCTTGACACCGGAATGCGGCATCCGGTTCAGTCGAGGACGCACATGGCCGCTGTACCGTCACATGATCAACTGCGAGTACCCTACAATGGCCTTCATCGGTTGCATCCAGAAGCAGATACCCGTCTTGCCGGTCGTGGAGGACCAAATCAAGTTCTACAAGGCCTGGCTAGATGGAGTATTTACCCTGCCTTCAACCGAAGAGATGAAGAGGAACTGCGAGGCGGACTACGCGGAAAGGCTTGCGGAGGGGATGCTGGAGCATAATGCTCATGAAATGCGAACGATCGAGCAAAGATTGTACCCATACCTGGATTCGCTGGCGCAGGATGGGAAGTTCAAACCTTGGAGTGCAGCTATGAAAGGAATATTGTTGATTTTTGCAGGCAATAACGTGAGGCAGGCTTGCAGTGCCAAAAGCTACCGCTTCACAGTGATTGATTAGAGCAACTTCCTTGTCGACAAAACAGAGGAGTAAACGAACTAGGCTTATCCTTCGTGAAAGGATACATTGTGCGCTTTGAAGATATTATTATCAATAATTTTGGTTCTATCCGGATACTTTGGGCGAGGTCATTTTTTCAAAGATATTGGCAAGCTAGTGCAACAGTGACATAATGCTGTGATAAGCTGAACGCATAAAAGCTCCTGAGACTGGCAATTATGTGACCATATGGTTTCATACGACGGTGGTACATCGACGAAAGGTTTCACCACAGGTGCCGGATGCGAAACAGTTAATATGCTGCTGTTGCTCATAACAGGGTGCGTTAATGGCCGGACAGAAACGCGTGTCAAGTCTCATTATCAGAAACCGGCTACGCCAACCGCTACCATGGTCGTGATGTCCATCTTTGCTGTAGCTGGTGTGAACGTACGAAATGTGTGGAGCAGGACCAAGGGGATAACGGTGGATCTTGCAAAAGGTCTAATGGATAGAAGGAAGGCTGGTAGAAACAGAGGCCAATTGGGCGGTAAAGACCACCCGAAAATCGGGAAGCGCCGTCTGAACCAAATACAATGGTTAGTAAGAACAAAGAGCTAATGGGTACCCTACAGTAAAACTACGTGAGAAAACCGGCATTACAGGGACTTTGGCGTCCGAAACCTTTATGCCGGCAAACCTGCTATGCTCTACCTCACCACCAATGTGGTAACAGCAACACCGTTTTTACAAACCGTACTGATGTTTAACTCACTAGCAAGTGGTACACCACTGGACAGCCGAGCTCCAATGGCAACGCATCTGGCTCCGAGTCCGCCCCAAAACGTGCCATCACGTGGGTGGTCAAACTTAACATGGCCCGAGTCTGCCTTCAAGAAAGCCTCGCTTCGCTCGGCTGGACAAGGCAGTAGAGTGTAGACTGGTGTGGACTTCCTCACGATCGTAAAATGATTAGATGGTGTACAGTCTTTTCCGTGGACCATTTACTATATGAAAACATACAGCGATAAAAAAGCCGGCATTTACTATATGAAAACATACAGCGGTAAAAAAGCCGGCGTTGGCAGAGGGCACCACAACTGGATAACCGACTGACTACAAAGGCGGCTCGTGTAAATTCATTAAATTTCTCAAGAAGGTTTCATTGACCCGTCGAAGAGCTTACGTTATTCTTTATCCTTCCGCGCGTGTAAAACCGATTAATGTCAGTGTAAAATCATAGGCTGTCACAGCTGCGGAGTGCTTGCATTAATCCTGCGTACTCAGTCACGAAGGGTACTTGACCCAAGTACATTTCCCAACAGATGCCACACACTGCTTTTCGTTTTGCATAGTAAAAACTAATCAAATGCTGCGTTACTTCGTCACCACAGTGTCTTCTGTGGGAGATCACGGAACGGGAAGACCAACTTGCTGTTCGCCAAAGGCAGACCAGCTATGTTCATGAGGGTCAGACAAATTGGACGTCAGACGTGCGAGAACGAAATCTATACTGCAGGGACATTTCCCGCTTCTGAAGATGGTTGTCGCTTCTCGCGCCGAAGGCTTACTGTGTATGCGCTCTCACACACCGCATGTACTGTACGTCACCCGTCTCAGACAACCCAACACAAATCTTGATCAATCGAGTCAGTTGTGCAGAGCACCAGAAATGTCCGCAGATCTAAAAGAACGTAGCGTCTTATTGGTTGTTGTGACCGGAAGCATTAAATTGCGATCGGTTCCAAGTCCAATGGGGTATTTTGAAAACATGGGCTAAAGAGAAGCGGGCTTTGTAATTGGAAAATGACCGAAATTCAACAAACTTGAGAATCGCATTGATGAATTGCGCGGACTTTGCAGATAGCAACTCCGGAGCCCAATCTACCGACCCTCCAGCTTTCATTTCCACAAACTCGAGTGTTCATTACCCCGGCTTAACACTTATTAATTTCTAAATTTTATGGCCCTTGTCAGTCCTACCAGGTAAAAGGATGCCACGTGACACTTGACGGATTCAATAATCCGCTAACCCTGACACTTGAACGTTCCTACTTGTCATTCCGACAATGTTCCTAAGCCGGCTGTAACAAGCCACTTTGGCGGCGAATTAGCCATATTAGCGTGAGCTCAGCTGAGAGCTTTCTGCCGGCGCGACGCTCATTCCCCTATTCAGCTGTCTCACCGTGCGTGTGTTGACAAGAAGGAGCCAGCCGCTGCGAGCCACTTGAGCTTACTGAAATCGATCCGTTCTTCGCGTACCAGCTGAACATCACACCTCTTCTCGCCAAGCGGCATACGAGGTACAAGGACATTCCTCGTATATGGGCCCATGTATGCTACGTAAAACCTCATTACCCACCAGCATAAAAATCGCCGGTTTCCGCCATTAGTGGACGATCATCCGCCGCATCTCCAATTTCACGATTTCCTGTTTAGTATGAGGCTTGATCCAATTATTTTCGAATGAAGTCGTTGCAGCGATACTTTGTGCTAATGCGTCAATATAACCATCGAGTTTCGGTTACGATGTGCGCTAGAAATTCCCGTTGTTACGCTCAGTCGAAAAATTAAAAGTTTTCCACGTGTTCTAAAATTTCTGGATTCACGATGAGCGATCACCTCGAGGATATCCTTCATGCGCACCACATGGTCAACGGGAGTTTCATGTCCATGCTCAAGGAAAAGAGCATGGGCGTAGTGGATGCGCGGGCGTTATTGCTGGAAGCGGGTATTAATTGGTCGGTGTTCGAGAATGACACGGAGCTCTTCTCCTTGAGCATGAACGTGGGTTTAAGTGAGCACGACCGGTTACCTAGCCTGACGTACCGCGCAGTGGCGACTTTCTGTCATACGCTAATTTTCCTCCTCGGGGTTTCCGGGAATTTCGTTCTCATCCACGTGGCACGGAAGGTCAAAACGCTCCAAACACCCACTTATTGCTACTTGGTAAGTGCCCAAAGGTTCCTTGATACTATCGTTTTTCGATTTATGGGGCACAGACTTTAGTTTTCCGAAAACAATTGAGTGGCGGCAAACGGAAACCCTAAATCTCGAATTTGTTCAAATTTTCAGAAATCGAGTTTTTGTTTTTTGACCACCAGTCTTTGGCATGGTATGGCCGAATTTTAAAGTTTTCCTGCCAAATTTCCTGTTTATGGCCTTTTGCGGAATTTTCAGGGCCGATGCAGTTTATTTC
>BDGG01000007.1:1100975-1146572 GCA_001949185.1 Ramazzottius varieornatus
GCCAAGATAGACGGTTTTCGCATTTTTGTGAGATTTGGGTTTCTGTTTGACGCTACCCAATTTTGACTTCTAAAATTGCTGTGATAATGTGTCGACCAATAAGTCCATGATGGTCTGTGTTAGCTAAAGCGGGGAATCTTTCTAGCTAATGATGACGAAGTTTCAATAATTTAGGTTAAAGCTCCACGTCAAGCCGACGACTTTTCCGACGTTGACGCCAGCCGATGAGATATTAATAGCGACAGGCGGGAAAAACGTGTTGGTGGTAAAGTGCGCATAGCTAAATTTAGAAACGACTGCGAAGGCTCCCCCACATAGTTTTACTTACAGCCAAAAATATTTCCCTGCACTAGACGACTGTTTATGTTCTTGGGAGGGATGTGACATTTAGCCGCATGTCTGTGTATACACGTTGTGCGACACGTTATTGAACGGGATCGTCATCCGGTGTAATTGTTTGCCTGTAATCTAATTAATGTAGTGCATTTGAAGGTCGAGGCTTTTCAATAAGTACGGTCTTTCTTAATCTCGCCAATAGAGTCCGTCTGGGTGACGCCCACTGGAGCGAAAAGATTACATGCAATTACGGAGAATAATTAGATCAGCTCTTTCCATGAGCGAGTATCGTGACAGTTGCTGCCACTAGTTAACGACCTCGCAAAAAACCATTCAAAATCTGTGATGCAGAAAACGTTGACAGGTCTACCATTAAGATATGCGTGATGAGCAGTGCCGTTAAGTGGTGAAATTTTAGCCCATCCCAACTTTAGATGTTCTCCTATCGATCGAGTATATTGCAGTCTCCCGAGGGAGGAGCCGCCCGTAATTGCCTCTGGTGTTTTTAATTAAGGCAAAGAATAGAGAGACGCGCTGATTATTGTTGTCTGTCCTAGGTCTCCCTGGCATACGCTGATCTCCTGGTGATACTCACTGTGGTGCCGGAGGCCATCATAAAGAATTACATCGGAAACCGCTGGCTGTTGGGCCACGTCGGATGCTCACTCTTCATCTATCTCAGCTTCCTCGGAATCAACGCCGGAAGCGTCAGGTTGGGTTACAACTCTGGCATTGTTCCAGTTTCAACGACCTCCATATTTCTCGTAACCTCCCTTTCAATGTTTCTCTTCCTTGCAGTATTTTAGCCTTTACCATCGAGCGATACATTGCGATATGCCGCCCACTCTTGGCCCGCAAAGTTTGCACCATGGAGCGCACCAGGCGTATCATCCACTTCACATGGCTTTTCACAGCCGTCTACTGCTCACCTTGGCTCTTTCTCAGCGGAGTTCGGACCGATGAGTTCGACTCTACGAGAGAACACTGCGAACTGCGCTTATCCACCCTCCGCAAAGAAACCTACATTGCCGTCTTTGGACCAGACTTGCTCCTCTTCTACTTAACCCCCTTACTGGTGGCCATCGTCGTCTATGCCAGGATAGGGCGTATCCTGTACTTGAGTCTTCGGGTATGCCGACGTGGCACGTCCATGGAGTTTGATCGGACACCCGCGACCACGCCTTTGGGTGCAACTCATCAACAAGCAGCCTTTTTCAACGGGTCGTGTACAGTGCCGGAGAAGGAGGCCAATACTAATGAAACGGGCAGCCTGACGACCACGCCCGCAGCTGTCATGCCCATGACGGCCAGTGCGCGTCGACAGGCTATCTGGACCATGCGCTCCAGAGTACAGGTAATTTCACATGCCTGGATTTTCAAGACGCAAAAACTTTCTAGTCCCACGCTGATATACGCAATTATCGGAATTAATTGGTCAAGCAGAGCCAATCGAAATTCAGGCAGGGCTTGTTAGGTAAAGATTGGCAAAAATAACTCAAGGATTTTGTCCACGGATATCTCACTGGCTTCATGTCTTACAGGTTCTTCGAATGCTGATAGTTATTGTGACGCTATTCGCCATTGCTTGGTTGCCTTACCGCGGCCTTCTGGTCTACAACACATTCGTGGAGACACCGTGGTTAGATATCTGGTATCTGTTTTTCGCCAAGACTTTGATCTACCTCAATTCCGCCATGAATCCATTCCTGTACAACGCCATGAGCCGACGGTTTCGGGTGGCCGTTCGACAAACCCTCGTGCCTAAAGGTAATTCCAGCCTAAAGGTAATTCCGGGTGTAATTACTACTGACTTCATCTCGTCTACTTACAGCCTTTCGACAAGCCCAGCTAAAAAAGAAACAACAAATCAAGTCTTTCATGCGCTTTGAACTCATCCAAGTTCAACGTCCGCTGTTACCTGTCTGTGCCCAACAGAAGGATCGTTCAACCGAAGAGGCTCCAATTGCAAAGTCTGAGTCGAAGTCACCAGAGCCATCATCAGAAGAACGCCCAAATGACCATAAGCCAATATTACACCGAGAAATGGGTCTATTCGTAGCTCATTATGTACCGTACGTTCTATCGGATCATCCGCCGACGGCTTTGGAAAATCCCTGATTTTCACGGTCCATTTTTCCAGCACTACATTTGTCCTGATTAGGTTCACTGAACACCTCTTTCTCAATCTTAACATTCAGTTTCACCGCACGAATCCCAGCAGAACCCTATTAAAAATTTGAATATACATCGATCCAGTCCATTTTCATCTTTTTCCATTCTGCCGAGTGAAGAAGCAAGATTCTTGTTTCTTATACAGTAGTCGAGATGTCATAAAAATTGTAGCAGTAAGACTTTGAAACAGAAAAATCGTCTGTTGCGTTTTCAAGTGAAACGGACGAAGGGTATATCACGGCGGAATGCAGCACCTGGTGCGTCATTTGAGCGGTACATCAAGACCATACATGCAGCGGTCAGCACGACACCTACCACCAGCATGCCGATAGCGATACCAGCCATATCGGAGATGGTGTAGCCGCCTCTATCTTTCTTGTCGTTAGCCGCAGCTTGTGCCGCTATCAAGGCCGCTGACTGCTTCAGCGAGGTTAGAGTCAGTGAGTTATCCTTCTTTTGAGCGCCCACGGTCTTTGGGTTCACCGACGTTCCATCCAAGTACACAGTCCCTGGAAAAGAAAGATTGCTGACGTGGTCAAATCGAAGGTCGTTCCGTCTTTAGACTCACGAGTATATAATGTGCAGTTTTCGTTATCTTTAACCTTCTTGACAGAGGTAGTGTTGGCCACAACGCCAATGTAGGAGGATGAGATGCGACATCGGACGGTACTATCCCCTTGACGGATCAAATCTGACAGGGAGGCAAGGCTAGCATCCTCATCGAGTGTGACACCGGTCAGTTCTTCACAGACATCAAAGGCCAAACAGCCGTCGTCACCCAGCTTATCAATGCATTCTTTGGCGCATTGCCACCTCTCCAGAGCCGGCTCGATCTCTGCGATAGTCACGTCTGCTTGAATAAGCTCATCCAGCTCATATCCGGGAGACGCTTCGAAATCCTGCACGTAATTTCCTGCAATATTCACAATTAGCTTCTCCATGGCCAACTCGACCTTTTCTTTTATGCGAAAACATTTTCGATAACTTCCTAATTTTATCAGATGAAGAGACTCGAGATTATACCAGAAAGACAGGATTTCATTAAAATTTAAAAAGTTTCTTGTTATCTGCTTACGGCTCAAGTGCCAGCAGCCAGGTTTGTGCGTGCGCGGCTCTTGAAGGACATCGAAGGCGTGGTGACGGTAGAGCTGACATTCGTGCTGTCCTTTGGAAGGTCCTACCCGATTTCCGAATAGCGGACTGATACCGCTGCTGCTGCAGTACGAGAACGACTCGCAGGAGAAGTTACCGAATAAGCACTGCTTTGCGCACGTGTCTTCACTGGAAACGCTGGTGAGGACTTTGTCGGGCGCGGCTTGGGGGACCAGAAGACTGGCCAAGGTGAACATCCCCTTCCACGAACCTGTGTCAGAATATTTCAGTAGAACCTGTGTCAGTAGAAAACGGACAATAGAGAAGTTGCACTTTGCCCAAATGGCTTGTATGAAGGATAGTTTGGACAAAACGATTGAATTTAGGAATGTTTAAAAATTCAAGATTAGCAATTCGCTTCGCGACTGACGAAACGAAGGGGTCTTTGTTCGTGAATCCCGAAGGAGATCTGAAATTTTCCCGAATTGCCTTCGGTATTATTCCGGCTGGCAATAAGCACTGGGAAGCGTAATCGGTGTCCAAGCAAGGCAGGGCCTCCACTCCGGACAATCAGACAATCAAACTGCGTTTTGGCCAGCACTTTTTAACTTGGTGGGCTGATTACTACCAAGTTAATTACCATGGCCATTGGCCAGCCTCAGTCGTTCGCTCTATCTTTTACCTCAAACTGCCACGCGTTTTGCAAAACCTCTCAAAGGTTCCAGCGATTCCTTTTATAAACTATAATTTTCAAAATTGATTAGTGTTCGTTTGTTTGATTTCTCTGGGTAAAGTGCAACCTCTCTAATGGGAAGTGGTTACTATAAAGTCGTCGATCATGGTATCAAAGTTTCCATATTCAAATTTAGCGCGGTGGCTTTCTTGAGGCTCATACTGGTTCGATGCTTCTTATCATTGAAGCAACTGGGACTTACGTGTCCACACGGCGCAGTGGGTATGTGAGCCTAGGTTTGCCATGCCGTTTGTATCGTTGGTCAGTTCGTCGCCATGAAGGTCGGAGATGATGCAGTCGCCGTAGACGCATGAAGCGACGGACTGGCAGGTGAAACGTTTCTCGTCCAGGCAGTGGCGCCGGCATTCAGAGGGGGAGAGTTTACTCAACTGGTCGCGAACTCCCGGCCCGATGATCTTTGTTTGGCCGCGGTACAGCTCGAAAGAGCTGCGCGAGTCAGACAACGTCGACGCTGAAAGAGAAGGAACGAGTAAGTACGACAGCTGACAACGACGGATGTTTGCATGCGACTTACGGTTCGAAGAATCCTCGTTGAGGGAAACGTCAGTTCGCATGTCTTCCGCCTGTAATTGGACAGTGATGTTGTTGTATTCCACTGACACCTTGAAGTTGGTTTCTTGCACTTCCAGAAGAATTTTGAAGAGAGACTCCAGAACCGGACCGTCGTACGTTCCCGAATTGATGATCTCTGAATCAAGAAACAGGATATTACGGTCTGTAATACTAATCAATTAAAAATACCGCGGTAGAAATATTACTTTATGACTGTTTTGCATTAGGAAATGGTCACCGCCAAGAATGGTCAATTCTTTAAGTTCACCTTATTTCAACCACTTACTTTGGTACACATCGCAAGTGTACTGCAGGTCCGCCCGAGTGCCGTTGGTGCCACCTCCCGCATTCAAGACTATCGGTAGAGTGCCATTCGGCCTCACAGCTGGTCCCAAGTCTTCTCCATATCGGATGACGCAGCGCTTGAGGAAACTACTAGGGTTGTCATCTCGTGTACACCAGGCAATTTTGCTGCAGCCCGTGCTTTGCATACACGACCTGGCACACGTAGCAAACTGGTCCGTGTTCATCTCCATGGGTCCCAGCAGGTTAGCTTTGCGCTTTATACCATCCTGTGTCTTGGTAAAATGCAGCTGAGGCGGGGGTCGCGGAAGAACGGTTGCCGTAACGTACATGCTTTGGTTGTCCTGAGAGGGGAACACACCAACTACCCGCAATGGACTCAGCTCGCCCACCTGTCAAAAAGCACATAACCGAGTTGAAAGGAGATTACCATACAAACGCAAACGTGGAAAAAAAGGTACGAAGTGGTCATTCAATATCGCACTCTGCAGGCCGTACAATTAATATTTCTGTAGTTTTACCGATTTACTATCAGGTGAAACGTATCGGCGACCGATTTTTCGTTACCTGCATAATTTTTTTCAAGACACTGCGACGGAACTGTGGGATGAAGTGTTCAGGTCGCATGCCGCTGAAGTTTCCGGGGAAGCGGAACTGAATGCTTTCGCGGGCTTCGATCTTGCCTTTAGGGATACATTGGGAGATACTGAAGTCATATAACGTAGGTACTGGTGGTACGGTGAAGTCGAAGAAATTGAAGATGACTCGAGGTGACTGGGCGCCGAAGATACCACCGGGACGTCCGAACTCCATCAGGTAGACGACACGCTGTACAGGAATCATGTGAGGCACTTCGCCGACCAGCGTTCTGGTGAAGTCTCTGCTCATAAAGTAGAGTCGGTGGCGGGTTTTGGCGATACCGTAGCCCGGAATGTAAAAGTCGTCGTCGAAGACTGTCCAGACGTCACATGGAATGCCTCGAACTGTCTCCTGGAATATAGGTATTGGTAGGTCACTCAACATTATCGGAGAAAAAGGCGCGGAAACGAACTCGGCCATGAACGCCAAGCTTGAAAATGTTCTTGAACTGAATTCTCATTATATTTTTCTGTCAACACATGAAATTCGCATTTTGAGAAAGGGAAAAATTTTTATGGGTGGCGAAACAGTCCTTTGTTCGTTACAGTTGGTTACTTTGATTGTCATGTTGTGGACGCGATCCTTCTCGTTCATGTAGAAGAGCTGTTTGGGATGCAGGGAGCGAAGAAGTCCGCCCATGGTCACATTGCCCACTCCGAACAGCCGGCGATATCGCGAAGAGATTCCGGTCATGTTAGCCTCAGTCAGCAGATAGTTCAGCGGGTGCATTGTACAGTTGGGCATGACTCCGTCCATGTTGAAACTTATACCTAAACAAAAACAATCACGGCATGGAGTAACAGCCATAAGAATATCAGTCAAAACTTAACTGAAGGGTGCTTCGCACTTCCTACCGTTATTGTAGTCGTGGATGGTCTTCATGGGTCGCGACGTGTTGAACGGAGCCATTATCCGGCCCAGCGCGTAGTCATACCGAGCAAGATTCAGCTCCTCGTCCCAGACCACCACAAATTCCTCGACAAACTTCTCCTCAGGTAGAACCATCTCGACTTTAACGGTTAACTGTCGCGGCACTGGCGGAAAACTGGCTGGATCAATCTGAGTTGGGATACCCGTCTGGGCCCAGACAGGCATATCATGCACTAACAGAAAGGCCAAAACAGGAAGTACAGATAACAATAATGTAATTCGGTCCATTTTTCAGCTTAGGCTGAAGATACTCCGAGTCTAGTAGCCTCAGTATCGGCCACAGCGTGATAAAATCGTTGGATAAAAATGAGGAATAAGATTGGTCAAAATCGATGCATGGGAGCAATAACGAAAGAAAGATACTGCTGAAAACATATAACGCGAAAAACTCTAAGGTGTGGGAACGGTGTTACTGAAAAGAAACGCCGAAGTAATAAAGTGTGAAGTAGTTGAGCGTTCACGGACCAGGACTACAAGATTGTCTTTGGGGTACAGTATGTGAGATATTCCAGGAAGCGCAGCATACGCTAGTGGTCTTATCTGTCGATGGCCACCAATGCCACCGGAACAAAGTCCAGCTACACGACTTGCGAGATTCTCATCGGCAATCTGACTATAAACAGTTCGGCCAACTTTTTTGGGTAAAATGCTCGACGAGTGGCCGATATGAGGACAATACTGCGAACCGCCAAATCAAGCGAAGTAAAGCAGGCACAAACCGACGACAACATCAGGCGAAGAAGGTACGATAAAAATATACAGTATGAGAAAAAGGAGACAAACATTACAGCAGCATAAAACGATCAAAAGAATAAAAGGAGGGATTCAAGAGACGAGATATATCAAGAGAATCTCGTGGTCAGCCGTAAAATAGACTGAATGTGTAGTTCCACCAGTCAACGAAAGATGTACCACAGCTGGTCCAGAAGGCATCGTAAGGTTTCCTTCTGTTGGTCGAATCCTTCTGATAGAGCGGAGTTCGATAACCGTTTTGGTTTACAGGTGGCTGTTCTTTGGGTTGTAGACCCAAGAACTCTGCGAAGGGCGGACTGAACTGGATTAGGGCGTAAAGAATGGTGGCGCCCAGAAGAGTACCCAGCCAGAACGGGAGACTGGAACCTTCGGCTCTATTAATCAACAGGAACATAATGCAGTCGAACCGCAAATTAAATCAGCTGGATCGTCGCTCGAAGTCGCGCATATTTTCACTGTTATTGGCCGAGAGTGTGCGCCACGTGCAAAAACGATGATGTCCTTATCTTTTGCCAACTTACGAAAGAACTATCGAATTAGCAGTACTTACGTGGATAGTCTGGAGCTCCACGACGACCCGGAAGACGTTTGCGAAGGCCGTCTGAACTCGCCCGACGACATGCGGTCACCTCCGCCCCGATCTCTGATTGTCTCATACGAGCTGCCGGTGTCTGAGCTGGACCACGTTCTGTCTGTCCCGCTGGAATTGCTGCCGCTGCCATACGATGTAGCCAGTGAGGGCCCGCTGGACCCACTTGAGGAAGTACTACCAGAAACGATGGTTTGACTACAGGAATCGGTGAGGTGAGTACTAGTACGAGAGGGTGTGAAACCCGAAGATTCCAATGATGGGGTCGTCCGTATCCGCCGCTCTCTCCGCATCACGTTCTCCAGCTGCTCCTTGGCGTAATCAAACTGCGCAGACAAGTCGATGGATTAGTACAAGAATAAATTTCATCGAATACTGTCGACTAAAAGTTCAATTGTTCAAGGTGCGAAGGTCACGGCTGAAGTTAACGAGGGGAGTAAAAACAATGGTTTCCGATCTTGCCTGTAAGTTGAGGTAGCAGTCAATTTGCTGGAGATTATTTTGGAAAGCACGATGAATAAGATCAGGTGATGCGTTATCTGGTTGAATATTGTCCCACACGTATTCCGATAGATATTTGAAGCGGTCATCGATGTCACGCAGTAAGCGATCACAACAGTTGCCGAGCATAAACTCGTACTCTTGCCAATCCCTAAATCATACATAGTATAAAGGACAAGGACAAAATTTAGCAACCAGTAAACAGATCAGATGCCGAACCAACCGTGGATGATCCTTGGGCCGGTCAAATTCCGTCCTGCGTGAAAGAT
Source organism: Ramazzottius varieornatus (assembly GCA_001949185.1). NCBI lineage: Eukaryota > Metazoa > Tardigrada > Eutardigrada > Parachela > Ramazzottiidae > Ramazzottius > Ramazzottius varieornatus. The sequence goes on from BDGG01000007.1 coordinate 1,109,866, forward strand.
CAAAGTCGCGTACAAAGTAACCGCTGGCATCCTCATAGACATCATTTCCAGATCTGTCCCCATAACCACTTCGCGACATTGAGTTCCCAAATCACGTTTCTTTCATACGGCTCATTTGATGATCGATTTCATCGTACTGCTTTCGCACTAGACCGATCGTGCCTTAAACAGGACATATTCGCCTCTTGAGAATCCCCGAAGCTGGCATCAGCATCTCTAATGTTGTCAAGGGAATTGGTTTCGGCTAAGAACTGCGTCACTTCGGGAGAATCGCATGTTCAAATCATTTGCTCACGTGGTTGCCACTTCCCGGTTCAGTTTACAGCATAGCCCACAAAGAGTCGTCTACACTATAGACACCATTCCGATCCACCTCTCCACCTCGCAGAAGAGCTATCAAAGTGCAAATATTCGACACATACGTGCAAACCACGGAATCAGCCAAAGCCGCCAGAAACATCGAAACCACCATTTCCGTCGCCGCTTCTTCTCGTATCCATAATGGCAGACTGTTAAATTTGTGCTGATCGTGTTCTCGGTCCAACACTGAAGATCTTGACCAGCTGTCGTTCACCTGCTTCATTCCTTCGGAATAGTCCAGTATTCTGAACCGTCCTCCAGCTTTCGTCCTGAACTCGTCGCATGTAATCTTTCCATCGCACATTAGGAAAACTGTTCTTGGACACTGAGAAACCTCTCTGCATATCTGCAGCAATTTCGAAAGGTACGTTCCAGCTGATGCGAGCGCTAGAAACTCGTTTATTTTATCGCCTTTCCGAATATGAACGACTGCGTACATTCCGTGTGACTTGGTCAATTGTTCCCACATGATCCGTATCAGCGTAAGAATCCTCTTGCCAGGCTGTAGGAAAGCTCGTGCAACTACTGACTTTTTGCCGAAATATTCCTCGATGGAGATATTGTTCGGTAATGTACGAATGGCTCTCCAGTGAGCTCTGTTGTTCCTCCCGCTGTTTATGTCGAGTAGGGCGTGGTGACCCTTCATCGACACCGAGGCTTCTTCTAGTGATACCTGCACGTTGTACTTTGCGGCAGTTTCAGTGGAAGGTTTGACTATTGCACAGGGAGAATGAGCTGCGAAATCTTTAAACGTCTTCTCAAAGTTCCCGTAATTCCATTCATGTGCAGTCAGATAGAAACGCCGTCGTGGTTGAATTAACGTGCATAATGTGAATACTGCCAGGGCAGTGTTCAGCGCACTGGTCATTCCGCGGGTAATAATACTGCTTTTGTATATGTTTCGACGAGGACCGCCACCGATACCGACAGTGTAGGAGTTCGTATACTTGTTGCAGCTGCTTAGATAATCCTGCCGAAAATGGCGCACCTGCAAATATCAGTCTTATTAGCGTGGAGTCTTGGACAGTAGCGGAAATTTCTGAGGCGACGGATCCGCTTTGTCACACTTGGCTACAGTGCTTTGTTGTGCAGAACTAGGAATCTTTGCAGTAATGGCGCAGTCGACTTACGCTGGATGTTTCGATAGTTTGCCTCCATTTTTCGGCGAACCTAGGTTTTGTTCGAGAAGCTTGGACAGGCCAATCCTTGACTCCATGAGACAACCGAAAGATGGTTTTAGCAATGCGGGGCTTCAAGTCAAGTCTGCCGCTCGGTTGGTCAAAGGGCGCAATGTGGGCAATGTTCGGAGTACTAATTATTCCGAGAACCACGAAAAGTCCAAAGATTGATGTGAGAACCTCGACGAAAACCATTAGGTGCGAGTAGACAGAACGCGATACTTGAAATTCCAGCGGGTAGGCAAAAATTGTTACAGCTCACCTAGTTGTGCTGTCGGTGTAGAATGCTGTATAATTTTGACAATCAAGATCGACGCTTCTTTCTGTTTTTCTCTCATCTCACTTTGATCTGCATCAGTGTATGGCGTCATGTTCCACCCGAACAGTTGCACTACTGATATTATAAATTCAGATCGGGCATTAGGGCGCATCTCGAAAGAAAAAGTGTATCAGAGCTCTCTGTCTTATTACAGTGGCCTGCTGTGTGCACGAGCGTAGGTGTGACTCTGACTGTGAAACATGTGGCGGAACGATCACACAGAGCGCCAAGTTATTCCGCTGGCTCCTGAGATGGCAGCATCGTGATACAGTGCACGACAAAATTAACCGTTAAAAATGGTCGTAACACTCCAGCTGAGCTTACTTACGACTCAGCCAATGAGAACTAGGTTTCGCTCCATGCGCAAATCTCATTGGCTTTAACTATCTGGCTCCATACACCCATTTTTGACGGTTTATTTTGTCGTACACTGTAAGCGTGAAGTGTAGTTAAGGTTGTAAATTCCTAATTCCATTCCGTTCCATTCCTGGAATTCCGTTCCGTTCCAAGGGGTAGCTGTTTGGAACGGTGGAATTCCTATTTGGAAGACTAGCAAAAGTCGGATAAAATTCACGAATTCCACGAGGTAAACAGTCGAAGACCCAGCAGATCCTGTCGAAAAACTGAACCCAATGCTGGCTCACACATGCCTACCACTGAGGCTAATTGGTCGTTCAGTTGAACGACCAATAGCATTTTCGATCCGTCGCACTAAAGAATGCGGCGCATTCAACTGTGCGTAAGTCCTTGATTTTCCCTTGAAAACTCAAGTCCGACAAGACCAAAAGTTCGGATCGGCCAATCTCCAGCTGGCTTTCAGTCTCAAAACCTATATTTTCTGATGACTTCAGTTCATGTTTACTATTTTAGATGGGTATGTGAAAAGAACTAAACTGGCAAATGGGAGTCTGGAATTTTAGATTTTTGCGACGACCTTCTGGAGAAGGAAAAAGGAATATAGGAATATTAAGAATTCCTTTCCTATTTTCCATTCCAATGGCATTGGGCCTGGAATTTACAACCTTAAGTGTAGTACTAGCTAGGGTTAATACAGTACAGTCGCTCGAAATGTGTACAAAATTTCTCAAATTCTAATCACGAAATCATCCAAAGTTAACAATACTGCTCAACATACCCACACAGACAGAAACGTGCGACTTGATTACTTGATTAAGCCAGTCAAGGCACGGTATGCAGTACGTGTGAGGTAATTTTCATCTTTAGCTTGGCATGCATTTTGGTGTATGTTTAGCAGGCCTTGAACTGAAACCGAAAACTGTTATACAAGTTTCGAGCGACCGGACTCACTGGCCCCGAAATGGACATGGACTGCTTAACAGTCAGAGCCGTTCTCCTGCGGTCTACCATCTTCTTGTCGAATGACGCCCGTGGCGCGTTTTATCTTGTCCGATTCTATGAGGTAGGTCCCAATGGCCTTTCATGAACGCCACATCTGGCGTTCATAAAGCTCATAAAGCTTTTCTGCACGACGAACTTTTTTACGCACGAAGGCGCACTGCGGATACTACTTTTTGATACCATTTTCATGTATTCAGAAAGCTAGGCAAAATGTCCAGGACAGCCACCCTCTGCTCAGGTTCGCTCCCATACGAAAGTAAATACTGAAGAAATCTTAATTTCTAGTGCTTATCGCTAGCTGTTGAAGAAGATAAGCTATTGATGGGACAATGGCACTTTGGGGATTTCGGTGTAAGTATTCGAAACAGTAAAATTAAGTGACAGCGTAGTATCGCTGCTGTTGCCGACGTAGACCATAAAGCGACCAGCTTCCACCGTCCAGTGCCAGTTGATGTCCAGAAAGCCCAGTTCTTTCTTCCCCAAGACAAAATCCACCTGTTTCTTTTCACCGACCGCCAAATGGATCTTCTTGAAAACTTGCAAATGTCGCAAAGGTCGTGCCACGCTGGCCGCCACATCCCGAACGTACAACTGAACCACTTCGTCACCTTCTCTTTTACCGGTATTTTTCACATCAACACTGACTTTAATGGAATCCGCCGCCTGCAGACACGTTGCATTGCTGCGCAGATTGCTAAACTGGAATGTGGTGTAGCCGAGCCCAAAACCAAACGAGTACAAGGGTTCGTTGGGTGAGTCAATGTAGCGTGCGGTGTATTGCTGGCGTGCGTCGGGAAATGGCTGGGGCTTTCCAGGTTGCTTCCAGTCTTAGTGGATGGACACTTGACCCACCGACCGTGGAAATGTCATGGGCAGTTTGCCACTGGGGTTGACATCGCCGAAGAGGACATCGGCTACAGCTGGTCCGCCCATGGTACCCGGCCGCCACGTCACCAGAATGGCGGGAGCGATAGTGGCCAGTTCTTCGATTGTCAGTGGTCGACCGTTCATCAGCACCACAACGAATGGCTTGCGCGTACCCGCGATGGCTTTGACCAAAGCCATCTGTCGGCCTAACCGTAGAAATGAAATATCTCACTATTCGAAATAAAAGTTTTAGACAAGGGACTTTAATGTACCTGGTAGACCAATGTCCACTTGTGAAGCTGTTTCTCCATTAAACTCTTTCGGTTCTCCCAGGACCAGTACCTCCATATTGGTAGCGGCTGCCACTTTGACTGCCTCCGCAAAGCAGGTAGTGGATTCACAGGTGAAATTACATCCTGGCGCATACTTTACGGCAGCAGAGCCTAGTCTGTTGATGATTGCTTCGAGCAACGTCACAGAATCATCAGCACTGGCCTGTGCATTCCAGGAGCTCATAGTTTGTTCCTTGTCGTTGGCCAATGATCCAATAACCGCTACCCGCTTTACCCTCTTGCTGATTGGCAGTGTGTTCTTGTCGTTCTTCAGAAGTACGAATGTACCAGCTGCTAGTTTGCGGGCTGTTTGAAGATTATTCTGGTTGAGGACGATTTTGCTGGCTAGTCTCTCATCGGTGTACGGATTGTCGAATAACCCAAGACGAAACTTTGCCCGAAGAATGTGTCCGACTGCTGCGTCGACCGTATCCATTGTAACTTTCTTGTCCCTGATCAGCTGTGCGGTATTGTTGGCGTAACTTGCCGACACCATCTCCATGTCTATTCCGGCGTTGAGGGCGTGCATGGCAGCTTCAGCGTCGTCAGCCGAAAACTGCGGGTTGATCGAGTCGCTAATACTCATGAAGTCGCTGACGACCATTCCGTCGAAGCCCCATTCCTCTCGGAGGATTTTACGCAGCATCCATTGGTTGCCGGATATGGGAACACCGTTGAGGTCCATGTAGGCTGTCATGACGGACCCGATTCCCGCCTCGATGGCGGCCTTGAAGGGCGGAAGGTAGACTTCGCGGAGTTGGCGTTCGCTCATGTCGACACTGGCATAGTCGCGACCCGCTTCGGCGGCACCATAACCGGCAAAGTGCTTGGCACAGGCCATTACTTTGTCCGGTCGGCTGTAGTCGTTTCCTGCGAACAAGTTCATGATGTTAACATGTATGAGATGTGAGAGCTCGGCAAACAAACTCGACCAGATTACTTTCCCCCAGTGACGCACGCTCCCGTTGTTATTGACCGATTGAACGCGCCACTTGAAGCGAAGATGTAGACTAGTTTGTTTTCCGAGCTCGGCACGTGTCGAGATCGGCATACATACCCTGAATCCAAGGACACGAGCTTTGGCCATCTCGCTACCCAAAAACGCATCCTCCCCAGATCCTTCCATGACGCGACCCCATCGCGGATCTCTGGCCAAGTCCATTATGGGTGCAAAGGTCCAATGGATGCCACTGACGCGGGCTTCGGCTGCGGCAATGGAGTCTGCGAGCTTGGCGGCTTGGGGATCCCAACTGGCTGCTTCGCCCAGTGGAATCTGGAACAGCGTTTTGTATCCATGAATAACATCGAAGCCGAAGAGTAGGGGAATCTGTTGTCGGGAAGACATGTTGTCGGGAAGACATGGCCGCCTTTTGTAACGTGTTCAGGTTCGCTGCTCCTCGCACGCCGAGAACTGAACCCAGTAGGCCTCTCTTTGCCAGGTCGAAGAGCCGGGGCGGGGCTGGAAGGTCCTGCCCGAGTACACCGATCAGTTGTTGCATTTGGCCCAGCTTTTCCTCCAGTAACATGTCTTTGATGAGGGCAGTTATTCTCTTTTCATTGTCGGACCCCTTTTTATACTTGGAGGATTATACGCTCGTGAAGCACAATGCAAGACGGCAAAGTATCCATACATTCAAGGAAACCTTAAAAGGTCACCATGGCCCAACTTACGCATTTTGTACGCCGTTGTCCGCATTTGTTAGTGAGATCAAAGATGGGTAAGCGGAAACAAAAGACACCAGAAGGCAAATACTGGATACTCTGACGATCATTGCAGTAAATTTTCGGGCACCCAAAGGAAGTTTGTACCAACGCCAAACGAGAGATCAGTTCAAAATAAATAAGCAGGTTTCGTTCACGAAGTACCACAAGATGGTCTGATCCCTTACGTAGAGACTTCTGCAGAGATGCCGACGAATGACAAGCAAGAGGTTTGTTCTCAACCGGCAGGCTTTGTACCGAGTGGTTTGAACGTTCGCGCTCTTAACTTCCACGTTCTGCTGGATCACGGCACTTGCTCCTGGTTACGACAGTTCCAAGCGCCGTTATTCAACCTTGAGTATTCGTGTCAGCCGGATATCGAATTTAGTATCCCGTTTCGACGATAAGTGTCTCTAAATCCCAAATAATTATCGGCTGTGGCCTGGAAATTTGCCTTCTACAGTAATACTGTATCTGTGCCAAAGATCGAAATATCGGGTTTACGGCGTTCTACTTGTTCCGCTCACTACGTGGATGTGGGCTGTATCGCAAAGATTGTCTCATTAAGATAACGCAATCGGTACTGCTACAGCACTATATTGTATAAGGTTCGGCAGTAATCTTCTTGAACTCAAAAGTACGAAACCTGATGGTTATGAAGGAGAGCCCCCCAAAGCCGAATGAACTGGTTTTATCAACTTTTGGAACCAAGCAAGCAGTTAGGCAAACCTAATCATCAAACGCCCCTATACATAAAAGTCATCATCATCGCCCTCATATTCTTTCAACTGGTAATTTATCGAACGAAAAATCCAACATACAATACACCAGGATCATTCAGGGCAAAGCGACAAGCGACACACTGTACATCAACCATTCATTCTGTCCGGTAACCGTACACTTGACTATCAAACAAAAGACTACTGCGTCCATTCGTAGCACATCGATGACAACTTTACTCCATTTGAAGGTACTACAGAACAGTAGATGGCAAACTTTGCTTCCCATTGCCAGAATATCTCTGTAAGTACAGCCTGCCGTAACCGTACGATAAGTCAAACGGCCAGTTGGATCTGGACACTACATGCGATTTTGTTTCTACCTGTGAGCTGTGATCATGACTTGTGCCTTGTCGTGCCTTGCAGTCAAAACTGTATGTTGAACGGTATGGGCTAGTGATGCAACAGGTGGATCGTTCTCTCCTTGATTGATTTACATGCTCCTTGCCAGTCCTAATTACTCGCGTCCCCCACGGGCCCGGCCATCGATGAATCTTTACAAAATGAGGTCTTTACAAATGGCCAATCCTGTTTTTCCTGTCACAGAAGAGAGTCGCAGACTAGAACCTGAGTGCAGAATTACGTTTCGACAGCCATAACACCGTAGCATTCAGTACGTAAATGTCAATGGATCTGGAAACAATTCCCAGCTTTTGAGTTTATTTTTAGGCCATTATATTGCTGTAAAACTACCAAACTAAGCTCGTAAAATCCGATTGCGAGGTAACCTATTGGTACAAAGACTGGCTAGCTTTCGGTCTCTCAAAATACGTGTTCGTCACCGTGAGGTTCGCCGAAAGCGTCGTATCGCTGCTGTTCCCCACATAAATTATAAAGATCCCGCTTCCACCGTCCACTGCCAGTTTCCGTCCAAGAACCCAAGTTCCTTTTCGCCAAGCACAAAGTCTATCTGTTTCCCTTCCGCCACAGCCAAAAGCACTTTCCTGAAAGCTTTCAACTGTCGCACCGGTCGAGTCACGCTAGCCGCCACATCCCGAACGTACAACTGAACCACCTCGCTTCCTTCTCTCCGTCCCGCATTTTTCACATCCACGCTAACCTCAATGTTACCAAAATGAATGCGACGTAGTCCGTCGCATTCATTTTGGTAACATTGAGTCGCAAACTTCTAAACTCGAACGTGGTATAGCTCATTCCAAACCCAAATGGATACAGTGGTTCATTCGGTGAATCGATGTAGTGTGACGTGAAGGCAGTGCGAACGCCCTTGACCGGTTGAGGCTTGCCAGGTTGTCGGTAATCGTAATGAATGGGTATTTGGCCAACCGACCGAGGAAATGTCATGGGTAGTTTGCCGCTAGGGTTGACATCACCGAAGAGGACATCGGCCACGGCAGGTCCACCCATGGTACCGGCTCTCCACGTCACAAGGATGGCGGGTGCGTTGGCTGCCAGCCATTCGATGGTTAATGGTCGACCAGTCATCAGCACGACGACGTACGGTTTACCGGTGGCCGCGATGGCCTTCACCAAATCCAGTTGTCGACCTAAAAAGACCAACGTACGAAATAGTTAATAAGGATAAAAGGGAGCCCGTGTACCGGTAAGACCAATGTCCACTCTTGAAGCCGTTTCACCAGAATATTCCTTCGGCTCCCCAACGACCAGAACGACCATGTCAGACTCTCGCGCAAGGTCTACGGCAGTCGTGAATCCTGAGGCCGATTCACAAAAGACATCACAGCCCGGAGCGAATTTAACAGAAGTCGGACCGATCTTGTCCACGATGCCTTGCAGGATCGTCACCGAGTCTTCGGCTTTTGCATTGGCCGACCAAAAGTCTAACGTCTGCGTTTGATTGGTCGCTAGCGACCCGATGACTGCCAGACGCTTGATGGATTTACTAAGCGGCAGGATATTATTCTCGTTCTTCAGAAGGACGAATGTACCAGCTGCGATTTTGCGAGCAATGGCGAGATGGTCTGCTGTGAGCACCGTATGGTTCGCCAAAGTCTCATCGGTGTACGGGTCATCAAATAATCCAAGCCGAAATTTAGCTCGGAGAACGTGTCGAACTGCATCGTCCACAGTCTTCATAACCACCTTGCCTTCTTTAAGCAGCTGTGGTGTATTGTTAAAGTAGATGGTGGAGACCATTTCCATGTCTACACCAGCATTGAGTGCATACATGGCGGCTTCGGCATCGTTCGCGGACAGTTGCTGGTTGGTCATGTCGCTGATGCTGAAGTAGTCGCTGACGACCATCCCATCGAAACCCCATTCGTGGCGGAGGACTTGCCGGAGCAACCACTGGTTTGCAGAAGCCGGAATGCCGTTGAGGTCCATGTAGGCTGTCATGACGGACCCGATTCCCGCCTCGATGGCGGCCTTGAAGGGCGGAAGGTAGACTTCGCGGAGTTGGCGTTCGCTCATGTCGACACTGGCATAGTCGCGACCCGCTTCGGCGGCACCATAACCGGCAAAGTGCTTGGCACAGGCCATTACTTTGTCCGGTCGGCTGTAGTCGTTTCCTGCGAACAAGTTCATGATGTTAACATGTATGAGATGTGAGAGCTCGGCAAACAAACTCGACCAGATTACTTTCCCCCAGTGACGCACGCTCCCGTTGTTATTGACCGATTGCACGCGCCACTTGAAGCGAAGATGTGGACTAGTTTGTTCGCCTAGCTCTCATACTTCTCGAGATGTCGAGATGTCCAGATTGGTATACAAACCCTGGAATCCGTGGACACGAGCTCTGGCCATTTCGCTACCCAAAACCGAATCTTCTCCGGCACCTTCCATAGCACGTCCCCATCTTGGGTCTCTCGCAATATCCACCATTGGTCCGAAGGTCCAGCTGATGCCACTTGCCCTGGCTTCAGCTGCTGCGATGGACGCCGACAGTTCCACGGCGTCAAGGTCCCAGCTGGCTGCTCCAGCCAGCGGAATGGGGAACAAGGTACGATAACCATGGAGGACGTCGAACCCAAATATCAGCGGGATCTTCTGCCGGGAATATAAGGCTGCTCGTTGCAGTGCGTTGACTTTGTCTGCTCCCCGAATGTTGAACACCGAACCGATGAGTCCTCTCTTCGCGAGGTCGAATAATACAGGTGTCGCTGGTAGATCTTCCCATGGATTGCCGGCTTGCTGTTGAAGCTGTCCCAGCTTTTCCTCCAGCGACATGTTAGCGATGAGAACAGTGATTTTCTTTTCGATTTCAGCCGCATTATATCTGAAACCAGGAAAAATTCATCGTTTGGGTACAACGGTAAAATCTAGAGGGATGCAAATTATTCATGATTTCCATGGTAGAGAAGAAAAGAGGAGCAGGATAATGGGACCACGCACGAGCTCTTTCGGCTCGCTTCCACACCGAAAAACGCTAGAAGGATAACAGGGAGCAGAACAATGCCTTTCAAGGATAAGATTTCCATTTGCAAAGCAGATTTTGATAGTGTAAGATGACCACGGAGAAAGATTTCCCAGCCGGAATTTGGAATCTTCAAAGACGAGTTCTCGTTGATGAGAGCCTGATCGGTCAGTGGAACCCGTAGTTCTTTGGCCCGTTTGTTAATTTTCTAAGATATCGTACACCAAACGATGCGGACACTTTCTGTTCTGAGCAGTTACACAAATAATCGACCACCGTACAAAAATAAAATAGACAGAAACCGTGAATTTAGCTGGTCCGCGCTGTCTGCGTGTTCTCGAGCTCTTGCACGAGTACCAGAGCCGCGCGAGCACGATGCAAATCAACCTTTTCTTGCATTCTTCTTGCGTTACAACTTTGGACCCTTTACGACATCTCAACCGGTCGTAATTGTCCCAACCTTGACTTTTTCGTCTCGGCACAGAAAACACCACATAATCAATCTCATTGAGCGATGAGTATCATCAAGTCATGTAAGTCTTAGTTTTACACTGTGCTGGGAAGGAACCTCGAGAAAGCCAAAATCGTATCGAGATGAAGCGATAAATGTTTACAATCTCCTCTGTCCGGCTGTTTACGACCCTCAGTTTAGCCCCAGAAAACTATCACCGTCTATCCAAGGACGTTGTATGATCCGGCGGACGAAGAAATATCGCTTGCGAATTCTTACTCGCGTAGAATCATCGCAAGCTCAACATAATGGAAGCATATGTATACTTCATTAACGTCCCAGATCCTAAAACATGGCAGCTTGGAATATTAATCATCAAATGTCACACAGAAGGAGAATGAAATCATGAACAACAAACAGATAAAAAATCAATCATATAAAAAACACCCAGGAAACGTTCCCTGAAAGAAAATCCAAGTCGAAGCATCAGAAAGTCTTCCGATGGACAACTCTTAACCCCTCGGCTTGATATTCCTTCTTTGAGATCCACATTCTGCGGAAGGTTTCTAGTGAGGCCAGGATGGACCCGCCGATCCACGTGGAATAAAGGCGCTCTTGCGGCGCTGCGATCCGCACCTTGATGTCTTTTGGCGCCATCGTCTTCACTTCTTGTAACAAACGATCACCGAAACCCCGAATCAGCGTCGAACCACCCGATAAAACGATGTTACTGTATAGCGTCTGAAAAAACCCCCCAATAAATTACAGCTCAATTAGCAGGACGGCGAACAAACACGATCAAATCTTTTTCTAAAGTGGCGCATGTTATCACTGTTAACGGCTGCAAGCGTGTGCCACTTTGAAATCAGTCTGGTCCAGTTGTCAACCAACTTGATAAAGAAATTCAATCCTGAAATATTTGAGAAACCAAAACTTTGCGTTCTTTTGTTTTCAGCATTCGATAGTTTCCCCAGTTTTCTGCGGAGTCCTTATGACAAAGTAATCTGTCATATGTTTCGTTTTATTGTCATTTTCCATTTCCACATTGTCTCCTTTTTCCTATACTAAGTTTTTTGTGGTATATTTCGACACAAACCTTGCGAAGATCCAGGTCGGATTTTCGAATGGCGTTATGGAGGACTTCGTGGATGCCCGGCCATTCGTGGCCGAACAGATGAGGCTGGAAAAGTAGTTCAGGTGTCCGGAAGCGGGCAGGACCAATGTCGATGATGGAGCCGTCGGGCAGCTGATACGAAGCTGTAGCTTCTTTCTCTTGTTGTTCCTCTTTGTCAGGGTTGAGCGCCAGATAGCACATGCGCTCTTTGATCTGACGAACAACTTCAAACTCCGGACTGGTGTGGAATGTGTGGCCTTCTTTCATCAGAAGCCAACGCATCCACTCTGTCACATCACGACCACCAATGTCCGTTCTTTGTATGCTGTGAGGTATGGCGAAACCTGGAGCCAGCACGGGACTATTACTAAGCTTATTTCGAAGTAGTCTGTTTTTGTACAAACGTACTTTAGCCAGATCGTTACATCAAACGGCGCACGCTACCAGCGATAAGGGCTTAAAGTGTGCGCCACTTGGAAACTCGACCGGTTCGTCTTCGCAAGTGGCGCACGTTTGCATTATTATTGGCTTGAAGCGCGCGCGCCACGGGTGAAAACGATCTGGATGAACTGGTTTCGCGGGAACCCATTTTCTTTGTTCTATCGCAAAAGGATTTCTGCTGCCTGCAGTAAGAAAAAGAACATGTTAGAAGGCTGAAAAATGGTCTAGTTTACCTTGGTAGATAGGTACGGCATGTGTGACGCCATCTCCGCAGTCCAGGACGAGACCGGTTGTTCTGCCGGTAGCGTACAGACTCAGCACGGCCTGCATGGAGAAAAAGGCTGCAGGGACGTTGAAGGTTTCGAACAGAACTTCCGCTGCCCGTTCCCTGTTCCTCCGAGGGTTGTTTGGAGGTTCTGTCAGGAGGACAGGATGGTCTTCCGGGTCGGTGTGAAGCTGATCGCGGGAGTAGAGGTACCGCCAGACTCGTTCCATATCGGCCCAATCAGTCACCTACAAAGAAAAACTCACTAAGATCATTCATGGAAAAAATGTTCTCAAACATAGCAGAGGCATTCTTCTTCGTTGAAAAGTCACAAAAACGAAAAAAAGACCAAAGTAAAGCACGTTTGAGAAGAATACAAGACTGGACCCCCTCTATAACGAAGGGCCCGAACGGCGCCATCGGAATTCAAGGCACGGAACTTTCGGCATAATCGAGGGGTTCAACATAAAAATTCTGGGATCAGATTTCAAATTCCGGTCGCTGTTATACTCTTCCAGATTACCTACCACGCCATGTTCCATAGGGTATCGGATACTGAGTAACCCACGGTGCTCTTCGGCGCGAGGTCCCATGAAAATGTCGCCTTCAAGAGCACCAGCCATCAAACGAACATATTTGGTCCGGCCGACAAAGTTGGGGAAATGAGCTTTGGGCACTTGGTCACCCGCAAATCCGGCCTTGATGAGGCCCGAGCCGTTGTCGATGACCACTGGAACGTTTGCGAGTACATCTCCGGCCTCCATGTCGACGACAGTGGCTCAGGAAAGATGAACTATCTCGAAGAGTACAGTAAGCAGAAACCTGCAAGAATACCACATGGAACAGACGTTTGTCACGATCTGAACAGCCGCCTGCCTACCGTCCGGAGATCCTCTTCTTGTCCTCTATAGTCCGGCGCACAGGAAGCACTCCGTTCAGAAGCTCAGAGCCATTCACCAAACGCCAAACATCTGGAAGAATCAGTGGTAGTTTGTCGGAAATGCGAAACAGACTGAATGAGCGAGCTTTGTCATAGTGGGTGAAATGAACACCGTAGGGCCTGCCATGCCGGCTCTAGAGGTTCACTGAACTACTGCGTTAGAGAGAAGAAACAGATATCTGACGTATCAGTGATGATTTGCTTTATTCAAACAGATAACTTTTTCTTCAAACAAATAACTTTTTTTTCGTTATCAGTAAACGTAATGGCTAACAGATCACTATTACGTCACGGTGCTCGTTCTGTAAGATTTTAAGTGGACAAACCATGATCGCGGGATTCGTCAAGCTGACGTCACCATTGTTCACGAATCTGAGCTCAAAGATGCTCGAACTCCCGTTCGCGGAACGTTGATCGATTGTTGATCGGTTATCCAGAATCGTTCAACAATTGCTGAAGTAAGGGGGGGAGGGGGTTCCGAATCAGCCTTTTTGCGAAACAAGATTAAAACCTGTTTCCAGTTTGCATTTCTCATGGTCATCTGGAAAAAGTTCCGGTCTCCTCTTTTCCAGATCGAGTAACGCTGTATTCAGTAATATTCCTGTGTCTGTAAGGTTCGTGAGAACGGGCGGACGATGACAGAACAGCAGGACATCGAGCCTGTCGAGGGAGATTTAATCGATGCCTTTCTCGCGGAGATGTCCAACACAGAGCAGCTGCCTGCTGACTCTGGCCTTCCTGCCCAGCCGAGTATCCCGAATTACCCCAACAACAATCTACTTTCAGAGAAGGAAGAGCTTCTTAATAACGCTCCCACGACGGACGATCGAAAATCTTTCGAACCATCAACGAACGCAACGGCGATACCTGCTTTGACGTCTCCTGAAAGCGACTCGAATTCCATGGACGATATAAATTTCTTCAGCAATGCTTCTATCAAGAAAAAGCTCGAGACACTCGCTGAAATACCCGTAAAACCTTTACCTGTCGATTCAAAGGCTGTGGAAGGCCTAGAAGCGAAAGAGAAGCCACCGGAAGTGGAATCCAGTCCGACTTCTCCAGATGGACCAATGCAAGCAATCAACGGACCGATCCCTGCTGTACTCTCCTCTCCACCAATGCACGAATTCTCGATCGAAGATCTACTCACTCAAGACACGATCTCTAACCCTACTGAAGCCCCGAAGCCCGAAGAAGACTTTTCCGGAATATTCAAGAGGCCATTCAGTCCTGGTCAAACACCACAATCGCCCAAAACATCGGAAGAAGAGGCTTCTGATGAAGACGATAGGATGGACGAAAGCGTTCCTTCTCTTCAAGAAGTTCCTGCTCAACGGCCTGCACAGAAGTGTTTCCTCAAGGTACAAAGAAAGCGAAGGCCGGAGACCGAAGCTAGTCATGTCCTGAACATAGTTCGGGCGTTGCAGAAACCAGGGAAGTTGGGGCTGCCTGATAGCGTTCTGGCGCATTACCTCAGCCAAGCTGGTATGGAGGTCGGTGATGCGAAGGTGGCCAGAATGCTGGGCGCTGCAGCGGAACACCACACAGCCTGTATCGTCCAGGATGCCTTCCAGATCTACGTCAACAACCATCTGCATGAGAAGAAACGTGGGAAGGAGGGAAAGGAGAAGGACGGCGGAAGTGGGAAAGGAGAGAAGGACAAGGCGGTGAAGACACCCAATAAGATTGGCCGACCTCCTAGCTCTTGTAAGATCCTTCTTCCACCATATTCATCTTGCTTATCCTTCCACTGGGTATGCGCGGTACTGTCAACATTAGTAAAGAGACGTGTGACCGAACGAATCCAGATAATCTCCTTTTGAATATCCCTTGTAAGGCCTTGTTGCCTTTATGAAATTCGAAATGAATATCCATTTCCGGTTGGCAAAACAGTACGTGTGACGCCAAGAGCCGAATTGTTAGAAGCCTACCGATGTGACGTAATACGAGCTCGTGATTTCTGCCTGTTTTCGCCAATTGTTTTCTTCGGTTGATCAACAAAGCATGCTTTTTAGTCCTTGATTAACTTGTCGTCGTGGTTGACTCTTTCATAGTGTTTCATGACGGTTTAGGTGGTTTCATCGCGACTGGAGTGGGTTTGAATGGATTTCTTCTTGATTGCAGTTTCCGGGAAGTCGTTGGAGAAGAAGAAGAACAGTCCGAAGCTTCATCAAAGTAAAACGAAGAGCAAGAAGAAAGAGCTTTCCGACGGTGACTCCAGTGACGCTACCTCGATGGACGTGGATGGCGAAAAAGCCAGCTATGACTCTGACATTCCTGTCCGAGACACTATCGAAATTATTCCTCTGAACGAAAAGAGCGGCAAGTCGGTGGAAATCCTGCCCCTACTGTCTTCCGAACCTGACTCGATGGATGTCGATGGGGAGAGTGAGACGCGACCAAAGGAAATAAAAATCATCAGCTCGAATGTCCTCAGGGACGAACGTCTAATTAGAAAAGAAAGGAAAGAGAAAGTCGAGAAGGAGGCAGAACGAAAGAATGTCTTGACGTTAGATATTTTGGCACCGATACTGCGAGAACATGGTTATCAAGTTGGTTACCCGCCATATTTTGTAAATTAAGTTCGCTCTTTGCGTGAAACTCAAGAACTTCTTCGTACGTTTTGGTGTTTGACTTGATTTTCTTATCCGCAGGCAAAAAGTTTGGATCTTTTGTTACGTTTAGGTAGCAAGTTTGGGTAACAAGTTCGGTAACGAGTTTCAGACAGTCTTGCTTCTGTTCCAGTTGAAAAAGTTCAGAAGACAGTGTGTACAACAGGTGGAACTTATTGGCTTCTTTACAGGTGGCGCTCCAGTCTTCCGGTGAACTTACGACTTCCCGAGAAATCTCGAACTGAGTTACCGCTGTAATTCGTGTTTGATACCATTTTTGGCAACGCAGTACGAGGAATGAGTTGGATGGAAACCCCATCGCACTCGCATTTGTAAATTACAAACTAGTGCTGACAGGCACGTCGACCAGAAAAATCAACTTGGGACTCAAGTTGAGTTAGCCGCCCCTTTTTTGCGGTTGTTAAGTTGGTCACGGGTATGGCGTGTATCGCTCGATTGGTCAGTCGATTTGAAGTCTAGGCTCTTCAACATGGGATCCGGATGCTTCTGAACTGAGACATTTTTGGATCGTGTGAAACCGTATGACAATGCCACGTGATACGATTCGACAGCCCATTGTTTTATTTATCGACCCATGTAAAAACATTTGAGAATATGAAGTTAGACAGAAAAGAAATAGACGGCTAACTCAACAACCGTTCACCGCAACTCATACGCCACGCCAAATTATGCAAGAAGCTACAACCGTTGAACTGTATAAGTTGATCACGTTTACCAATTACGGTAGGATATCGGAGCTGGAATAACTTTAGGCCGGCTCGTCGTCGGCAAACAGGATGTTGGAATTCCCAGTATTAGAACCGGGACTCAAACTCAAAGAATGCCGAAACGTTCTTGCTGCCATCAGCAGCAACGGCCGTCCACTTATGTTCCGCGGTCACGAGTCTGACCACTCAGGCAGTAGAGCCCTGCGACATGCAGCACGTTCTGCACTGCACTGCATTTTACTGCAGTGCGTTTGCATGTTTGAAAAAGTGAGCACCGTTCATCGCAGTATACTGTTGTGGGCTAGAAAACAGTAGTAAAATCGGCTTTTTTGCATTTTCTGGCCGGATTCTACCGTTTTTCGGTTAACGACGTTTACGTTGTCTTTTACATGCATTTCCGTTGGTGGGCAGAAACTCTTAATATTTAAATGCAGTGCGGTTAGCGATGTTGGCATAATGGTATCGCGACCTAATATAATCTTAATTTAATAAGCCCGGGCTGCCAGAGTTCTAATATGATCTTAATACAATATGCCGCGACCGCAGAACATCTAATATAATGTCAATATATTAATTTGCGTCGCTGGGTTTTTATTATAATATATTATAATATTTCAGTCATTTTTAGATTCACATGTCAACGGGAAAAGGTAACTTTCTTCCTTAACAATTTCACCTGTAAAACAGTTTTATCCATTTCCAGCAATAAAAAGGTCATGAATCATCTGTTAAAAGTGCTACCAAGGAACCGTACAAAAACAACAGCAGTTTTAGCGGCTGTTGTCTGTTCTGTCTGGTGCTTGGGGAAGTCCCTCTTTCAAGCCGTG
The DNA here is from genome assembly GCA_001949185.1 of Ramazzottius varieornatus. Classification (NCBI taxonomy): domain Eukaryota; kingdom Metazoa; phylum Tardigrada; class Eutardigrada; order Parachela; family Ramazzottiidae; genus Ramazzottius; species Ramazzottius varieornatus. The sequence continues at coordinate 1,127,476 of BDGG01000007.1, forward strand.
CTGGCATCCTTGGGATGACGGTCATCCCAAACGCACTGCAGGATCGCGCTGCAATGCGTTTTTTATAGCGTGAATGGCGGGTATGCAAGTGAGTCCCCGAAATCGCAGTCCTGCACTTACCAATCAAATAAGCTGCTTCAATCAAGTCACCACATTCGAACCTTCGTGAGTGTATCACACGCGCAGGTGCTTGTCAGAGAAGTCGAAACGAGCTCGTGAGTAAAAGAATTACTTTTGTAAAATACCGGGAAAATTTGGAAAAAGGAAAAAGTGCGCCACTTTCGCGTTTCAAGCATAAAGTTTTTTGTCGTAATTTTGAGTGCAGTAGTCGCACCACGGGGTTTTTGGGTTTTCCCGGATGAAAACAGTTTGGTTTATCGCATAAGAATAAAGATTAGTGACGAAACGTGCATGGAAAATTAAAGGGAATTCTTTACCTCGCTGTACAAAGTGGGTGCGGCCACATTGTAATATGTCCCGAACCTGCTACTTCTCCAGCTAAGTTGCTCTATACCAGAGCATAAAAATGGTCTGTTAAGCGGAACTGAACTGCATTTAACGGAAATTTCGATCCGCTTCCGTTCTGGAATACCCGATATTTTTTCCGCTTTTTTCCGTTCGGTTTCTGACAGAATGACGTTCCGCCCGTTCCGTTCTGATCGGACTGGCTGTTAGAAACCGAAATAATTACCTAACACAGCCACATAGCAGAGCACGTAAGCTATAGCTAAATATGACCATCGCGCAACTCATTGAGCAAGTCGCTGGATGGTGTCGTATTCTGAATCGACTTGCTAAGTTGCAGTTGATTCTTGTATTAGTTTGGTTCTGGATTTAGTCCGCTGGTTTTGATATCGTCTCTTAATCTACCACGTCGCTGGCAGGCTGGATCATGTGAGTGCAGCTCATATTCGGTTGAGTACGGTAAGATAATAGTGATTTTGTAGGTCGGGACAGAGTTCGGGCGATGAAGGTGAAGTGGAGCTGATAGATCTGAGCGGCGAAGCCTAGAAGAAGCGAGCTAGCGATTCAAAGCGAGCTGCGAAGAAAGTCAAGGCGTCAACCTCACTGCAGCTAAGAGGACTTACGGTAGCCGAGGTACAACGCGGCATCAAAGATGAGTCTTTCGCGGCTAAAGAGAATGCGAGGGGAAGAAGTGCCGTGTGGGAAGAGTAGTCACAGTGGATACGGACGAGGTGCTGGACTTCATTGCCTGTAAGAACTGCACTCAAGTGTACACTTTCAGCATTAAGACTGGAACAGCCTCGCTATTACACCATTCAGCCAAGTGTAAGGAGAAAGCCGCAGGTTCGATACAGCAGTATCTGAAGGTCGGAGTAACGACGGAAGAAAAGCAACTCATGTCGGAAGCTCTTGCAAAGTAATATTGAAATTGCTAATTTGATCTTACGTTATTGTTTGACGGATTTTGATGTGTGCTATTGTTCGAAGATTCTGTGCTTTGGATTCTCGAGCATTCCGAGTGTGCGAAGGAAAAGGATTCGAGCTAATGATTGTCACGGTGTTGGGGATAGCAAGAAAGCATAAAGGAGCTCCTTTTCCTGCTCGCGAACTTCTTCCATCTGCTGCCACCGTTGGCACCAGCGTGACCAACCAAGCTAAAGCTCTACGGAAGATAAGTGTTCCAAAGCTGAAAAAGATCCTTACAACCAGAGGTGTCTGTATCAGCCTGGATGGATGGACGGAAGATTACACAAAGACCAAGTTCGTCGGGTTCATCATCCATTACACGGAGGACTGCATTCTAAAGGAAGAGCTGATTACTATACCTGAGTTCGATGCGACTAAGAGTCAGACAGTTAAGTTTAGATTCTACTCGTAATCGAAAGCGTTGTCGGATTACGGGCTGGTGTTTTGCAGCTGGGGCAGTTCGTGGCTTTGTGTTTAAGACTTTGGCAGACATTTGCATCTCAGAAGAAGAATGCGTGGACGTTACGTTCATAACAGATGCTACTGCTACTGTGATTGCTGCCTTCAGAGTTCCAAATAGAACCATTCTTAAACGTGTCAGCTGTGCTTGTCATATGCTCAACACATGCTTACAAAACTCAGTTAACCGGAAGCCAAATTCGCAGTTCGAACTGAGTGATGAAGGAGTTCCGATTTCAATCTTGATTCAGTCCTGTAAGTCGCTGGTAACGTACTGCAAGCGAGCCTATCTTAGCTGCCGTCTGTCGTTTGCCCCTTTTCAAACAGTCGAAACGCGGTGGAACTCCAACCTGGACATGCTGTATTCCATTATCTGGCTCTACTCAGAACTCGACGACATCTTGCAAGAAAGAGACGAAAGGAACCGACCTCCGGCACCTGTCGACTTTCTCCGTGCTGTGGCTGAGCTGCTGCAACCCTTCAAGACTGCCACGTTGGCTCTAGAGTCATCGAGCATTCCGACGATACACCTGGTCGTACCTTACTTCATCAAAATCCGGGCGCACGTCAGTCAGCCAATTTCTGAAGAGTTTCAAGACTTACCCCAGTACAGCGCTCCTGTGGCATATCAGGTAAGATTAAACTTCTTTGACACGACATGACATGTTTCTCAGTCACTCACGAACTTCCGTATTTGCAGAAACGGCTTAAGAAAGTCCGTGACGCTAAACTGGTCGTTGACGAACTACACAAAGGAGCAGTGTTCCTCAATCCAGCCATGAAAGGTCTCCTGATGTACCCTACCGCTGAACAAAGTGCGATTATCAATGGCGTGCAGAAAATGTGCGGAACAACCAGCTTAACTGCACAGCCAATAGCAGTGACCACAGATACAGCTTCGTCGTTCACCGAGTTTAGCCAGTTCTGCCGTTATTCACTGCAGTGCGGTCAATCACGCTGACGAGATAAGTCTCTATCAAAGCCTACCGCCACCTGTAAGCTCCAAACCGATCCTGGAATTCTGGCAAGAGCATGCAGCTACTCTTCCGAAGCTTTACAAGCTGGCTGTGCGGGTTCTCGCGGTTCCCGTCTCTAGCTGTTCCCCCGAAAGACTGTTCAGTGATGCTGGAAATATTTTCACCGAAAAGAGAACTTCCCTAGACGGCGAGAAGTTAGATGATCTGCTGTACTTGAAGTGGAATTTGGTTGTGGAAGATAGTGGAAAGCCGAAGACATCGGCGAAAAATAGTTTAAAAATAGTTTAAAAATAGTTTTAAAGCGTGAATCTTTGGCGATCATAAACTGTTAATTTCTGTGCGAACGGTGTATTTTAGTTTCGGTTCCGAACATCGAAATCTTCCGTTCAGTTCCGTTGAAAAATTTGCGCTTGCTTTCCGCTCGTTTTCGTTTTCGTTTTCGTTTTCGTTTTTTTGGAAAATGTGGATTTGGTTTCCGGTTTATCGAACGGTTTTATGCTCTGCTCTATACCAATCAACCGCGTACTCTGCCGTGTGATCGCTCTTGTCATGACACCAATATTTTCAGGGTTTTTAAATTCAGCCGAAACTTGCCAGTTTTGGACATTGTTAAAGCCAGCGACATTGTTGAAGGGGGGGCGTTACTCACTCCTGCGAGGCAATGGTATGTGTGGTACCAGAGTGAAACGAAACTACCTCTAGTGTACTCACTGCATTAAAAGTGCGTTGATACACATTTCCCCAGTCAATCAATGATGTCCAAAATCAACGGCGGAACTCAAGTTAGAAAGATCGGCCATGGTCAATCAAGGGCTAACTCACGATCAACAGGAAAAGTCCGCCCTGTCTTGTCTTTCTACGCTTGACTATCGGATTGGACTTGTCCAGTGTATCAACGAGCCTGTACGGAGGCCTGCACTGCAGTGAACACACTTGGGGTTACTCTGGTGGTACCCCGAGGACTCCTGGTTGTGAACGTCGCTTGCTCAGAAATCACAGCTCCAGTGTCCAGAGTCACTTCGCCGCTGCATACGTATGATCCGCCATGCAACGAGTGATTGAAGCTGGGATTGGTCAGCGTCGACGAAACGCATTCGCAGTAGGAGTACCAGTTGCTCATTCTATCGGGCTGCACGGAAAGGTATCCGGCTGTCCAGGTAGCAAGTTGAAACTTCCAGCTAATCTTTGCAGCTGGTCGACCAGAGAACCTGCAGTAAAGCTCTACACGTTCACCATCTGTGGGGCTGGTGATTTGGGCATGGTTCTCCGGACTACCGAGTTTCAAATCTAATAAAATTTCAAGGTGGTTGGGGAATGTTAGTGAGAAAAGACGTCAAAGTAAATTCTGGCTGGGCAAGAAGAGCAACATTGCATACAGTTGCGAGTCAGATGAAGATCTGCAGCCGGAACACTGATGTAGCTATTAGTAAACGACTTTGTCGCCTACGCCAAGCATCGATAATGTACCGACTCGAAAGAATTGATGACGGCGTTTTGGGGGACAACGAAAGTGTACTCAGCAGCGAAAGCTTCACCAGTGCTAGAATCAAAACATCAAGAACGCATACTGTAAAGATTTGAACCTGGCAGCAAACTGATAAGTTTCAAGCAGGTTGATACAACTTAGTGCTGTCGGATTTTTCAAAAATCTATCATGTAAGTCGGTTCGTCAACTAACAAAATGTCTGTTTGATCCCTAGTACAATTGATAGTCTGAATGATGTTCCGTGCGTTTGCACTTGCCTATTTCTGGTCGCAGCAATGGTTTCAGTAGCGTCCTCGATTGATCCGGCCAAAGCCATACGATAAGCAGTCAGCTTGAACGGATGCTAGGAGCTAGCTCTGCATTTTCCGCTGGACGGCGCATAGAAACCGACCACTTGAGAAGACACTGTGATGTTGCTCCCGAAACTCATATCAATGTCAACCCAGTGACTTTTGGTGGCAGTCTGTCGTGGATTCCTGGACAACAGACGAGCTGCCGGGGTTTTCCGGCTTGAAAGGGTGGTGGATTCCCAAATTATGGGGATACTGGACGCAGGAATTGCCGTGGTAGTGGATGCCCAGATTTTCGGTGTAGTGAGATTCAGAATTCCCGTGGTATCGAACTCCGAGATTTCTGCGGTAGCGAGTTTCGGGATTCCCGTGGTAGTAGATTCGGAGACTTCTGCGATAGTGGATTGCCGGACACCTATTAATCGGCAAGCTTAACAACGTATTCATTCGAATGATTTGAATCCGAACATTAACTTCATGTTGTGGGCGAAAATGTTTCATAAACCCTGAGTAGCAGCATATGTGCATCGAAGAATTCCTTACCTTCAACAAACAATCCTGGCCACAGAATCATATGTCCAAAAGCATCACAGCAGTACAACCGCCACATGACCGCTAATTGCCGATAATACCAATCGAAACACGGTAGCTTTCCGCACTACTGAACTTTTGAGGTGGTACCAACCCTGAGAACGAAGGTCGGAAGGGCGTTGAAGATTCCGGCCTGACCGAATTCTGAAAGTCTCCGCTGGTAGGTCAAGTTTAGGACGGTTAGTCTCACTCGCTCTTGAAATAACATGCATACTCCAAGGAGAAAGTGTCCCAGGTTGCACGTGTATGTTCTCAGGTCGTGACCCCATGCGTTCCCCAAAAGAGTTTGCTGTCCCTCAGATTGATTTTATCTGTTCCGTTTACAGTTCAATCTACACCATGGGTTCTGACACCCTTCCCCTGAGAGCAATTTTTGACTCCATAATTCTAGTTCATTGACCTCCTGATCCAGCGGACGAAATCGAGGATCACAACTGACAAGCGACGTATTTGTCAGCGCAAAAATCAAAAAGAACTTCTCTCGCATTTTCGATACAGAGGTTCAACATCTTGTCCGCTTATTTTTCGCTGTTCGTAATCTATCAGCAAGCACAAAAGAGGACATATTCAAAGAATCTGCCGCCATATATCCAGCATAGTCATAACATTTGGAACTATTCAAGAAAGTAGGCAGTGAGTAGGATACATTGTACTTCCGATCACCAAACAGATATTTGCTAAAGTAGTCATAGTCTTGGTAGGTGTGCAGATGCAGTGGTCCTCCGACCGTACAGTTTGCCTCGGAATTAGTCGGATGGTCAAGGTCCAGTTTGAGGAACGAGTGACTTTTTCCCGATTCCAGGACCTCATTAACCGCTGGGTGACCACCATACATTGACAGAACGCCCTAATGCCATTCTGGCCATCCAGGCGAATACAAGTGGTCAATACAGCAACTTGGCGAATTTATCAAAATCTTGCGGTAAGCCAAAACTCTTTTTCAAAATGTTGGCAACTGCCGTGGGCGGTGTACTGCTTGATTGAGAGAAGATGGTTGAGGCATCATGTGTACCAAACTGGGAGGGGAAAGGTGGAAGCGTTCGAGAGTACACTATGGGTGAAAAGACCGAAATTTCATTGGTAGAGTTAGACCTATTAGTTGTGAATCGCGTCGAATTGATATTTCTGTTTCCAATTAAACCGAAATCGAATCTTAAGTACTGTCAGGACAGAAAATACCAAAACGAATGAAAACCCACACATTCTCGATGAAGACACAGATCTATGTTCGACTATCTAGCGGCTCATCGCTCGACCTCGTCTTCTCCTCCCAAGTTAATCTAGTTCGCGGCGTGCGCATCATTAAGCCTCCTGTAGCTACCAATGACCACCGTGGCATACGATTCAGCCTCGAGATCATGACGCCAAAGACAACGGTGAAGCCAAGGAAGATATGGGAAGTTGACTACGACGGTGCAAGAAAATTTCGCACCAGCCTTTCTTCCGTTGATTGGGGTGCTTTCTTTGATATGTACTGTAATGCCGACGTGGCAGTTATATCGTTTCAGGAACTGTTTCGCGCTACTGCAAAAGACTGCTTCCAGCTCAGGTCTGTAGGATCCAGACGCCTTCTACGTCCCTCACTTTTGGTCACGACTGTTGAGAGTCTACGAAAGTCCAGAGGTGCCTTTCAGAAATGGAGGAAGACAAAGGATTCGAAAGATTACGATGCTTGGAAGGAATCGGAAATCCGTAGCAAGAGACTGATTCGCGCTGATCGATATCGAAGACTCGGTACCATCGCATCGTCATCCAAAAGAAATCCACGAGCGGTCTGGCAGTATCTCAAGAAAAAGCACCGTCTCAAACCCCCTCCCTCCCATTCGGATTCCATGCAGCGAACACCGATCGAAGACAAAGCAAACCATATCAGCACTGTCTTCGCCAAAGAGTACGTCGATTGTCCAGCCCGGTGCAGTCAGCAATACAAGTCCCTACCATGTCGAATAACTCCACCATCCCCTGTCCATTGTCCTGAACTGTAGATCTCCACTTCATCGATTTTGAGCATCATCCGCAAGCTGGACGCCCGGAAAGCAGCTGGATCCTCTCTCATTACAAACCATCTTCTTAAGATTGCAGGTAAGACCATCATCTACCCTCTCTCGAGACTCTTCAACCTGATACTTCTGTCTAGAAAGATTCCCACAGCGTGGAAGATGGCAGACGTCGTTGCCATTCCGAAGAAAGGTGGCTCCGCCTTCCGCCCAATATCGCTCCTGCTTTCCCTCTCAAAGGTATTCGAGAAAATTCTTTCCGACCATGTCACCCACTTCCTCGATAGCAACAAGCTGTACTCTGATTCTCAGTTTGGTTTTAGACGTCAGTGGTCCACGGAGATGCAGCTCTTGCAGATGTGTCATCAGTTTTCGGAGGTCGTTCTGGAAAGGAAAGAAGCAGACGTTATCTTTCTCGATTGTACCATGGCCTCCGACAGACTACCGCATGACGTCATAGGTACTAGTCGCCAGAAGCATGGCGTGGATGAACACCTCCTGGCGCTCTTCTCCGACTACTTGAAGGGTAGAAGTAAGAGAGTGATGGTAGATGGTTTCTTTTCAGAAGAGATAACAGTGAAGTCAGGAGTACCTCAGGGTTCCATCCTGGGGCCTACCTTCTTCACTGTTGCAGTAAATAACCTCTCGGAAGCTGTCCAGTCAAGAGTACTACAGTACGGAGATGACATCGTCCTGTACAGGAAGGTGAGTGGTGAAGAAGACTGCCCTGCTTTGCAGGAAGACCTAAACAACTTGGCAAAGTGGTGTTCCGAGGTGGGACTCGAGATCAACCCCCAGAAATCGCAGCATCTCCGCATCTCTAATAAGAACAGAAAGACTGCCATTCCAGCTGGTAGCTACAGCTTCAATGCAGTGGTCATCCCGACGGAAGCCGAAGCCGAGTGCCTAGGTGTGACGATCTCGAGCCGAATGGACTGGGCAGGTCAAGTGGACAAGGTGGAAGCCAAATGCAGAAATAGACTTTACTCCATCAAAGCCTTTCTCCCTCGTCGTTTCGGTATGGTCGAGCAGCTTCTATTCAAGAGCTTAGTTCGATCAGTAATGGACTATGCTTCATCATCATGGCATACCACGGGGAAAGGGCTACAAAAGAAGCTTGAGAACATCCAAAAGAAATTCCTGCAGAGTATTCGCCTGGGCTGCTTGGAAAGTAGCGAAAAACACTATGCATACATCGCGCAATACCAGCAACATCTCGGCGAGACTGGGTGGCATCCTTTATGGCAAAGAAGACTAGACGGTATTCTGTTAAATACTTACAAGATCTGGAAAGGCATGGTCGCAGGTGGCGATCTCATCATGAAAAGAGAAATGCCCGGAAGGACCACCAGGAGCCAGTTCAAAGATTTCCTCCTGTCACCTGTCAGCTTCGCTCCAGCATCGTGCAAGCTGTTGGACTCCATTACGGCCTCCTTCGCCTACGTTGCTGCAGAGATTCTTAAAGATCCACTCTTTAGCCCTAGTCCTGGTCAGTTGCTCACTCTTGGCGCTTTTAAGAACTACTTGTTAAACTTTAAGTTTTCAAACCTGAAGTGGTGCAAGGATTTTATCGATTCTCTGTTGGTTGTATAGTTGTTGTATTTTTGTACAGCAGCTGTCTTTTTCTCCACGGCTTCCTTGCCAATTTTTCTTCAAATTTTGTCCCCTAAGCGCTTAGCCTGGCAGAGCATTCGGACAATAAAGGTTATTATTATTATCTTTGGCCGCTCGTAATCTATTAGCAAGATTGAGAAAGTCGTAGTGAGCAAATCTGCCGCCATACATCCACCATAATTACAACACCTAGAACTATTCAAGGATGTTGGCAGAGAGTGGGGCTCGTTGTACTTCCAACTACCAAACACATACTTGCTAAAGTACTCGGAGTTTTGGTAGGTGTGCAGATTAAGTGGTCCTTCCAACGTACAGTTTGCTGGGGAATTGGTCAGATGATCAAGGTCCAGTTTATGGAATGCGTGGCGTCTTCCTGATTTCAAGATCTCATTGACTGCTAGGTGGCCTCTGTACAACAACACAATGCCATTCTGGCCACAAGGGCGCACCGCTCCACCAATCAATAGTACACGCTCGAAGGGAAAGCTTGGAACAGTAAAAAGTTTGGAATAGGCGGACAAAACGGCAGATTTAACCGTAGAAAATCGTCCAAAAGTGCGTTGGTGTGAATTGCACATGAACGTACGAACTTCCGTTCCGCCGTTCCGGGATCGTCTGTTCCAAACTTTTTGCTGTTTCAAACTTCTCTTCGAGCGTTTACGCTGTTTGGGAGAGAACTCAATCCCGCTCAGGAGCACCATCCAGTGCACAGTTCGTTCAGCGACTTTGGCGACTAGTTGTGGCGGACCGATCCAGGTTGAGTCGATGTTTCGCACAGACGAGTTTAAGCTCTGTTTCATACACAGATGGGTGCTACTTTTAGCCTCCGACTGATTGACAGCTGACCGTTGATTGGCTGGTCTGCCGCGTGCTCACTACACGGGACGGATTCACGCGTACGACTGTGTGGAGGATCGTACACACTGACGATCAGAGATCCTATCAGTTGATCTTCCCCGGGATGATCAAGAGCTGATCTTAACTTTCTAAAACGGTCAAGTTGACCCGCCTCGCGAACTAAGAACTATGGCCGTAAAAGAATCCATAAAAGTATCGGACGGGTTGGCCAGGAGGCTAAAAGTACCACCCATCGGTAGATGAAACAGATATTAAGTGTATACCGCTGTAGTTGGCGACGTGAGCCAGCTTTTCCAGTTGAAAGTATTGCTGTATGCTCCGTTCTCTGTGACGAATGGGCAGTTCGGTGGAGCCCACTGGGCGAAAGCCGGCGTGATAAGCACGTCGAGGTTAAAACGGACCACGTAATCGTGCAGTAGAGTAGGCAGCAGAATATTTCACGAGTCGATAGATGGAGTCGATGAAAGGATCCTCTTTCATTTTTTCGTAGATATCCGACTGATATACTGTGATTAGCACAGTACGAATTTATTACGTTTGGTCGCGCCGGTACAGTCCATTAGTAGACACGCTGTTTCGTATCTGTGGAATTTGGACCTATTTTCCAGTCTTGGATTCGAGCATACTCCACAAGGATGCATTTGAAGGGTTCGGATGCATTGCGGCGAGGTATCGTGCTACGTCCAACCTGCAGCAACTCGAAAAGATTGGTGTTGCCAACGTTGAGGACCAAGTCAGTGCGCCACAAAGGCGGCTCGGTTTCAGAGATTTCCAGTAAACTTCGCATGCACCATTTCAGCTGATGACAATACGTACACGCGCGACGAGATATTATGGACCAGTAAAAATAAGGGGACACGCGGAAAAGACGGCAAATTTATAGTTTGTATACAGGTTGATTCGAATTCTTCGGATCGTTTTCGAAACCCTACGGAAAAATCAGCAGCTATCTCCTTGCTACCAGAATTAACCCCCAGGTGGCTAGAGTATCCAACAATGAATCCTGGAAGTTTCACAGAGGTCGCGTGTATCTCACAAAACACGCACAGAAATGTCTGAACTGCCTGGAAATCGATCAGTGATTTAGACGCCCCACATTTTCGCAGCTCAAATTAGTTTGCTTCTAAACGATAGTCTTTGAAACACTTCTGCTGATGCTATGTCATTCGCATATCTGTTGGCCTTGGGAAATATTCTTCTGAAATGTCGTTCCTTGCGTCGGACGTGCGACACTTCATTTCTGACTGCTGCAAGAAAAATTTCGTTTTTCTCGTATTTTTCGTTTTTAAGGAGACGGTAAACTTCGAGCTAGATTCTATTTGTAAATTTGACCAACCAGTTGTCCAACAAAGAATGTTCAGGACTATCATATCATTTCATACTTCAACCAAAAAATATCAAAATAAAATGTGAATTTTTGGTCGAGAAGTGACGGTTTTGCTTTTTTTATCTCCTCTGAGACCTCCAGGAAATTCCGCCCAGAACAGTTACATGCAGTCGATAGCTCAGAGAGCGATCTATCAGATAAGTGGTGAAACGATGAGATTGGACGAGATGAAGTTTCTCTACCGGAAGCCAAAGACAGCTGATGGGTGTTTTCCGGGTAGTTTGAGTTCATTTTGATGTTTTCTGGGATATGAGTAATCCCCACAAAACTTTCAGGGATCTTATTCGGATGCAAGAACTGCTTAGTTATTAAACCTGGAAGCAAGGAGATGCGTGCTTATTTTACTATAAGATTTCAAAAATAATCAAGAAAATTAGAATCACCCTGTAAAAGTCTGAGACAGAAATCGGACAAATGACGTGAAGCAGTAAAATTCAGCCGAAGAAAATTGTGGTCTGTAGCCATCAGCTGATCAGCTGTTTTACTCTAACGCTTCTATGCTGTGGTCGACTTTCTCCCGGAGGCCGGAGAAGCCTTGGACTGTTGAAGGTATAATGAAGATCTGAATGCTATAACATTAATATGACAAGCTTTAGCTCCTCGGTCCAATATCCAGCACGCACGTACAGCAGTGCAGCCTTCGATGTGGTTTTTACTTGAAGCAAGAATCACCTGCCCGTGCCGCCGTAGCGAATAGGCCTGGTCCGTAGTTACTACTGGCCCATAATATCGCATGGTTCGTGTGCACTTCTGAGACACTGGAAAATATGCCACGATGACTCTAGTGAAAGACCGTTGGTGCACAGATTCCAAATCTCCCAATAAACATGTTACGATGTCCCCGACCGGTGCAACGACGTCGAGTTCGTAATGGGGGCCGGTAGTCCGTATTCTGTACACCAAGTTCGGACGGTACATTGTAATGGTCTTTACACGACCAGGCCAGTAAGAGTAAGAATCCATGCCTGTGCCAGCGTCATCGACTTTGTTCTTCCCTGCTAATTCAAGCAACAATGGTTGCCGCATAGTACTGAAATAACTGAGTTTGAACAACACGCACACGTGTTCTCAGAGCTTCTTGGAGAAGGAAAAAACAAATAAATTATGCCTTCAAATCAGCCTGGACTACGATACTACGATCCAATGTAGAGTCCCGCACAAAACCATATTATGGGCCATATCCAGTCATAAAAAGACTCCATAACCGCTTGTCTGTTCTTTTCGCTCTGAAGTATCGTATTATGGGGAACGAAAACGGAGATCGGCTGGCGATATAGAAGCTTGCATATCGTAAGAATCGCGACGGAGATATTAGGTAACGAAGAACCACAGAGAATAAGTGGAGGGTGTCGGATAAATGGGAGGAGCTCGCAGAACGAAGAATGAATGTGAGAGAAACTTTGCCATCCGATGGTCATGGTCAAACGTGGCTAACTTGTACGTTCACATCGACTGAGTACGGGGGGACAGTCTCAACTTTTCTAGCGCATACAACTTTGCTAGCATACGTCACGAGAAATTAGTACGCACTTTAAGCTTGGGACGCAGGGATGAGGTATGCTAGCAAAGCTGTATGCGCTAGAAAAGGATGGTCGGCAAATTTTCTCTTGCAATTTTCTCGGCAAATCGAAACCTGTTGGACTGTTCTTACAAGTGGCGCACGTTTCTATTGGTGGTCACCGATGGAGTGCGCTACTTAAGGTGTAGGTCTTCCAGGTCTCGTCTGCCGGACCCACAAGTTACAACTTGCTAACTTTTGCTACAGAAAGTATTTTTTGAGTCGTGCTCGGCTTCTGCTAAGATTTCCCAGTAACTACTCACGTTGACTAATGAGCAGGATCACGTGCGGGTGGTGATACACCGGCTCAAGTGTAGGTTGTCGGTTGTGCGGCATCAGCGCCCGGACGTAGCACTGGAGATAACCAGGCTTACTGGTCCAAGCAAAGTAGGATATCCCGGCGTTGTTAGGGGCGTCTCTGAGCAGGGTGTTTCGTAGAAAGTCAGAAGGCACTGGCGTCCGCGAACCTGACCCCATCCAAGTTTGGTAACGCCATTCAATCAAAGCGTCGGCTTCGCCATGCAAATTCCGGTCGGAATTTCTTATGAATGGTATGGCGCGATGGAGGAACAGTCGAAGTTCTTTTCCGACGTCGCACTGGATCTCGTACCACTGGTCGTAAAACTGAAGCTTAACCGGCATGAAGAAAGCGCATGGTTGACCACTACAGTTTTCGTCAATCCCAATGTTATCATAGACACCTGGAAATGAACACTAATGCTTTGTGTTAGCTCTTGCAGATAAAATTCTCAACGGAGTGTGTTTGGATCGTAACGCGGAGAGACCTTTGGAACCTAAACTAGGCAAACTTACCGTTTGCAAAGGCACCTCGAGCTGTCAAGTATCCGAACAGGATTGGTAGGACTACTGTCGAAATTATTCGAGCCGGGCAAACCATTCTACGCATTGTCAATACTTGACTGAAACCAAAGACGAATCCTCATACGTGGCGAAACACAAAGTCGAGAGGATAAAGTTATCAAACGCATATACAGGAGAGCTGATCAACATGCAAGCAATCATGCATGTTGGCGGAAACACGTAAAGTTTTTCGTTCCAAATAAGGTTAGTGATTCCCATTGGTCACTAGTCGATCGCTCGTTGTAGACGCTTTCGGGACACGTCCTATGCTTGTTAGGGAGCGCGAAGGTCGCAGCAACGAAATCAAATTTTTCACTGACAACGCAGTGCACAAGCAGTTTAGATATTTTACTGTACATATGTGCAAAGTTCAGACTATAGAAGCTAGGACGTTGACGACGGAAATAAACCCGAGAACAACTTCGTTTTGGCCCATTGTTTGGTTAGCCCATCGTTTGGTTGAAATCAGCGAGACGTTGCAAGTCAGTATTCATACTTGTATCGCTCCATGCCGGCTTGTTGAGTACATCAAAGACCCACACACCCATCGTATGGACATTCACCACCAGTATCAAAATCGCCAGAATATTCAGCATGAACCCTGCTTTGATCATGTCCCAGATCTTAATGTATCCACAACCGAAAGCGATCGCATTGGGCGGGGTCGCCACTGGTAGCATGAAGGCGAACGAACAGGCAATGGTGGCAGGTATCATGAAGTACAGTGGATTCACGTCGGCAACTTCCGCCTGAAAATCATCCAAGATATTTGTCATACGTAGATGCAAACATGGAATATTATTGCAGCATTTTACCAGCTTGGCCAAGACGGGGAGAAAAATCGTAGCGATGGCTCCATTACTGGCGAACTCGGTCACAGTGGCAATGAGTAGTGAGATGACCACCACGATAGCCCAAGAAGGCAAATGGGCAAAGTAGAACATTTGTTCCTTCAACCAGTCGGTCAATCCAGAAGCCTGTAAACATTACATTCCAGAATAAGGGAGTCTCATTCGAATCGTCAAATGGGATGTCGGCAAACAAAACGTGGAACGATTTTCATTCAAATGACGCACGCTTTCAGCCAGTACCAGTGATAAAGGCTTTTAAGTGCAATAGCGATCCTGTACTTCTCGTACGAATGCTCACCTGAGTGCCGTCAGCCAGAGCGATGGCGCCACCGAGCAGTAGGAAGACATCCCATGGGAACTTTCGCTTCATGGACTTCCACGTTAAGATCGCTGGTACGTTTCTCACACTGGATTCGAAGCCCCAGAGTCTGGAAGGCCAAATGAAGAAAAGAAAGGAAACCAAGATGGCCGGCGTGGCGTCCGTCACGTAGCCTTTCGGGAACCAGACCTCCCACCCTGGTATAAACTGGGGACTTCGGAACAACCAGGAAAAGACCAGCAGGACAAACAGGAACAATACGGACGCTTCACCAAAACTGGAACAAGAAAAATCGTCGCGTACTGCGATAACCCAGTTCCAGGCAAAGACTATAGTGGAGTACCTCATAGATCCCAGTTCGGCATACTGGCGACGAATAATATGGCTGATGTTTTGGCTGCCTTCCGCTTCAGTATCCGACACTGGATCGTCAGACACTTTCTTTCTTCCGCAAGCACAGCGAGTAACGAAGATCCATTGGAGCCACAACCAAGCCACAAACAGTGTAACTATAGCTCCGGGTACAGAGTATAGGAGAAAGGTGGCGAAATTGACACCAGTTGCTTGTCCATACAAGCTGAAGCGAAATATCAAATTTCTTCATTCTTACTGGTACGGTGAATCATCGAAACTTTCTGGCTTACGTATCGATTTGGCCTTTGAAGACGATATTTGGTAAAGTTCCCGTCAACGTTGCGGTCCCGCCAATATTCGCCGCGTACGCCACGGACAGGACTAACCCCTTCGCTATCCTCAGTTCATGCTGTGTTAAATCTTTAACGGAGAAAGGTTCATCCGCTTTGGCAAAATGTCCATCGGTCTGCTTTTCTTCCAGCGCATAATTTTCGTAGGCGCCACGGGGGTGCTTCTCGTCGGTCTCACGTGTGGCGTGAAACCTCTCGCCGTTGATGAGAAGTGGGTTCAAGGAAAGGGCGGTGACAGTGCCTTGCGTGGTCGTGGTGGTTGTAACAGTAGTCGTCTGCTTTCCGTGATACACCCCGTTAGAGTCTTGGGTAGTCGATAGGTTCTGTGACGTCACTGTAACCACGTCCGGATTATTGCGAGCGTTACCGCGCTTTCTTTCAAAGAGTTCCAAGACGACGGCTTCGGCTATAGGCGTAATCATCGCGGTAGTCGCTGCAGGAATTTCGGTCATTTCGGTGTCCTGCTTCCAAAAAGGTGATATCACATGTCTGAGTAGATAAACATTACCTGTATTGCTCATCCACATTGACAAGAAGCCGGAAATGCTCATAAATCCGAGCATTAACCTACATAACCAGAATGACGTTTTAAAATTCGGCAAGCTGGATGATTCGTCTGTACAATCGTTACTGTACGCTATGGAGCATGCAGCAGTACATGTAAATTTGCACTGCGATAAACAAAATTTAGGGTGTATGTTTAGGGATTTGATTACCATCGGGGTTGTGATCCGACCCACAGCAATACTCGCAAGGCCATCCGCTTGTGAAGGTTGCTCTCTTCAACAGCCACCGCCACTATCAAGCTTCCCACGAATAGCATCACTGAATCCTACGAATCAAAACGTTAGTTCAGACCACTTGAATGCATCCACTGCTCTCGTGGATTACTTATCAAGAGAAATACCTTGAAGTAATTCCGGCAGACGTCTTTGGATGGCTGAACTCCCATGAGAGGGAAGAGAATAACAGGCAGCAGAGAAACCACAGCCATCGGCACTACTTCCGTCAGCCAGAAGAAGCCCATCACCGCGATGACGTAGGCGCAACATGCTGGCTGGAATAAAAATAACAGACAGGGTAGCAAAAACCCAGATTGGGAACTCGGTGCGCTGTTAAAAAGACGAAACAAATTCTTCGGACTCTCACCTTGGTCGGTACGAGCAGCGGTAAGGGAAGAAACAAAAGAGGTATTCCAATGACGAAGAATTGCCTCCAAAAGCGTCGTAACGGCCAGCAGGCCATGCTTTGTCGAGATCCGCCCAAGGTGGCTCTTTTCGTAATCCGGGATCTTTCCGCTACATTTCGGGCTCATCTGCTACTATAAAGTGCTGCGGGAAGAGCACACGGACACGCACTGCATGAGATCGTTTGCTTCATTCAGATGAGAGCTCGAACAAGTGTCATCGGTACTACCGGGAGCAGTGAAAGTAAGAGCGATCGTCGCAGTTCCGCTGAAAGTGACAAGGTCATAAAAAGTACGTTTGGATGGAGTGTTATCTTCACGGGTGATGGGTACTGTGACAGATAGCGCTTAACGGCTTTGGCTTGTGATCTGTATACAACCAGCTTACGGATAATGAAGACAACATACCTACTTCAGACCGACCGAGACACTTATTGTCTTGGTCAGTCAGTTATCTACTCGCCGTCAGTGTCTGCCGGAAGGAAGTACTCACAATGGCTCATCATGTATGCCCAGTGGTATTTGTTTCATATGCATTTACACGGATCCATCTCTGCACTGACCAAGGCCAACTGTGACTGTTTTTCATGGGGGTTGCATTAGTACAAACTGTAAGTTTACGATATAGGAGCGGAAATTGAATGAGCTATGAGTTACATGTTGGCTTCGAAAGTCCATTAAGGTGAAGGTGACTTGAATCAAGCAAATTGGTCTAAATTTTTCTCGTTAGCATCAGTGATAATTTTCGGACTTCTTCCGGACCACCGTCAGCAGGAGTTCGGTCTGGCTCCGTATTATAGTAGTTGGGAGAGTGGCAGTTTGGCGTCAGCCGGAGGTCTGGCACCTTGACGTTGTCCGCGCCTGCTCGCTTTCCATCACTCGTCTGGTACACTAGAGCATCATATGTGATCAAGATCCCCACCACCTAGACCAGCAATACTAGGTTAGCAAACGATCAGCTGGATATAATGCACTGCATTACGAGTAACGCCTGACATCTTGTACTCGTATCCCAGCAATGTGTTCCAGATTGATGCACGACAATCCAGTAGTCGACATGGCGCCAGCGGTTTTTTCGGTTCCCAAGAGAAAAGTTTGCGCGGTTAGTTTTAACCAGTTCGCAGCGCGACTCCGCCCGATGATGTTCCACGATCTCGGCAATTCTTCTGATCTCTGGAAAGAACAACGCCATTTCACTCAGGTTGCACTGCATGGTTTGCCGGATCCCAGACTTTTGACGTGGAGATAGCGAGGGCGTCTTCGGATCTGCTTTGCTGTACTTTCGCTTATGGTGGGAACAGTGATCCGAGAGCCTTTCAACTTCGCTACCTTCTCGCGCGAAACGGACAAAATAAAAATTATCAAACGCATGCGTAAACTTTCCGGAGCGTTATTTCAGAGGCGGACCAGAATAAAAAACGTCCAAGGTAGAAACGTCTCGTAGCGGGGATGCATTACGTTTGTCGCACGACTACCATCCCGCAGTCTAAGGCGCCCAGGCGGTTACAAACGCTGGCTGCTTTCTGATCCATTGACGTCACACCGTAACGCTTACACCCATGGTCAGTCGAGCGAAGCGGCGCCATTCTAAGTCCGTCAAGATTTCAATGGATGTCGCAAATAATGAAGCTTGCTGAAATCGCAAATACCGTCATGTAAAATAACGAGCCACGTGATGTGGGTAGAAGAAAGTTTCATTCGCAAATGGCAATCCCCACTCTGGTTGAGTGAACGCGACCCGAGCATAGTCAAGCAAAGATTGAACGTGCGGTCGCGCGACCATGATCGGGTAGCGCCCACACTGCCTCACTCAGTTCGTTATGCCGGATACGTTGACAGCGGTCGCCGCCTTCTCGCTTCCGCTTTCAGGATGGCTTTCCTGGCTTGAATCGATCGAGCCTGGCTTGATTCAACACTTCTGTTTCGGGCAAGCGGCCATTCCGAATTTTGCTCCCTGGAACGTTTTGCTCTGCAGAAATCGATCACTTTCTTGACCAACTTCCATAAGCTGTGTTTTGTGTATGGCTTGGCGAGATGACAAGACTTTGCTCTGGAGCTGAGAATGCCCTGTCCGACCGATGGGCACGATAAAAACCGGAGGAATGGAGTCCAACTACCGTTCTGGTAATCTCGTTTGTTCCCGTCGCCTCGCGTGTTCTCGCCCGAGCTCGGTTCATCCACCTCAAGGTAAAGATCCTACTTTCTTAAGGCTAGAGATTAGGGCTTGTTTGACCATGAGCCGAAGAATCTGCAGACTATGCCGTTTGGAGATGTATGCAGGCTTGGTTGAGCTGGTTATGATAACCGTTGATTAATTGCTTTTACTTCTACCGCAGTTTTGCTTTCAGAAGTATTACGGCTACTCCTGAAACGGACAAGGGTCTCATGAACTATTACCAATCAGGACGGAGAGCCGATCTGACGAGCGAGCTCGCGGTTCCATCAAGTAAGCAGTCTGACGCATAGCGTCAATCATTTTTAGGTTGATAGAATTCAGATATGAACTGGCGCGGATTCTGGCTGCCTGG
>BDGG01000007.1:1147341-1158686 GCA_001949185.1 Ramazzottius varieornatus
CTTGTACGCAGGTCTTCCAAATTGCAGTCGGAAAGGAACGTCTGTTACTAGCTTGTCTGTGCTTATTTGCTTGTACTATGCATATTTTGGAGTTGTCTGAGCTCCACGTGATGCGTCAGGATACACGATCTCCAGTTTTCCATATGCATGGCTTCCTCTAATCTTCTATGATCTTTTCGCTATATTTTGTGCAGTCGCAGACTCGTCGTGTTGTAGTGTTCCACGAGGTTTAGCGCGGTTTTGGTTGCATCTCGGTGAAATTAAGTTTTCTATCAGAAATCATGTTTTTCATCTCTGCTTCAGCTAGGAAAAACAGTCCAGTCTGTGCCGGAAGTAAGCCTGTTTTTTTACTCGAAAGAACAGCCAGTTCAGAGCTTTTCTAATATACAATAAACACTAATCAGTGTTCCAGAACTGCCTGTTTTCGGACACAGAAAGAGCTGTTCTTGACAGAATGAAGATAGCGTTTTCTGTGTTTCTTTCCTTCGAATTTTGAGCCATCTGATGTTTGAAAACAGGCGTTTTTTGGATCCGGGCCGTTTATCGTTGGTCTTGCTGTGGCCTGTTGTCTACTCTCATCTGTCGCTATAATAGGAAGTGATTTGTCCATCGTAGCGCCACCTGCAGGGGGGAAGAGAGAGACTTCGTTGCTTTTCGTTCGAATTTTCGGTTCGAAATCACAGGCCGCGTCGATGTAAGTTTAGGCAGAACTCGGCGAAAGGTTTTCAAATTTCAAGCGCGTGGAGGGCGGAGCTAATCGTCGGCAGGCTTGTCCATGGCTGGATTATTCCCTTAACTACAGTAAGCAGGAAGTTTTTCCCGGAAACTTTGAGGAATAGCGAAAAACTCTGAGGAAACTTGAGTAGCGATCATGATGAGTACGCATTTGATAGGTGAGAGGAAGACATCCAGGGTACTTTCCGCAGTTGACAGTAAGCTGGGCGAAAATAACGAACTCGTATGTAGCCGTCATAAGTGCAATGTGCACCCTGCACGTATGCCTAGGAGGTAAAGGACATAATTCTGGCATAGCGGTTTACTATAGTTGTTTACGGCATAGTTTTACTCGTAATTGGGGCATATTTTTCCTCAGCTCCTGCTACCCGTAATGAACTGCTCTTTTATTTCTGAGGTAGACTGATCCATCTCCTCAAGGTTTCAATAGGTTTGAGAACGGCAAAGCGTTGTGGATCACGGGAATTTGGTCTGGGTGGGAGATGGTAATGTTGTATCAACAGGCGTACGATGACGGATGAATCAAGCGCTAACGATAATGCTCATACTATTCGCGTTGCCCGAATTATGTCGTTAACCTCGTACCACTTCTGCCGGCAGTTTTAGGAATAAGCGCAATGTGTACATTGCAGTCGCTGGCCCACTTACGACGGCTACAGACGTATCATAAGTTCAGACAGCACAATCCTTTACCCCCACTGGGGTGCCGCTGGTCAAATGAGTTGGTTATCAACATTTTATTTTGGCAGCGTACTCCAGCCTCGTTTCAGGAGGTTTCACGCCTCACGAATTGTTACAGAATAGAGAGATCCAAATTTCGGATCACAGTATAATCACTCAGTGACTATTGTTTATCAAAAAATGTTCAATTTTCTCAGATTGCATCTCATCGGAGTGTCCGCTGTAATCCGAGGGTGGGACATCCGTTCCGACTTTTCCGAAATAAAATAAAGAACTCGGAACCCTTCGAACCTCCTCGACGGTTGGTGTAGTGGCCGGAAGCAGAACCATAGCCGCCCTTAGCACCTCCGTAACTTCGATCACGAGCAGCTGAGTAGCTAGCCGCTTTGCTAGCCGGTTTGACTAGCCGGTTTGACTGCCTCCAGGGTGCTGTCCATGTCTTTGGAGCCCACCATAATTACCTGATGGCCCTCCGTAGTCTCCCCCGTAATGACAGGAGGGACCTCCGTGCCCTTGATGGTCTGCCTGCTTGATGCCCAGATGCCCACACCCATCCCCAAAATTCAACGAGTGATCTGTAAACGAATAGCAGGATTATCTATTGTCTAAGCTTACACACCATACGCATGATCGAGGTGATTATCGCCTGTTTACAGCCGCTTTTTCTTTCATCTGCCTTTCATTTCATCTCGAGGGGAAGCGTGCGAACGAGTGGATTCCAACAAATCACGAATGTCGCTATATTCGGACCTATGTTACGCTCACCTCATAGCTACGATGTAAGACCTTCCAAAACCTGTCCGGTTAAGTGGGAATTTCATGGTATTCTCGTGCGTGATGCTGTTCCATACCCGCCATGAGAACCACCGTACTACCAAACGTATACATCAAAGCGTTTCTAGCATTCTAGCTTTTTTTTCGACAACAAGCAGAAGATCAAAAAACGTTTTGGAGCTAAATTTCAAAATAAAGCTCTCGAACCGGTTTGCACCTCCGACAGTTAGAAGAAAGGCTAAAATTTATGAAACTAACTGGCGTGGCGATTTGAATTTTTAAGATTAAGGTGCGCGAGCAGCGGAGACGACTTTGCTGTAGCGGGCTGTAGTTGACAAGATGCAGCGCCATCTCTGTTGTCGAGCTCTTGCGGGGGAGGGGATGGGTGGCTGGTCGTTTAAAACCCCCCAGTACAAGTTTAAACAAGAAAAAGGTGTATTCCGGACTGAGTTTTGCCTGCGACCTCAGCTGTTGGCAGTAGACTTACTGGAAATTCTCAGTTTTTGGCGAATTTGGCGAATGAAGGAACAGGTGTCGAGCGCAGGTGTGCAGTGAGCATCAGAACACGACGACACGCACCTAGAAACAGCGGTTCCGTCACCGTTCGACTTGATTGAATTCACTCGAACGCTGAATAACTACAAGACTGTTTGGTTGACGAGAACTTGCACTGCGTGCATCCAGCCGGTAAACAGGCTGAACAAAAGCAGTTGGATTGAGCCAATCGCAAATTTATACAGGAAATGGAGAATTTCCAGCAACTCTAGTTGGCACCGTGTTAAGCACGTTCTGCACCGGGAAGCATTTGTACCAGCGTATCGGTGTGCTGGGCACCAAGAGGACACAGTGTGGGCTAAAGTGTCTGTGTATACTCCTGAAACGTTGCTAAATATCGATACTCGAATGGAAAACGAGCCGACCGAGCACCAGTATTCTTGAATAGTCCTAACCCGGCAGGGCTGGATAAATCCGCTAACGAAGCACCAAATACGGTCGATATCAGGAAGCCTCCTGCTTGCTGTACTCCACATCTTTCTTTCCTCACATTTCTGATTTTCTTGTTATGGAGGTACAGCAATTGCTCGTCGGGATAGCGGTGCTTGGGTTTACCTTCAGTGGACTATACCACACGGCGGAGGGACAATCAATTTCCGACCAACTGGGGAACAGTCCTCCAGCAGCCAATGCTTCGTCAAGTAAGCCAGTTTTCGTAGCGAACTACGAGCGCCCGTTAGTGCTTTCGCAGTTGGTTTGTAACAAGCTCTAAATATGAACTGTTGCAGATTCAACGACACAGACCGCATCAAAGCGGATGTGGGGTTGGGGACCGTGGGGTGATTATGGAATGGGGGACGGAATGCGGGGCTTGCTTTGGGGGTTGACTCTTAGCGGGCATCTCCCTTCAGCGGCAGCCGCAGCACCGGCACCCGCACCCGCTGCCGTCTCACCGGCAGCGCCATCGCCGGTCTTGCCAGAGGTCTTGCTCCTGTTGTCGGAAACGCAATTTCGTCGGCGTCGAGAGGCTCCGGATGTCGGTGGCGCTCTGCTGTGATTTATTACTTACACCTTCCCGTTGTCAGCTTGACCTTATCCGAATATCATGCTTCATGTTAGACCGATACTTCTGACATTTCTAGTACGTCCCGAAGCAGATTTCTACGTGCTGAAGAAGCTGGTGGGTAGGTTGCGTTTGGCAAACGCATGCGTCACCGCAACATCACATGACGACGTGCCGTACTGTAGAGCGGCGTTGTGGTTTGTTTTTCTGCGGTTGCCTGAGTCTCCAGAAGTGAATTCCAAATTCACCGCACACTCCTTCTTAAGCATGTTCCTGTGACGTACTAAAGAAGTGTGACTTATTATTGTCCATGGACGGAAACCGAATACCATAGTTGTTTCGAACCTTCGCGCTCAACTGGGGCGACGTGCATGGTTGGCCAGTCAGTCAGTCCACAGAAATACCGTTTAAACTGTAGAAAACGACGATTTTTCACTTTGATAACCATAGCTAATTGCACGTGACGAAGCCAAAAATTCCAAGTATATCAGGACTAGGTCGGTATGAAGATATCCAGTGAAAATCTCCCGCATGGAAATACCAACGGAGCATTGTTTCGAATACTTGATTGCTGGTTCGTAAAATGTCGAAAGTGCTTCCCAGCCCGTGATCAAATTTGAATGGTTTGGTGTGTCTAAACAAGTTCACTGTGATTGTAGTAATGTGTTCACAACTGCTAGTCAAATTTGACCACGGGCTGTGAAGCACTTTCGACATTGTAGTGCTTCAAATGGGCTTTTTAACATCACGTCAGACCTCCTTTTCTTCCAAGGAAGATATCTCATCAACATT
The DNA here is from genome assembly GCA_001949185.1 of Ramazzottius varieornatus. Classification (NCBI taxonomy): domain Eukaryota; kingdom Metazoa; phylum Tardigrada; class Eutardigrada; order Parachela; family Ramazzottiidae; genus Ramazzottius; species Ramazzottius varieornatus. The sequence continues at coordinate 1,151,882 of BDGG01000007.1, forward strand.
GCTTTCCTTGAGCTTCTGGATTGTTTCAGATCGGTCTTAATCGGAGCTACTCATCGTCTTTGCATCAGCATCGGTCCGAAGAAGATGATGCAGTGTGGAACGAAGAAGCACCTAACTGCCCTAAGGCGGGCTCCTCTGGCCTTCCATTTAGCTTCAGTCTCCTTGGCTGCATATGTGCCAAAGCCATAGCACTTATAGCGCCCGATCTACCGAAGCTAAAGAGAAAGCCAGAGAGGCCTGCCTTTCGTTTCGCCTGGTTTCTTTTTTTGCGCTTGCTGAGTGCATGGCAGGCACAGAACGGAATGGGCCGTCTTATCACTGAAGCTTTCCTTCGGTTTCTACAGTAAAACCTAGCAAACTTAAGTCTATGAGACATGAAAGTTCCTGACTTGCACCAAAAAGCCAACAAAAAACCACCAAACAGAACCCAAACGTGTCCCAAATCTGTTTTGGATGGAGTCAAGGCTTTAGACACTCTCATGACCGGGTACAAGGCCGACAGGTTGAACTCCCTGAGCCGCTGCCCGATATTACAGAAATCACTCCGGCGCCTTCGAGGAATCCGGCGCTCAGGCAACAATTCGCACTCTTGCTACAAAATAAGCAAGAAACCGCAGCGCACTACTCAATCTGAATATCCCGATGACATCAGAGGGCTTCGCACCCCGAAGCCCCTGCCAGCACGCACCTCGGAGTCGGCGCTTCGCGCCTTCTTTGTTCGGTGGACGATAACCTCGAATGGTACCTGGGTGTGGGTCCCCTGTACCTACAGTCCATGCGTCCCCCGTGGGCAGCGCATTGACTGTAGATAAGCTGAGCAGGCATAAAAATCTCGGATCGATGTCGCAAGCGCACCTATGGCCACTGGGGCCCTGCATGAATCAAAGCTGTTTTTGCTCTTAGATTTCAGCGAAAACATGTCGACCTTCCAACGCGTCAACATTTACTAAAAAAGAGCCTTCATGCGCTCGGTGGGTCTTCTCAGTTCCGGCGGTGTTCGGTCAGAAATGTGGGCAATACATGGAAATCAGTATCCTCAGACCCGTACACGTCGGCTTACCGTTCTGAAACGCAAATGTTTCATAAACCATGAGCACTCGTGTTTTTTCTCTCGGGTCCTCTGAATCCCGTAATCAACGTGCGAGCCGAGGGCGAGGTTTGTGCTTGCGTTTTAAAGCCAGAAGCTTCAAGTATAAAAATAGCTGTTAATGTAGAATGCGGACGGAGGTTACCTATTAATAAAAATGACTTATAGTAAGCCACAATATGTTGATATTTGAACAAGGTTTGATAAAATAAGCTGGGCGAGCCGCGGGCGAGCACCTGCCTGCGCCTACCGAATACGTCCGGTCCGAATTTCGTTGCCGGAACGGATTTCCCATACATATCTCTTAAAACCGAAAGATTACATCAGCTATTCAACCAATATGTGCCTGTGGCCCATATCTTTTCTATCACGCAGAGTGCTGTTCGTCATACGAAGTACTGGTGTGAACATGGAAAACGTCAGGCTTGGCGAATATTTTCTGTCTGTCTGTACTGTGGGTCCTTCTGATGCTTAATCAGTGCGGTCCTCCTCGTACCACTGTGTACCTCAGAAACAGACGTACATGTTGCCGATCGCGACGACCGAGCGTCCCAGATATCTTCAGTTGTTTATTGTGAGCCAATAATCGACTGGCATCACCAGTTTTCAAAAATTTCAGTCGGCGATTCCATCATTAGTTTCTGTGCAACTGCAGGCCGTTTTCACCAAACCAGTGACCACTGTGACGCAGTTTTTACTAGATGGTAGAAACTTACGTTTTACTTATCCGGCTGATACCATTCTCAATTATGCCTTTCCTAAAGGGTGAAACGATAACTGCCGAGATAGTTGTACTTGGTGAGATCCCGCCGAAAAGTATTGTTTTACTGGCAGTACAAGGCCCAGCGGTAGAGGATGTACGGCAGCGCTACGCTGAAATTATTTTTGTCCAGACGCATTTGCTGTCTCTTGAGCATTGTCCCGCTGCGGTTGACAGTTTGGAATACCGTTTATCCAGTTGGTACTACGGACGGTCATTCATTCCCAACGTTACTGTAGTGTTGTCTCCAGGTGAAACTTGTCTGCTCCCTATGATCAATTTCTTAGTGTTGTCACTCCACGATTGACCTTTACAGCCAGAGTGTACAACATGCATCCCTGCCAGTGCCAATTTTATATAACTGATTGGTTTTTAAATCGAGTTGCAGTACGGTAGTCTTGTGCACACAACTTCCGATCAAAATTTCGCTCTCGTAGTGATGCATTTTGTGACATATATGTACGCACCGTATCCCACACAAACTTCACGCCGATCTTTAGGTATGTGTGCCGGCATCCCGCAGAAGCTGAATCAGTGGGCTACTAACCATAATGTTTTGGTCCTGACTACGTAAATCCATTTCGTGACTAACTAGTTAATGACTAACTCCTGACTACGTAAGCTCATTTTGTAAATTACTTTCCCTGGCTGACGGTGCGTCGGTGTCATAGGGTTGGGTTTGACTCTTCAGTGCGGAACCGGTGGCAGAGTCCTGCATACATTACCCTCACGCTCCCTTCACTGAATATGCCGGAGTTCTACGGCCAACTATTAACTCGGTACAAATGGACCACAGTGTTCGTGGTGGCGGAATCTAGATCTCTACTGGCATACCCCGGCAACCTGGAACGCTTTTTGACCGGAGCAAAGAGGGTGGGTACTCAGTCGACAGCGATGACCTACGATGCACCCGACAATGGCAGCGAAATCCTGGATATCCTAAACAGATTTGCTGGTCCAAACCAAGGTACTGCGAGATGTAGTGATCTATCATTCCGGCGTGCACTGACCCGACTTTTTGTAGTGCTGTTTTTCTTTGGATACGCGCAACTTTTCCGAAGTTTTGTGGTCTGTTCTTAATTCTCTCAGTTCTGGTTCACTGAAAGATCAAGTGTAAAAGCGTCTTTCGTTTTCCAGATCAAAGCAGCGCAGCTGAACATGACGAATGGCGAATACGTATGGTTTCACTTCTTCAGTACTGTATGCTCATAGTCCACTATACCTTGGCGAATTTGCAGATCTACCTCACATTGGATTACTTACCACTCCCGGAATTTTATGGATCATTTGTGCCGGTGTATAACGATACGCTTGACGATGTAAGTGTGCAAAGTGGCAGTCTAGCCTGCTCGATTCCAAAAACCCGATAACCGTTTTTCCACCAACGCTGCTCCTTGCTTTCGGAGTTCTGCGAAATAAAATAGAAACGAGGCGTCATAAACTAATGTTTCTGTGGCTAAGACTCGGCCCACCCTCGGTTTCTCAGTGAAGCTGAGGGCTCTGGGAGGTAAACCCGATGTGCTGGATGTTGCTCCAGCACAAACCATAAAAGAATCCAGAGGGTTCTCTAATTTCTCCCGATGGGGAGGTGGAGCCTAATCGGAATGAGTTTTTGATTGGTCACCTGCTCGCTTGCGGCGTGCTGACTTTCGTGAAATTTCGTTTTCCGAATTTCGGTCGTGGTCAGAAGCATCGCTGGAAAAAAACATCATCAGCGTCACAGAGCCTTAGCTGAGCGAATCAAAGCGCTAACGCCGCCCCTTGCATGAGCGGTCTGACGCAGATGCCCTGTGACGTCAATTAATGATGTTTTTTTTATCCAGCGATACCTCTGATGGTGGTGCGACATTTGGGTATCTCCGTATGAGAATGCGTCCAAAGTGTGTCTGACCACATTGTTCAGGAGAACGGTTTAAAGTTTGTGGACCCTAAAGTCTCACTGTAACGAGATTTACGCCTACATCAAACAGATCCCGAGAAACACGAATCTGAAGTCAGGATTAAGTTCCTACCACAGATCAGAAAGTTACTAGCGGCAACCCAAAAGAGCGTGAAGATTGTGTGGTGCATAAATCGGCACGCATGACGGTCAAATACGATTTGCGCAGCTGTTCTCGATCGTTCAATAAAACACCAGCTTTAGTCGCACAACATGCATCGGACGTGGTCGCTGATGCGCGTCTCCGGCTGGAGTGCGTTGCCGACGCTAAGACTGCCCCTTAACACCCCTGTGGTTTCTGATTTATTAGCTCGAATCTTTCAACCGTTCTCTCTGGTTTCATTACCGCGGCAAATGCGGCAAATTGAACCTATGGTACGGTTCCCTATTCCAAAGAACTTGATGTTATAAAAAGCCAATTGCGAGCGAAAATGCTTTGGACACATTCTCATATGGGGATATTGTTTTTCTCCATCTTAACTCGCATGGCAAACTATCTCATTATGTGACCGTCATGGAAATCTAACTTCATGAGAAACGAGCGCTAAAGACAGGAAACGACCGGAGAAAGATCGGATCGGCAAATTTGACTCGCTGCATCTTCTACGCTCTTCACTGAAAGCTGGAGTTCGCTGTGTAGTGCCGGAACCGATTTCCAAGGTACAGCCTGCTTTCCAGCAGCTGAGATTTTTCGGCCAGCATTAGGCTGGTCTCGGATAAGATAGGATAACAGTTTTTGTTCATTTCTATCCGCGGTTGAAAAGAATGAATAAGGACGGATGAAAACAGAGAAAAACCACGGTACTGCGGTATCCTGTGACATGGCCGTGAATATTTTTACGGGCATGAAACGTCGTTGCGCAGAACCATCGAGGGAGTACAGTAGTATTCTTCCATAATCTTCATTCTTAGACTGGAGGACTTGCCTCGGTTATTGCATTCCCCACCGCAGAGCTTTCTTCCTCGACGTTGCTAAGATGATCCTTACAGCCGCGAAAATGACTTTGTTTGCCCTAAGTGTGCCGTCTATCCCGAGCTATACGAGTCATTTATGTTTCTGCCTGCGTTTGATGCACCAGAAGGCGGTACTTTTCCTTTCCCGAGTGCCGCTCCCTGGAGTAATCGAGGTGCACGTGAACCAGAGGAGCCGGAAGCACTCGGCTGGCGAACTCCATAGGAAGCGCGTCGCAACGACTTCGAGTCTTGATCACTTGTCCAGGCAGCCGGCCTGATCCGACAGCGATGTTGCCAAATACCTCGTCGCATTGATTTCACTGAACGTTATTTTCACTCGGGACTGAGGTCGACGGGTCAGCTTGGTCCAATGCATCTGTGCGGAAGTTCTAGTTCATTGGAAATGCTAAACACAAGTTTTCGATCAGACGGTGTGTTGCCGGTTACCTTTCTTCGGTACTTGTGGTTGTGTGAACTATATCATCCGACAAGTCCACAAGATAGTAATGATAACAACGCTAGAGCTTCAGGATTTTTTTTACGTTCGGAAAATACAATTCTTACGCATTAGCCACTTTCATGAGTGTCTCGGCAATTATTGGCGTTCCAGAGTACTTCATTTATTACATGCGGGAAATTTCTACCTTGGACTTTTTCATCCTGGTCCGGCTGAAAAACCATGCTTCGAACATTATTCAAGTGTACTTCATCTTCTCTGTCCTCTTCAAGTGCCGGAAAAAGATCACCGACTTTTTCAGAGCATTCGCGAAATTTGGAATTCCCGCTGTCATAACCGAAAGCAAAGCAGACGAGTTGCGAGGACGCTTTTCTTTTCCGTGTCACTGCTGGCCCTATCTTTATTCTACTGAAGCTCTCAGCAAACCGCTTGGCTTGTTCGGCAACATGGTCTCAGCATTCAGCATTCAGCGATTCCTTATTTGATTGCAATCATTGCGGATATGTCTTCGCAACTGTCTTATATTTTGCCGATTTTGGGCATAGCTGCAGGCTTTCGCGGTGTCCACGTGCGTATCAAAAATTCAGTTACTTCCAACGCCGACTACAAAGGTCCTGTCAAAAGCACTGGGCGAAGAGATGCAGAACCCTTCTTTTCTTCAACACTTGGTGCGAAAGTTGAATAACACATTCGGGTTCCTCATTTTGCTGAACTGTATTCGCGATATGGTCGCTGTGGTAGGAATCACTGCATTGGTCTTGCAAGTCCCTGACAAACAGGAGTTCGCGGAAAATGATGCCGCCCACGCAGCACGAGTTGAGATTAGAGTACATCAGAACTACTGAGACTATACTATTACCGTCATTACTCTGGCTAATGCCGGGCTGAGGATTGGGGCCTGCTTATATTGCAACTGGACTGTGAGAGCACACCATCAAAATTTACCTTTTAAGTCAATGTACCTGATAGTCAACTCTGCATGTCCATCGCCGAATTCTGCCTAAATCCTTTCGCCGAGTTCTGCCTAAACTTACATCGACGCGGCCTGTGATTTCGAACCGAAAATTCGAACGAAAAGCAACGAAGTCTCTCTCTTCCCCCCTGCAGGTGGCGCTACGATGGACAAATCACTTCCTATTATAGCGACAGATGAGAGTAGACAACAGGCCACAGCAAGACCAACGATAAACGGCCCGGATCCAAAAAACGCCTGTTTTCAAACATCAGATGGCTCAAAATTCGAAGGAAAGAAACACAGAAAACGCTATCTTCATTCTGTCAAGAACAGCTCTTTCTGTGTCCGAAAACAGGCAGTTCTGGAACACTGATTAGTGTTTATTGTATATTAGAAAAGCTCTGAACTGGCTGTTCTTTCGAGTAAAAAAACAGGCTTACTTCCGGCACAGACTGGACTGTTTTTCCTAGCTGAAGCAGAGATGAAAAACATGATTTCTGATAGAAAACTTAATTTCACCGAGATGCAACCAAAACCGCGCTAAACCTCGTGGAACACTACAACACGACGAGTCTGCGACTGCACAAAATATAGCGAAAAGATCATAGAAGATTAGAGGAAGCCATGCATAGGAAAACTGGAGATCGTGTATC
>BDGG01000007.1:1159290-1194296 GCA_001949185.1 Ramazzottius varieornatus
ACAGACGTTCCTTTCCGACTGCAATTTGGAAGACCTGCGTACAAGAAGCAGACATCAGTCACCAGGCAGCCAGAATCCGCGCCAGTTCATATCTGAATTCTATCAACCTAAAAATGATTGACGCTATGCGTCAGACTGCTTACTTGATGGAACCGCGAGCTCGCTCGTCAGATCGGCTCTCCGTCCTGATTGGTAATAGTTCATGAGACCCTTGTCCGTTTCAGGAGTAGCCGTAATACTTCTGAAAGCAAAACTGCGGTAGAAGTAAAAGCAATTAATCAACGGTTATCATAACCAGCTCAACCAAGCCTGCATACATCTCCAAACGGCATAGTCTGCAGATTCTTCGGCTCATGGTCAAACAAGCCCTAATCTCTAGCCTTAAGAAAGTAGGATCTTTACCTTGAGGTGGATGAACCGAGCTCGGGCGAGAACACGCGAGGCGACGGGAACAAACGAGATTACCAGAACGGTAGTTGGACTCCATTCCTCCGGTTTTTATCGTGCCCATCGGTCGGACAGGGCATTCTCAGCTCCAGAGCAAAGTCTTGTCATCTCGCCAAGCCATACACAAAACACAGCTTATGGAAGTTGGTCAAGAAAGTGATCGATTTCTGCAGAGCAAAACGTTCCAGGGAGCAAAATTCGGAATGGCCGCTTGCCCGAAACAGAAGTGTTGAATCAAGCCAGGCTCGATCGATTCAAGCCAGGAAAATTTCCAGCTGTATGACTGAGGCCCCGCCTCCATCCTTATTTTGTTTGACATGCGCTTTCTCAGCGCGTACGACCGAACTGCCTCAAAAATCAGCCACAAAACAAAAACAAGCCACATGATTAACTACAAAGTCGCTCTGCTTTGGTGCAGCAGTGCGCGACTGAATCGTGCCATTTTAACCGGGCGGCATGCTTGGCGCCGCACATCCTGCTTACTGTTTAAACTGTCAGGCTGACCGATGAAAAAGCAAGGAAGTCGGTGGTAGAGCTTGATGGCCATGGGTTAATCTCCCAGCAGCTGTTCTACAGTACTGTACATGTGAAGCGAGGACAACTAAAAGCAGCTTGTAAGTTGTAACTGCATATAAAGCGGTGCAAGACAACGCTACCCGGTAGTCTTAACTGGCAATTTCATTTTCTTGGCTAAAGCCTTGCAAGGTCACTTCGCTCCCTTCTAATAGACTCATTTCTGTTTCACGCCCTAGCAAACATGTCGTCTGGACACTATGGTGGTTCCTCTGGCGGCTACGGCGGATCTCACGGGGGAGGTAAGTTTCTCAACGTTGCACAACGGGCGGAAATGGAGATACATTTGGAAACTCTTCTTCTTTGGAGATCACTCGTACGGAGGTAGTTACGGTGGTGGTTACGGTGGTGGTCACGGAGGAATGGCGCACTATACCGAACCTAACCGTGGATATGGCCATCTAGCCCACCAAGGCGGCGGATATGGAGGCTCTTCTGGTCACCACGTAGGTCCATACGGTGCCAGCCATGGATCAACTGGCCACTACGGTGGTATGCCCGGTTCACACCATGCTGACGCTTATTATACCGACCAAAACCGCGGATACGGCAACCTCAGCCATCAAAGCCATCAAGGCGGCCAGGGAGGCTCATCCGGTGGATACGGTGGATCGTCAGGCGGGTATGGTGGATCGTCTGGACAGCAGGGCGGATACGGTGGCCAGCAGGGTGGAGGCTATGGCGGATCGTCTGACCACTACGGAGGAACCCAAGGAGGCTATCAAGGCCAAGGTGGATATGGCTACTCGTCGAACCGGGACCGAAGCTACGGAGGTCCCACTAGAGGATACGGCTCGTCTTCTGGACACTACACCAGTTCTCAAGGAGGACAGCAGGGCGCGGCTGGTCAGTACTATGGAGGAAGCGACTCCTCTGGACACGGCTATCGTGGACAGTACGGTAAGCTGATTACTTGTACACTGCAGACTGCAGCCTTGAGAACTTTGTGTCCGATAAAACAGATCTTGATGGCGCTTTTTCCTCGTTGCAGATCACGGTCGCAGCCATTAGAAAACTCCCCCTCCCGTTTTCTGAATTGTGAGGCTGGATAATTTTCATTCTACTGTCTTTGAACTCGCATCTATTTTTCTGGTTCGTTTCACGCTGTGATTTTGTGAACTTGTCGAGCGCACCACTGTCTTTTGCATTTTCTAAGTGTGGTTGAAGTGTTGAGTGGTGGTATCGAGTGCCGGAGGTCGATTGGTATGTGTGCAAAACATGTTTCTAAGTGTTGATATCATGTACATAAAAATACATGACGGAACTTTCCCATATTAACAAACAGTCGGAAAAATCCTCTGGTTATAAATATCCTGTTTGCCCGCTTCCTTACCAGCTCCGGGCTGACACGGATGAGACAAAAATACTTTGCAGCAGTTTGGCAAATAGTTTTGGACCCTGGCATCAAAACGATGGTCACCGTGTTGATGTTTGAGTCCAAGTGTTTTTTTGCATAGGTCTGTTGTGGTGTTCAGAACGTAGAACCGCTTGAGCGAGGTCACAGTGCTGCCACCTAAAGAGCCACTGCCCTGGTCAGCATACCGTACCGCCGACCCACTCATTCCGGCGCATGGATGATGATGCGTACCAAGTAAGTATGTGCTTGTCGCGCCCTTCGCTAAGCTGTGGACTTGTCACGCACCACCATACAGGTGAGGGGAGGATACGTGCACATACAACATAGGGTTGGAAGCCATCAACACTGCGTCGGCCTCGATTCGTAGCTTAGCTTGTTGCTGTGTTCGGCTTAGCAGTTGATTGATCGAACAATCATCTCGATTCTGAATTGTAACTCACTGTGATAGAGCATACGTGTGCCTATGCTTCAGCAAAAGGGTGATGCAGTCGGGCTGTCCGAGAGAATACCCCGCAGTGCCGGGAAGGAGTAAGAGGAAACAGTTCCTGGCTTTCCGGTTGTCCGTAGAAATCTATCCATGGACATCATCGTATGTTCTTTTGGACTGATATTCAGCGATGTTGAAAATGAGCTACGAGAACCCAACCGGACAGCAACCAGGAAGTGTCTCTCACATCGATTTCTATCCCCGTCGCAAACTCCCCGACTTGGTAGCCGTAGACTTCTGGGAACGGCACGAGAATCTGTTTGAGTTGCTTCAGCGTGCCAACGATTATCTTGTGCATCGGCCATCGCTTACACCCATCTTTGCCGAAACCGTAGACGTTTGCATGACAAAGGACTGCCACGATGTGAACAATGAAAGTCCTTCTTTTCATGCTCGTGGCGAACGACCTCGCTATTATGCTCAAGGAATACGCCTTTGGATGTCGGATAACAACCTAGCTCGCTCCGAAGAAGAACCTACCCAGCTGGGGATACTGAATATTACTCCTTTGTGTACATTCGAAGACCCCGAACATTTGACTGGGTTACAGAGCGAGCCTGTAAACGTTCTGCTGGAACATCTCAACGAACTACCTCAGCAAGATGAGGCATTTTCGTTGGAGAGAATCATCAATGTGCAGTCGCTCAACCTGGAGTTTTCCTGCAAGTGTCGGCTACAGCCGGAGCGAACCGTGTGGAAGGACCGCGAGAACGCAAGGCAGACTTTCGTGACGATGCTCAGAGTATTTTACTTGACGGTAAGCACATTGCCGAAACACACAAATTCGGTGACGGTCTTGCACGCCTGACAATCCTGCTCTCTACAGGGCCGTCGCCAATTTCGAAACGGACATCAGAAACTTGTGATTCAAGATTTCCTGCCCCGCGTTCTTTGTCCAGAACTTCAGGGTTCAAAGCCGCAACGACCAGTATTGGAGTCTTTCTCCATGGTATTCAACGGAGCGAGAGAATTTGAGCGAGCCTCACATGATAATTTACATCAAATCGTTAGCATTCAGACGATGAAGTTTCGACAAGAATGCTTGGAGATTATCGACACAGAAAAAACAAACTTCACGGAGGACAACATGCGCATGTATTACATCAAATATTTACGTGTGGTTTTCAGAGTTGATTTCTCGGCACGAAGTATCATGGAAGTGCCAGTTCCTTTCTACAGTCAGCCATTGAGACTAAACTACAAAATCTTCATTCCGCGTTTGAAGAAGGATCCGACGTTATGGAAAGACGCTGAGTTTGAGTCGACCAGTGACTTTGAGAAACGATTGACAAATTGGTTGGCTGGTAATGCCCACTTGCGGATAATCAGCAGCGAGAGCGTGACAATGCGCGTGTTCAGCGGGGCAGAAGCACTGGAAGGACTGGATACAATGCACACATGGAACCGCGTTATCCATCATTCGACTGCGGCGCATACTCATCACCATAACTTCCTTCATGGCCGAACCCATCATCGGCATGGCGTACGTTATCGAGAAGCCAGCGTGGCCCGCGAGACCTTCGTGATGGTTTTAAAAATTTATTATGATGGCGTGGAAGCTGTGGAATCCACTCAGGATCGGCAAAGCGAAGACGCACTAACAGATTTTATGGCTGCTCGACAAGCAGGCACTTCATGCTGCGTCTCCTGATGCCGTGATCGTCTTGGCCATTAAACACTTACTGAAGAGACACTTTGCTGATCGAGTTCCAGGCCGACTCGGAGGTCGCTGGTGACAAATCGAAGATCGTAGTGTGGCGGATCGATCAGCAAGTTTGAATAGTCGCCGAGTGTAACCGTATACTTGCTCATTAAAGCTGCTATAAAATCCATCATGGTGCGCATGGCAATGGATCCGCCTGGGCAAGATCGACTCCCTGTAAAAACGACAACCCGCTGTTAGTCAATGAAACGGTTTCCCTTCGAATGCCAGTATTTTTTTGGTGTTCGATCATCTGCCATCCTTCTACCAAGATCTCAGAACTTTGTCTTCCGCGGTTTTCTACGTTACAATAGATTAGGTCATCGACTTTGTTTTACTGGTTTTCGGACCTTGAGGTAGTGAGTACTCACAGCTTATACTCAACATCGACAGATGGTGCTTTCGTACGTTGTCTTTGTAAAGTTTGGAGCAAATCTAAGTAAACAGATTTACCCATTGAGAATGGAAGGAGGCTGGGCGGTATTGTCAGTCTTCCATCCATGTCGAAATAGCGTTCGGGTAAAAAGACTTCCGGGTACGCCCATGCAGCATTATCGTGGTGGATCGCATGCAGATTGGCAATCAATAAAGTACTCTTGCTTATTCTGTAAGAGCCGACTTTGAATTCCCGAGCGACTCTCCGGCACGCCCCAACTGTTCGACCCGACGTCTGTCTCAAGATTTCACAACAGACGGCAGCCAAGTACGGCACGCTGTCTGAAGATACACCGGAGAAATCTGCCATAACCATTTCCAATACTGTCTCAATTGCTATAAATTGAGGGAATTACCGTATGATAGCAACGAAGAATTGTCTGTTCTGCTGCGTCTCAGATGGTCCAATGCCAGCTGAATTTTGAGCTGACAAACTTGGTGTTTGGCTAGTAGGTACAATCCTTCGTACAACGTATGAACAAGTGGCACCACACTTCCCGCCAGTAGTTCGATCGTCCATGTCACAACTTCCTCATCTGAAAGTCAGAAAGAAATAGTAGTAACTACCTATGTATATTGACAAGTGATGTTGTCTTGGTGTCAGAATTTTGTTGACAGTGCAAATTGAATACTGTTGTTGAATGATTTATATGCACGCCTTTCTTGTTGGAACATCACGGCGCAAATGACTCTTGGGTTCTCACCTGTGAAAATCAGCTTGTCTATTGCTTTGCCGCTGAAGCTTCTAATTTGCGCCATGTGACTGAGGCAACAGCCGACAAAACTGTCGCTTGAGGCCTTCTCGTTGTGTTTTTGCACTACGAGGTCGTCAGTCAAATCCTTTCGCACAGCACGAGCATACTTCTCGACTTTGCTGCATTGTCTACTCCACGAGCTGGCCAACGGACAACTTCCGCCTTGAAGATCGTAGCTACCGGTGGCGGTTTCCATGCTGATGGCTCTGATTAACTTTGACAGGCGCTGCATCTTCTCGAAGTCTCGCACGTAGTTACTTCCGATCATGATCTTGACCATACTATCAAGAACAGATTTGTGCAACGTCATGTGGAAGCTAGGCAATTGCTGCTTCGTCCGATTGTGCAGTATATGAATCAGCGACTGTGCACCTGCTTCAAGCGTTGCCGAAAACTGAGTTTCCTGTTGTAATTGCAGCAACGCCGAGTTGACAAAATTCCTGGTGATTCTCCACGGCAGATACGATGCGTATGTCAATCCGACTGCATGTCCATGTTTGATGTTGGAAACTGGTGCCGGGTTGTTCGTTCTTCCTTGTAAGGGCGTTGAATGTGGATGAGGAAATCGGTCAAGTAAACAATAGTCGTTGTCACGAAAGGCAACCATCACCGATGACAGGTCGTTAAGAACCACGGTAAATTGATTCCTAACGAACAAGTGAAATATCGCCCCGTACCTGGCCTTGATTCCCGACAGAAGCTTGGTCGTTACGCGTGAGCCCCACCACAAGCCTAATATAAAATGATCAAACCAAATATTATTGATAATAAACCAACGAATCCAACTTGTTCACACTAGAATTTTTTCTATTGAAACTAAAATCTATACTTACCTAAAGGACCCGGTGGAGCGTGCCGTAACTGCCGGCATCGAAGAACCAGGAAGTACAAGAGCATTCCCACGCTGAATGACACCCCACAGATGCCCGCAATGACATAAACAGCAGAAAAATCGGTCTGCCTGCCATCGTCCGAATTCTTCCATGGATGTCTTATCCAAACCATCCTGGATGTGACGAATTTCGAAGGGGAGGTCAGATTCATGTTACTGTAAACTTATTCGATGTGCGGTGTTTTTCTTCGGTCACAAAGAATCTTCTCCATCGAGCTCGTTCAGAAATATAAACACCAGACTGAACAGTTATCAAACTGTGCAAAGTTTTGATGTAAGCGTCACCCCGAACATGACTGCTTATGATCACATGGCTTCGAGATCTCTTTTTCACCGCTGTAGCCTGCGGTCAATAAAATATGTGCAGACGAAAATCTGTCTAGTCGTTTGATGTGCATGGTTTAATTACTGCGTCACCTCAGTCGCACAAGTTTCTGCAATACAGTCCACTCGCTGGAAATCTGGACAAAATTTTCCGATTTCAAAACATGGAAATCATGAAAGTTAACAACATTGCTCCCCAAGCCCACCACAGCCGAATATCTGCGACTTGATTACTTGATTACGTCCGTTAAAGCATTGTGTAACGTATGTGTTGTGTAATCTTGGCCTGTAGCCTAGTACGCTGTGCGGTGAATGTTTAGCAGGCCTCAAATTAAGAACGAAAACGTTTGTCCACATTTCGAGCGAGTGGAATGTATCTTATTAATACTTGGCAAAGTGCAGTCCAAAGGCTTACGAGGGGATTATGCCTGTCCTCCGCCTTCCCGAAATATTCTGGTATGATAGAATGGTAGAGAAGAGTCTGATCCATCATCTGAAACTGGCGCAGACTGCCGAATGAAATCCTGGAAGCCTATACAGGAACCGGAAGTGACGTCAAAATCTGGGCGGTACATAGTTAGTCAATCAAGCGGTTTGATTCCCACGTTGTTGATTCGTTACTGATTGACAGAGCTACATCGTGCTTCAGTATGCAACCTCATAAGAATTTCTTTCTTCTCTTCTTGTCCTTCCGATAGCCCCATGGATTCAGTTAATCCCCTCAGCATCTTCAAACTACTGCAGTCGGACTACGAGCAACATTTCCAACTTAGCGACTCGCCGAGCGAATTTGACAGGATGTTAAAGACAATCATCAAGGGTAAGGTAGACTTTCACCCTTACATCGCTATTTGTAAGCATGTCTCAGGCTTGACCTTGTGCTTCCAGATTTCTTAGACGTCCAGATCGACCTAGCGGGAAGTCCGATATCGGCCATCGAAGAAGATCTCGCGTACGAGCTACTCGTTGGCGTGCTAACGTTCGATGAGCTGGAAAAGTCAATGGCTGAAACCAACCTACTCCACGGACAGAGCGAAGCAGACTTCGAATCCATTCCGAATGATCGCCTTACCGAACCTGCTTCAGGTGGAACAGAACCATCTTCTCATGAGCTGTTTATACCCCGAATCCCGGATCCCGAATCACAAAGTGACATCAACCCAGGCAGCTGATTTAGCCTACAAGAAACGTGCTGTCGCTTACTGCATTAATGTCTCTTCCAAGCAACGTCGTAGCCTTTCCAGTGTGCAAAAGCTGTTCAGAAAAGTCACCAGTACGCGCCAGCTGAGAGAATGGGGACGTCACGTTGAAGAAGGAGGCTCGCGGATCGATAAGCTGAAGGCGATGCGACTGGAAACAGGAGAGAAGTTTTTCCTGGCCAAGCAAAAGCCTAATGTAGTGAAGGATTTGGATATCCAGCAATGGGCAGTTACAGCGAACCGTAAGATTTGTCTTTCCGGTTTCACAGGTTCTCCCCATTGAATCGGAAAATTCAAAAAGTAAGATTCATGTCAGACCTTGACCATTTACAGACCAATTCAGGTGTTCGTCGTTCCTAACCTTGTCGCTCGTTTATAGGTACTACAACATTTGTGACAGGAAGATTACAAAGTTCGTCACCGAAAAGCATCTCAAGGCAGAGCCGGATAGGAAGAAGCGCGCCGAAGAGTGCGGTGCTATGGTCAGAGAAAGAATCCTGGCGTACGGGGAAGACTGTCTGTGGAATGCTGACCAAAGTGGGTTCGAGTACGAAATGAGGCCAGGTCGAACTCTGGATTTCGTCGGTGCAAAGCACGTTCTGGCACTTACACAGTCTCAGAACTCGATGACTCACAGCTACACGGTGATGATGTGCGTCTCCCCAGGTGTTCGCAAGTTTCTGCCCGTTCTCTTCATCACGCTGCAAGAACCCAAAGGAGTCTTCGGACCGCTTGTAAAAAAGTCCATGTTCAAAGCTGGTAACCTGTATGTCACTGCTTCCACGTCTGGCAAGATGACCAAGCAGCTATACATCGAATGGTGCGTGAAGGCTTTCTTCCCGCAGATGAATCAGCACTGTATATTCCTTGCTGATTCATGGCCGATGTTTGCTGACCAAGGAGCCGTGGATGAAGTCAAACCGGAGGAACTGGAATAAGAAATGATCACTATACCACCTAGAGTCACGGGCCAGATTCAGCCACTGGACGTTCTTTGCTTCCGGATGTACAAGGGGTATTTCAGGAAGGTTTCGAACTGGATATTCTTGAACAATCAGCCGGTTCAAGTGCACCATCGGGACGTCATATTGAAAATTCATTCCCTGATTTAGCAGCAGTTTACTTCCCCCAGATTTGCTAATCTCATTGCTCAAGCTTGGCATTTGTCAGGGTGTGTTGACAGGTCCGTAGAATATGTTAATCCAACGGAATTCTGTTTCCAAGGACTGATTGGTCGTTGTGACTATGATAACTGTGAACGTTCCTTGCTTCTGAAATGTGGATGGTGTAAAGCTCCTTTATGTTTTCATCACTTTTACGAGGAATATCACCTCTGTAAGATTCACCTTCCCTGATAAGCTGAAGATGAGTTTGAATAGTAAGTAAGCCCGATAAAATCAATAGGTGCGTACCGCCCAGATTTTGACGTCACTTCCGGTTCCTGTATAGGCTTCCAGGATTTTATCCGGCAGGTCACGCCTGTTTCAAATGATAGAGCAGACTCTTCTCTACCGTTCTATCATACCAGAACATTTCGGGAAGGCGGAGGACAAGCATAATCCCCTCGTTAATCAGTTATTTTTCATGTGCGTTCGATGTCGCATGAAGGCTTTCGAGTTTGGCACCTGCTGCAAGCTTTTGTCAGTCTGCGCGTACCGTTATCTGTCACGAACTGATCTCTTGCGAGTAAAAGGCTTTTATGACCTTTGGAATATAACACTCGTCGCGGAAAATTATGATACTAAACGCCGGATTGCTCTCGTGTAGTAGATTCTGAAGTTGGTGAAGAGAAAAAGCGTCCACCAAAGATTGTTCTGCTCCAAAGTGTCATGGAATTTGTTGTATTGTCGTTATGGCATCTGAGAAAAATTCCCGAAATGGTGGCGGATGAACTCTTTCAGTTCGTTTGTCTCATACCGGACGGTGTTGACTTTTGCCAGTTCTTGGGCCGCCTCCTTACTATCGCTGGCTTGATACACCACAACACCATATGCAACCAGCGCACCGAACACCTGCAATCGGAATAACAACAACAAACACGGCTGACCATGGGATCACGCCAGTCCACCGTCTCTGATCCACAAACCAAGATGATAAAAGTAGATAGAGAGAAACTTTTTTCCATAGTCTGAGCTTAGGCACTTAGTCGTGTTTCCGTCCCTGGAGTAAACTACAGGAAGCGAAAGTCACGCCGGAATCACTTATCTGATAATGACCTGATGCCATATTGAAGAAACGGAATATAACTAGGCATATCTGGCTTGGACTATATGGAAGAAAGTCTCTTCTATCTACCTGTCATGTGGCTCTGTGGTTCAGAGGCGCCTGATTGGCGTTATTCCTGTATGAGAGAACCTAAACGTCGTTGAACAAATATCGGTACAGCCAGCACTGCCACGACCTGACAGCCTCTGTGGAAACTAAACTGGCACCCCTTTGTACTGCCCATCATGTGACCAACAGCTTGTGTTCGGCTAGGTGAATTTAGTAGGCGGATTTTGCTTTGCCTCCGTTACGGCTAAATGGGTGCACAGGCTAACGCATCGGTCTAAGCAGTGATGTCCTGCCGATCATTGCCGTTCCCCAGCTGTTTTCCGCAAAGGCTACTGGGCAGCGGCAGGGCTGGGTTTGGCACAGTAAAGACAAGTAGTGAGCAGATCATTCCGGTAGAAAAGCTCATGCCGCACGAGCTACCTGGGTGCAGCGTCACCTGCCTGTACCCACGGGAGATTCCGCTAGATTAGCATTGTTTGTCCCGGGGGACATTGGTAGGGTGAAGTTCGTCACCTGCATAGAGGCTTCTGAGGGATCAGTGATCTGAGTGGTTATCTGTTGCTTTGGAACCTTCGCTAACCTTCGAGCCCTCATAGCTGAACGAAGGCATGACCTGCAAGCGCTATTCTTCCGCGCACAAAAGGGCTCTTACCCCTGCAACGTATTCCATGTTGATAAGGGCAAAGCCGCCGGCTGATATCGTTCCCGTTGACGGATCAATCTTTGACAGCATGTAAGAACAGGAAGTCCGCACGTTCTCGGCATTGACTTCTATTTCGACTTTCTGCAGTAGACGGATAATCTTGACCACCTGAGAATATATTCGTCTTAGAATCATTAACCAGTTCAAATAAAGGTATAATCGTAATCTACGTCACCCTCTCAGATTTCACCCCTTGATAGCTCAGTCGACAGATCTCGACTAGCTGAGTCGAATGGTCGCATTCGTTTTCCGGTAAAACGCACTTTGGAGTCAGGGGGAAGAAATTAGTTTCGCCGGAAGACACGTTTCCGTTGCAGCGGTGGGCCCTTCCCGAAGTTGTAATGATGGGAGTGGGGGTTGGGGGTGGGGAAGGGTGTACGAGCGTCTAGGTAAGGGAGGGGGTTGGAGATGGCCGCGTCAGGATCGGTCTGGGCACGAGCGAAGCAAGGCCTAGACCCATCCTAAGCTCTAATCACAGGCATTTTTCTTCGTGTCTGCGATCCTCCCAGAATGCATTTTCCCAAAACCGGATACGCCCATTCGTTCAGTTCGTCGAGTTCTGTCGAATGAGCTATCGTGGGGCGAAATCTGAGGGGGCGACGTAGATTACGATATTACCCACATAAAAGCTAATAAATAAATCCCAAAGGTCATCTTACAGCTTTCGAACAATACAAACAGACGCTGATGCGTATGACGGAATGTGTCAACGTTATAGTGAGGAAAATGTAGTCCCAGCGGTCACTTCGTGCCTGAATGACACTCCGAGCATCGTACTGCTCTGAAGTTTCATCCATTAGTTTTCCATTATACCGCAACAGGAGCGCAATAAAACTAATTACAGCAACCAAGTCTCTGACGCACTGTAGGAGAACCAACAAACCGAACGCTTCGTTAAAGTCAGCAGTCAAGTTCCTCAGCTTTTGGAGACGAGCGGTTGCTTTCTGTATGACCACCGATAGTTCCGTGTCGGGCAGCATGGCGCAGTACGCTTCTTCAACCGTACGGCGCACTTTGTCAAATCCAGAAGCCAGGACCACGATGAAAGTGACACCGCTCATTTGCGAAGCTAAATCCACATTCACACAGAGCGGCGTGGTCAGCAGCGCAAAAGCCATGCCGGTATACCCCGATTGATTTTGATAACCGATGACCACGCTGTGAAAAAATCCCAGTCTTGTCCACTGATGTTGTACTACTGCTGCAATGGTGATACCCAGAATAGCCGATATGTAGATAAACAGAAACATACTACAGTACTTTCGAATTCGGGCTATCTCCGGTCGACTGAATACCAAAGGCACTGTCTCGTTCAGTGACATTCTAAAGTCAGCAGCAGCACGACGAGAAACGATGAGGACAATGAAAATAAGTGGAACTTGCACTCCAACAGCATTGTTATTAATAAGCCGGATCAGGACGAAGAAATCTAGTGTGACGATGTCTTTCCAGTAGAAGCCAAAATAGTCCATTTGGGTGAGCACGGCCAGTGTGGTGGTCACAAAAGCGACAATGTAACAGTAAACTTTTCCCGCCGGAGACATAACGAACTTCATAGACTGCAGCGGGGAAGTGTCTGCTTTTCGCCTATGAGCCGTGTGCTCCGCTGGATAAATCAAGCCGGAAAGCCAGATGTATTGTAAGAACCAGCGAGGAACAACTGAGGTCGAAGAGGTTTCTAGCATCTTCAGAAGTGCGAAATGCGATCTTTGTGATCAGCTTAAGTTTGTGGAGTGTATCCACTAAACATCGCCTCAGATAACTGTGATCCAGCACGAAACTAGGAGATCGTAGTTTTCCTCTTTAGTGGATACTGAGAGCCCTATATACGAGATGCAGGATAGACCTACCTGATGCACTACACTACTCGTGCTACAATGATACCCCGAGTATTCAAGAGTTCCAAAAGGTGCGAACCATATACGTATCTAGTCAGCGTGTACAGTATACGCACGATGTAAAATTATGGGGCAGACGGAAAGGACGGCAAAATAGACTTTCGACCGTAGAAAAGTGTCGAAAAGTGTATGACTGTGAACGGTCGCGCACTTACGTGCTTCCGTTCCGTCGTAGCGAAAAGATCTGTCCCATAATTTTCACTCTCTATGATTTCCCATCGTGCGTGTACAACATGAACAGATCTCCTTCATAAGCTCACACCCAGGGAGCAGAAAACGAAATGATGGATGCAAGGTGCTGCGTCTACTTTCCAAGCACATCAGACATGTGTTAATGTTTCCCCCGCGGGAGGTTTTGCTGAAACATTGCTGCTCTTCTAGGGTCTACCAATGTCACATGACAGTTTTACGAGACAACGAGGAAGCGCTAAACTTTCGTTGCGGATGTAGCGGGTGCCTCGTGTCATTCGAAACTCTGCACTGTAAATTACAGTAACAGCTGCCAACCTGAAGTAGTTCCTGGTAGTTTCTTATGGTAGATTTTGAAATGGAACTAGTGCCAAATTAAAACAGCAATGGAGTAGCTACAGTGTAGGCAAATAAGGTACTCTAAAAGGGGGCAAGGCCAAAATCGACGTGACACAGAAAGCAAACAGCTGATCAAGCTGCAATCTAGAGACGTGAACTGCCGCTTGATCTGCTGATTACTTCGAGCCGGAGTTTCTACGTCACTTGTTGAAAACTCGATTTTGGCCCTCCCCCTTTTAGAGTACCTTATTTGCCTACACTGTATAAGCCCTTGTCCACCGACTGTCAGATACAAACACCGAATCAAGCGTCAGATTGTCCACCTTAATTTTGTCTTGAAGGCTTTCCTTGCGCCGGATAATACATTCCCGAAAGCCAGTAATACGGCACAAACCCTTG
This sequence comes from Ramazzottius varieornatus, assembly GCA_001949185.1. Taxonomy (NCBI): domain Eukaryota; kingdom Metazoa; phylum Tardigrada; class Eutardigrada; order Parachela; family Ramazzottiidae; genus Ramazzottius; species Ramazzottius varieornatus. The sequence continues at coordinate 1,173,264 of BDGG01000007.1, forward strand.
AGGTAAGGGTGTGAACAAAGGAGCTTGGTCGTACCGAAATATCTCCAGAACCATTTCAACGGCGCTTTCAAGAGCTCAGAACCAATGTTCTACGCCGTGGCCGTCGAGGGTAATGGACCAGGACAAACGATTACCAGATGTTCTGCAAACACCGGCAGTAACAGTGGGTTCTGTATGACCACCGTACCTGAAGTACCGTACTTGAAGTACAGTGTAGGCAAATAGGCTACACGCAGGACGAGATATTATGGGCCAGTAAAAATTACAGGCCAGGCCTTTTCGCTGCGGTGGCACGGGCAGGTGATTCTTGCTACAAGTAAAAATCAACATCCAAGGCTGGACTGCTGTACGTACGTGCTAGATATCAAACCAAGGAGCTAGAACTTGCCATATTTATTATGAAATTTCGATCTCTGTTGAGTCTATTCTACCGGAACAAGCACACCTTCCACAGTCAGAATAACATACACCCAATTGTGGAATTTCTAAGCGTACCTAGGTGCGTAACGACAGACGTGGATAGATTGACAGTGACATATTAAGAATTTTCAGGTAAATTCAGTATAAAGCAAAAATAACGAAATGTGCTAGCAAAAACTAGCACAGAGCATACAACAAACTACACCACCTGTTTCTAAATATCTAAAACAAAATAGACCTCTTCTAAGTCCCGAGCATGAGGAAAAGTGCTCAAAACACAGGCGGAATTGTCTCTCTGAGTATCAATGGAGACTCGTTGGCGAAGAAATTCGGAAGATCTTTTCTCTCCCGTTCTTTCTCTCATCTTCTTTCCAATTTTATACAGGAGGTCTCTCGCGGCAGGTCTAAAGGTTCCGTAAACTTTGAAGCCAACAGGGCTGAAGAAATACCTCCCTTCCAGGTTGGTGTACTTAACCACTTTCAGCCCTTCGGCTCTTTCCGCGGCATATCGAGCTTTATCGGAGCAGCCTGCAACATAAGTCTGGCACAATGCATCAACACATGTTACATCCCAAACCAGTGCTTTCCCTTCCTTCCATGGGATCTGGGTAATTCCGTCAGGTCGCTTCACTGAGTTGTCACGGAGGATGCCGTTGGGCTCCAGTATGGTAGGGATCTGACACGACACGAGGACCCTCTTAATGGACTCATTCAGGGAAGAATGGCGGCTGTGGCGTCCGGCGGAGTACTTACAGCTGAGGCCGTGACGTCCATAGATGTCCACCTGTGCCGAACTCCGACAGGTATGGGCCTCACACAGCGGAGCACCCAAACGTACGCCGACGGAGATCCGGAGGGCGTCATCGTTAAGAAGATTGCCTAAGCAGGCAGCTGGCAATGCATGTAGCCAAGCGCCCGACTCTTTGGCGGACACAGCGAGCATCCTGGCCTTGTCCAGCACTGAGCTTGTTTCTAGTTTTTCAACGAAGCATCGGTCAGCAAGAGGCTAACCCCAGACACGCTGTACTCCTCTGAGGGCAGCTATCGGAGGCTCAGTTCCCGACTGAACACTCCAGCTTGCCAACTCATCGGCGCACAGGTCATCCACGTCGAAATCGGCGACCATTTCGGACACTAGACGTCTTGCAGAGTAGATCGACGCCAAATAGGCCGGGAGGGCAATCTGCTCTGCTCGACGGATGCCGAGGCCACCTTTACCCACTGGTAAGGTCGCTTGCTTCCATACGTCGTCCGACATGTTGATGTTGGAGATCTGCGCAACGGAGTACGCCGTAGCAGCTCAGGGAAGGTCCAGGTTGGGCTACACCTTAGAACATACAAGAGTTTAGGCAAGAGTTTAGGCGAACATACAAAAGTTTAGGAAACAAAGCCTGGTGAGCAGCCAGCTTAGTGAGTCGTGAAGTCATCAAGCGTGCATGTCCAGTCTTCTCTTCCAAAACAGGAGTGATGGCTGGCGGGAGGACCGGCGCGCCGAGCAGCGTGAGACTTGCGTCCGTCAAGAAAACCATCTCGGGGCAAATGGAACGAACGCAGATTTTAGTCTTCAGCTGGTACCGTTTCACTCCGCCAAAAACAAAGCACTCGCATTTTGACAGGTTCAACTCCAACCCAAGTGATGCGCACTGATCCTTCACGGTTTCGAAATCCTCCAAGACGCTGGCCGTATCTCCACCAATGGTTGCATCATCCAGGTACCAGCAGTTGAACGGAGACACGAGCGACTTGGACAGTTTCCTCGTAACGTGGCAAAAGAACAAAGGACCCAGCGGATCCCCCTGCTGAACACAACGGGCCGAGGACAGCAACTTCTCGCCGAAGAAGAGGTTGGAAGGATGGCGATACAACTGATGAGCGGAGGCATAGTAATCTGGCAATGTTTCCCTCACTTCTGATAGAAGCCTTTCACGATAAACCGTGTTAAATGCGTTTTTGAAGTCAAGTTTTAGGAGTACTTGACAGTCATTGGTGTTGCTGCTGACGAAGAGACGAGCCGCGTGGACTGCCGCTTCAGCTCCTCCTCTCGTACCGTAGCCGACTTGCTCTGGGCGTAGGAGTTCACCCATCGAGAGCATGACCCGCTTGCTGACGATCTTTCCAGCTATGCGACGTAGCGTGCTGCCGACGGCGATCGGGCGAATACCACCGTCCTTCTTTTTAAGTGCCGTGAGCGACGCACCGTAAAGGAAAGGGCATATATCCGCAGGGACCTTTCCGCTCAGCATGATGGTCATCAATCCTGCGAGTGCCTCTGTCAGCTCGTTGGAGGCCACGTCGGTGAGACCATTCGTCAGGTCCTTCAGGTGCGGCGGACGCAGACCATCAGGTCCTCCTCCGGATCCGTTAGGGAAGCTGATAATTGCCTGGCTGATTTCGTGCGGAAGAACCGGTGGAACAGCGACATCAGACTCAGGCTCAGGAGAAAAACTGGTGACGTCCTGTTCCGGTGGGTGTTTTAACCGCGGTGCTTCCAGCACTTCAGCAGTGCGTGGTGCGATGGAATCTTCCGAGACTAAGGTTCTGACAGCACCACCGATGTTACCTTCGTTGACTTTGCCCTCCACGCGTTTACGCAGAGCGGCATCCTCATCTGCAGGCTTACTAGGCTTTCCCTTGTTAATCGTTGGAGACTGCGCGGTTGCTGGGCGAAGGATATTGTCTTTGACAAGCGAGATGAGGTTCTCTTTACCTTTACTGGACTTGTCCGACTGCTTAAGAGCAACTGAAGCGAAACCTAGAAGCTTACACCACGTCTCGGTGTCGTTCTTCCTGGTGCAATCTTTGACAACGTTGAATAACGCAACAGCAGCGGCGGGCCGTGCACCTCTGGTTATCCGGCGCAAGGTTCGTGTAGACTGAAATGAATGACGTAACCTATCGACTGGTGAGAGCTGATTCTGGTCACCGACGGCTGCAGGTTGACTGGACTTCTTAGCTTGAAGGGTCCTGCGTTTGCTGGAGCCTTTATGACGTTTCAAGCCTCCTTCAGTCTTGCACTCACTGGAGCACAGCTCACAGGTGAACACAGCGGCCATGTCGAGGAGATACCTGCCGGGAGATCCGAGGCTGCCTACAGGGTCGTATGATGATTGTTGCTCAGATCTGGTAGACTTAGGTAGCCTTCGTACGGTGATTCCTGATTAACGTCACCAACAGCTGACTGGGAAAGTCCACCTACAAAACTGCACTACGGCAGCTTACTGGCCACAGCACCATAGGGTACAGAACGTACCTGGCAGACTTATGTGGGCTTCAGCACACATAAGAAAGGAGAGGAAGCTGGATGAACGTCGCAGATACTGGAAGAACGTCGAGGCGGAGAAGATCCGGGTACGGCTGATGAGCTGGCCTTTCCGTCGACTGATTGCTTGAAACGCGTATCCTACAAAACTGTCTCAGCGGCAGATTTTTGACCACAACAACCATAGGGTGCAAAACGCACCTGGTGACCTTACGTGGCTTTCGAGACGTCCACAAAATGCTGCCAGAGATGGGGGGGGGATGAAGGGGAAGCGTAGGAAGTCCAGAGATTGCAAAATAGGATATTCGATGGATTGATTCTTACAGAATGATAGAGTAGATAGATTGAGCAACGAACACACTCGCGTACACGAGGACATCTGACCTTTGTTCTGACTCGAACTTAGTGAACGACAGCCGTTTGGTCTTGTTGCCGCCGGCACAGTTTGAGTCTATTACGTAATACTCGCGGAGCTTATTAATAAACCTTGCATGCGACTTGATACCCCATGTGTCCCATGTCAAACCACTTCAGGTGGTCCAACATGAGATTTTTGGGCACGAGCTGTCGCTGCGGAACTGATTTTGTTCGTAAGTTTGTGTTTGAACCCCTCTGCTGAACTTTGCTCAGTGAAGGGCAAAGTACAACGTTAACGGAGACAAGCTTGCGAATGGAATGTGACTGAGGATGGAACAGAAGGAGATAAGGCTATATCATTGCATTCTGAGTCACAGGGAGTAATTCAATGGTTGGGAACTTGGGATACGCGCTGCCATCATCCCAGTTCCCGTTTTCTTCCCTTTTACCCTCCCTCGGCGGCAACAGTGCCCGTTAGGGTGCCGCCCCGCGAATCTCTTTGGCTCTTTCTTGATTTCGATAGTTTTTAACATGGAACTGGCTTGATATATCGATATATCACTGCAATAAAATTCGATATATGAACAATAACATATCAGTAACGTATCATATCGAAATATCGATACGTGGTTGATATCTAGAACGAAATATAAATATTGAAAAATACTAATCAGAAAATAACATATCGTATTTTATCGTATTTATCCCAGCACTACTCAATGGTACTCAGAAACCAAAACCACTGGCAAGAACGAATATAGAGGAAGTGAAAACGACTCTAACTTTAGGTGTTCCCATCCCATCCACAAACACGCGCAGTTGAGTCTTGTTGCGCGAAAATCCAGTATTCCCAAATTTCTTCAGCAGGTCGACCATCAGTCTTTCTTCGGAAGTATTCAGCTTTCTTCCTCACCGATCTTCTTTGCTGTGGTATCTTCGACATGGCGCTTGACGGTGGTGCGCGGAACTTTAGACATCCGAGCTGCTTCGCGCAGTGCCATTCCATCCTCGACATTCGAAAGAGCGTCCTCCAGAGTTTCTTCGGTGTATTACCAATGCCGCGTGGTCTTGAAAGGCTGGGACATTTTCAAAAACGCTTGCGGGACGGATATCGAGACACCGAGTCCAGAGCTTCCCGAGTGAGAGTCGAATAGCCATGCAAAGCAGTGTTAAAGTGGAAATGTAAAACAGCTGACTAGCTGATAGCCACTGTCCATGACGACTTTTCTACGGTTGAATTTTACTCTCAATACGTCATTTGTCCGATTTCTGTTTCTCACTTCCATATAAATTGTAAATTTGCCGTCTTTTCCGCCTGGCCCGTAATTTTCACTGGCCCATACTATCTCGCCCTGCGTGTACTCTAAAAGCGGGCTAGCCTATCGGCAGTGAAGAGAACGAATCAAAAACTGTTTTAGACGAGACAGTTTTTCTTTATGGTTGATTATAACAGTTGATCAAACTTATACTCACTCCACAGGTGACTGCCCAAATGGGAGGCAACAGAGTCCGTAACACTCGACAGAACGTGCATGTTGGTCTGAAAGTTTTCCTCCTGGACATCTATTTATCCCAGCTCGACGTACTCGGATTTGGAAATCAATTTTCATCCAGTAATACAGTAAACGAATTGCTGCTGAATGTTACAGTATCAATTGGTCCATAATACTTTGATGCGCGCCCATAGCTGCCGCCCACTTTTGGAGTAGCTTATTCGCCTACACTGTACGTGAACCGATCGGGTATTGATTTCTGCACGTCCGTGTTCGAGATCGATATGAACACAAAGAAAAACCGCGCACTCACTTTATGGCCGAGACCATTGTTGGCTTTACCTGGAAGTACGTAAACTTCCATAGTCAACAAAAACCTTTCTTTGAAGGCTGTGTCGTTGCTGCCGTACACAGCTCAAAGAATATGCAGTATTAAAAACCAGATAAATGTTCCGACCATGTAAACTCCTATTTCATTTGCAAGTCTACCTTTCATGCCCGATCTGTAACACATTGGAAACTTATTCAACATGTCCAGCAGAGGTGGGCAATGATAATACTAATATATCAGATGTAATTTCGTACAGCTTTAATTTTTGCAGATAACGAAGCTTTCGAGAGTGATGAAACCGGCGCCGGTATTCGCAAATCTTCTGTCATCGGTTTGCCACTGGAACCCGTAGGAAACGAGGGAAACAAGGTGGCTGTGAAAACCAAGGAGCGCAACGACGATTTGAAGGAAGCGAAGCAGGACAAGGCTGCCCAGGTTGGGGTGTTCGAAATCGTAAGTATCGCCTGGAATATCTTCTTATCGTGAACGATGTTGGTCGATCACGGCTACAACATTACGCATCAACTGCAAGTGCTTCGGTCCATCATAGTTTCGATTTGCGGACAAATGGGACATAATGCTTATGGTCGTTGGGACCATCTGCGCCACTATCTTTGGACTTTGTCTACCTGTCATGGTACGTAGAGCAGTCAAAAAATATTCCCACCACAAATCCGCCATGATCCAGAATATCGCACGTGACAGTTCTCTTTCTTTCCCCAATAAATAGATTATTGTTCTGGGAGACATGACCAATTCTTTCATTCAAGATGGACGAAAAACCGAGATAGCCCAACAACTAAGTACAGGTATGCATATGGGTAGTACTTTCTTCGAAGCTCCAGAACATATTTTTATTGCCGTACATACTGCGAAGTGTGGGCAGTGGGTAAATAAGGAAGCTGTAAAGGTTTCATATCCACCACTTCTGCTGATCCTGCTATAGTATTGTCAATACTTACTGCCATTGTGTAGGTTCCGCGGCTGTTGATGGACTGACTGACATCCCAGAAGCTACGACCAACACCACATATTCACCCAGCGTCGAATCGTCGATGAAGCTGTTTGCGTACTATTATGTCGGTATCGGCTTCATCACGCTGCTTACCGGTTACATAATGATCGCCTTTTGGGTCTGGGCTTCAGCTCGCCAGACCCACCGTATACGCCTTGCCTACTTCCGCGCCATCATGCGACAGGATATTGGCTGGTACGACGTCAACAAACCCAGCGAGCTTGCCACACGTCTCGCCGAGTAAGTCCAGAGGCATACTGCAAAATTTGTAACCTCGAAAAACGAATTCACGCCAATCGCTGTCTCACGTGCCGCACGTGTTCATTGATATTGGCCGAGAGCGTGCGTCACTTGGAAAAACGATGTGGGTGGTCTGATTTGAAATCGTCTCATTTGTATTTCGCGACATTGAACAAAATACTGCAGTGATCTGGGAAAGATTCAATCGGGAATCGGGGATAAAATTGCCCTCCTGTTCATGGGTTTGTCTTCCTTCGTGGCTGGTTTTGTCATCGGGTTTATTTACGGTTGGGAACTGACTTTGGTTATTCTTGCCTTCACGCCGTTGCTTGCCTTCTGTGCGTCGATGATGGTCAAGGTACGAGCATACCCAATGGAAATTAGTCTGTGGTGTCGATAGGAAGCCATTTCGGTCTTTACAGTTTTCCACCAGCCTGTCGACAAAGGAGTCGCTGGAGTACGCGCAAGCTGGTTCGGTTGCCGAAGAAGCGCTCTCGTCCATCCGTACAGTTGCAGCTTTGGGAGCTGAAGACCGGATTGTGGCCAAGTACACGGTGAACCTGCAGAACGCCAAGCGGACCGGTATCAAGAAAGGTTTCATCTTCGGCACGGGAATGGGCTTTTTCTGGCTGGTGATTTACTGTGCCTACTGCGTGGCGTTCTGGTACGGCGCGAAGCTGGTTCGGGATTCCCTTCGTAGTGGAAGTCTGCGCTATGATGGTGGAACCATCTTGACTGTATGTACCATGCAGCACTTGGAAATTCTCGACTCAAATGCTCGTTATTTTATAGGTTTTCTTTGCCGTGTTAATTGGAGCATTGTCGTTAGGAAATGCAGCGCCCAGCCTGCAAGAGTTCTCCATAGCTCGCGGCGTGGCAGCACTGGTCTATGAGCTGATTGATCGTACGCCACCTGTCGACACCCGGTCAACAAAAGGGAAAGCGCCGAGCAGCATGAGTGGCCGGGTCCGATTCAAAAACGTGGCTTTTGCCTATCCCGCTCGCAAAAATGTACCCATCATACGAAACTTGACCTTAAGCATCAATGAAGGGGAAACAGTTGCATTTGTCGGACCATCAGGGTAAGATTAGCTGTTGCCACCGCTGACGAAGAGATTTTATTAGCGGCGTTTTGCCGGTTTTTCACGATGATTCGTACAGAAGTCCACAATTTTTCAGATGTGGTAAGTCTACAACGATCGCGCTTCTGCAGCGTTTTTATGACCCTGACGGGGGAGAAGTCTATGTTGACGATATCAAAGTTCGTGACTGGGACATCAACCAGCTGCGCAGCTTCATTGGGGTAGTGTCTCAAGAGCCAGTGCTGTTCGGAACAACCATCGGCGAAAACATTCGATATGGACGACCGGAAGTCAGTCAGGTATACTACGTTCCGTCAGGACAAATTTCAGAATGCGTTCCAGTCAATCAAGAGCTCGCACTTTTTTAGGATGATATTGAAGTGGCTGCCAAGAAAGCCAACTGTCACCAGTTCATCATGGAGCAGCCACAAAAATACGACACGATCGTCGGCGAGAGAGGCTCGCAGTTATCCGGTGGGCAAAAGCAACGCATAGCTATAGCTCGAGCCATCGTCCGCGACCCTAAAATTCTCTTACTCGACGAAGCCACTAGCGCCCTTGACGCCAACAGCGAGAAAGCCGTCCAGGAGGCGCTGGACGAGGCGCGCCAAGGGCGAACCACCATCATCATTGCCCATCGTCTCAGTACCATCCGCGGTACCGACAAGATTATCGCCATGGAAAACGGTGGAGTAGTCGAAGTTGGAACTCACAACGACCTCATGCAGCAAAAAGGTCTGTACTATCGTCTTGTTACCAACCAGTCGAAAGAGGATGCTGAAAAGGCTGAGAATATGGAAAGTGGAGGGCCGGATGTTGTGCCTGAAGCCGAGCGACCAACGCAACGCGAGAGCGTCATCACGTTGCGCGGTATCGAGGTGGAAGATGGGGTCGTAAAGGCGACGAAAGATGCAGACGTGTCGATGAGCCGAATATTCAAGTTGAACAAGCCAGAGTGGGGATACATCGTGGTGGGGTGGATAGCTGCCATGATTACCGGCGCTTCACAACCGGCTTTTGCCATCCTGTTTTCGCAGTTGATTAGGGTCTTCATGACGGTCGATTTGGTCAAACAGGAACAAGACGCATTGACGTTCTCGCTGTGCTTCATCGCCATTGGCGTCGGTACTTTCCTCAGCTGGTTTCTCCAACGTAAGATTACTCTTAAGCGCTGTGATGGTCTGAAGTCAACCGACACCTTCATTTTTAGATTCCATGTTTGCCATATCGGGTGAAAACCTGACCGTCAGATTGCGCCAGCAAACCTTACAAGCCATGCTGCGACAAGAAATCGGCTGGTTCGATCGTCAGGAGAACAACACCGGCGCGTTAACCACGAGATTGGCGAGTGACGCGTCTGCTGTTCAAGGGGTACGTACACACCTTTCTGTTTTCGGGTCTCTTGATTTCGTCCAGGCTATGGATGTAAAAGTGTTCTGGTACAATACAGATTATTCTGTAGGCCGCGGGTGTTCGAATTGCCACTTTGCTACAAGCCGGCACTCTGCTATTGGCGGCTTTAATCATCGCCTTTGTCTACAGTTGGAAGCTTTCCCTGGTAGTCCTGGCTTTCGTCCCTCTGGTGGTGCTCGGTGGGCTGTTCCAGAACCGCGTGCTTGTCGGACAAGCTGGTCGCAACCAGAAGTCCCTCGAGGCGGCAGGAAAAGTCGCATTCGAGAGCATCTCCAACTTCCGTACGGTTTGCATGCTCGGTCTTCAGAACCACTTCTACGACTCGTACAAATCAGCGCTGAAAGCTCCCATGCGGAATGAAGTAATCAAAGCCCATACCTACGGTATTGCCTACAGTTTCTCCCAGTCCGTCATTTACTTCTCCTACGCAGCAGCCTTCACTTTCGGAGCGTACTTGATCGGACAGGGCGAGATGGATTTTCCTGATGTCTTTCGGGTATTTGGCGCACTTGTCTTTTGTGCCATGGGACTGGGTAACACCTCAAGTTGGGCACCGGACTACGCTAAAGCCAAAGCGGCATCTGCAAGAATATTCGGTTTAATTGACCGGAAACCCGAGATTGACAGTAGCTCTTCGTCTGGTAAGATGCTGGACAACTTGCAGGGACATATCGAGTTTACGGACGTTCAGTTCGTTTTTCCCACACGTCCCAAAACTAAGGTAGAAAGCTCCCTGTGTAAGCTACTGAAAGTCTGGTCAACCAATTACTTGCCTGTACTGCAGGTTTTGAGAGGCCTGAATCTCAGTATCAGTCCTGGCCAAACCTTGGCACTGGTTGGTCATTCGGGCTGCGGAAAGAGCACAACCATATCCCTGGTCGAACGATTCTACAACGTGTTATCGGGAAATGTGGTATGCGGATCTTGAAGATGTTTATTGTAGGTCTATGGTTCAGTACTGACGTTGTAAGTTGTTTTCTCACAGACTTTGGATCGGTTTCCTCTGGATGGACTCAACATTCGCTGGTTGAGATCTCAACTTGGTTTTGTCCAACAAGAACCAGTCCTCTTTTCGGGCACTGTTAAAGAAAACATCTTATACGGGTGCGCCGATAAGCAAGTCGATATGGACAAGGTGATAGCTGCGGCAAAAGACGCCAACATACACGGTAACTACAGTACTTTGTTCTTTCGCGCGCCAGTTTGGTTTTCGTTTATTTCTGTCCTGCATGAAACATGACCATTCAGCGTTGGTCTCGATAGGTTTCATCATGAACCTTCCGTCTCAATACGACACGCATTTGGGAGACCGTGGCTCACAGTTATCTGGCGGTCAGAAACAACGTATCGCTATCGCCCGCGCCATCATCCGCCGTCCGAAGATCTTGCTGCTGGACGAAGCAACGAGTGCTCTAGACACCGAATCCGAAAAAGTGGTGCAGGATGCGCTAGACCGAGCTCAGCAAGGTATGGGCAGATGTTTATGTTAAAAAAGTGGCTAGCCTAAGCGACAAAACGCCTTTGACGTGCTGTCTTGTTAACAGGACGGACATGCATTGTGATTGCTCACCGACTGAACACCATCCAGAATGCCGACAAAATCTGCGTGATCGCACACGGTAAAGTGGCAGAACAAGGCAGTCACGACCAGCTAATGGCAATTAGAGGTGTCTACTGGAAAGCATTTACCACATTACGTGGAGCATCATGAGTTTTCCGTTAGAATTTTCCGTCTGAGGGGTCTTGTATCTTTTATATTAATGAACTTACGCTTTCCTTGTTCTCCTTTGCACATAACTTTTCCGTGTGGAGATGGAAGTTCGAGCTTGAGAGCAAATGGGTGTTAGCGGCCCATTTTGCGTACGAACGATTGCCAGTCAAATTGTTCGGGAAACGAGTATGTGATTTTGGGAGCCCCAAAGGGCAATCTTGAACGACTAATGCGATCTAGTGTAAAGAACATGGAAGAACGCGATTTTGAGATCCGTTTAACCATCTGACTATTGGCCAGATGGCTACGTCAGGAAACTGAAAGGGTCCAAATGTTGGGCTGAAAAAGTTTTGACGTGACAATAGTGTCATACATCGCATAAAGGCACATGTGATGGTTTTGGCACAGGGCCTTAGCAGGCAGGAAAGTTTCTGCTATTATTCAACTATAAAGTTTCCCAGAGTATCTTCCCAAAAGGGCGAACAGTTTTTGAGACTTTGAGTCACGGTAAAAATAGCACGTGATGCCCTTCGATATTGTCTATGACTTTAACACTAGTACTCTGGGTACCAGGTTTCCCGTGTACCTAATGATGCTATGTGATCCAAACTAACCCCGGCAAATTAACCCCATCGACCGTAGCGCGAATCCGAAAGTATACAGTGACGAGGAGTACGGTCGAACTTCACCCATCGAAGGTGATTGTCCGGAATTTGTGGAACGCGAACTGAAGGAAGTCACTCTGGATCTCATCCGTCGTTCCAGGATAGTTGAGGGAGAAGGTAAATTTGCTTTCTTCAACGAGGAAAAGAACGAAGGTGTCACCGCTGTCCTCAACAGGTAAACTGTGCCCCAACACTCTGTTTTCCATTTTGCGTAGGTCGTGTTTGGTGATATTTTTATTTCAGACTCCGTATCGCCCTAGACGAGATCGTTCCAGACAAGCGCCGCCATCAACGTGGAAAGTATTTCCGCTTCCTCGAGTCTGTCATAGACTACAAAATGGAAACCATTAAGAAGTATTTGTACAATGACAATTAAATTCTTCTTTCTCGGTGTCGAGCTTGTACGGAACCGTCTTTTCTTTTATTCTCTATTCTTTCGTTTCTGAAGACATTTCAAAACAGCGCTTATCTGGCTCAGTTTTTCAATTTAATAATTCTTGCTCAATATCGTGGTCAGAATCATAAAGTGCAACGGTAAGATACCCGCAGTGGGGTTCCAATTGGCTCTTAGCAGACATAAAACATTCCGGTAATGCTACGTAACGCATACTTAGGGCGCCTGTGAGGGTACACTAATCAGTCTCTCACCGTATTCCCGCAGTAAAACTGAACCGTCCGAGTAAGACACTGAGAGCAGAATACACAAGTTGTAGACCTGCCAAATTTTCAAGACACCGCTGATGGATGTTAAACACCAGTAATAATCGGTAGTGTATCGAATCCACTTCTAGTGTCTTACTATTTTGACTTTTTTATCTAGGCCCAGTGCTTTAACTGGCTAGACCTAGAGGCGGAACCAGGTTTAACCAATCACCTTGGATCCAAAATTTGTGAATCTCACATCTTGATGATGTCACCAGTTGCGATATTTCACGCCAACACCAATGAAATTTTCTTACAGTGGCCGATCAATAGCAAGTACTCGTCTGACTTGATACCTGGTTGTAGCAGACTACGCAGGACTTTCCAGATTATTTCGGGACGAACTGGACATCTCATTGGCTTGGGGGGAAATCCTAACGAAGTAGCGTCGGAGACAGCGGATGTCAAACTTCTGCTTGTCCAAATTTTGCTGAGACTGATGGACGCTCGTCACCACCTTTAGACGACAGACTAGTGTTTTGTCGAGGTAGAGCAAAAAATTTCCGGACGAGAAGGGTCAAACAGACGTTAGAAAGTTTGGAAACACCGCCCTGATGCCATGGCCATCAAAACCGTAGCTGAAACCTCCTGGAAGCCCCGAAGTTTTAGCTGCGGTCCAGATACGAACCCACAGGAAACCAAAAAACGACATGAAACTGACATTACTGGTTTACCTATGGAAAATATAAGTTTATGGGACATGGATAAGTTCTGAATTTTTTATGGTTTTTACTGGAAGACGAACCCTAACAAAACCCAAAAACTGATTTTCATCGCTGTTGATTCCCACTGCTCCTGAAATAGCCAAACAGCGAACAGGAGAAGAAAATTGAGCGCAAGAAACTACATCTCAACTTAAAGATAACCTGAATACCTTAAATCGACAGTACAGGCGTCTAAGAGGCCGAGGAAGAGATCTTTGAGGAGACAAAGCCACTGGGAAACACAATGCAAAGCAGGTCGTTGTAGCCTGCTACGGTATTCTATCCATCCCCACTGGCGACTGGTTTTGCTCGAAGTGCGCATTCCATCGGGCCAAGAGTAACGGACAAGCTGATGAAACCCCCAAAGCGGCCACGGATTCGGACGCGCAGAAAAGCCTCCCAGCTGTGGATAAACTGGCAGGATGGCGTCGGATTTTGACTGAGCTAACAACAGCTCCACTAACAAGGATCCAGCTAACAAGGCTCTATTCACTTCCCTCGTCCTCCCGTCCTCTCACCCCACTTCTAGCAGGCTCCTGGAGGTTTCGCGGACCACGTAAGGCTAGCCAGGTACGTTTCTTGTACCTGGTGCTGTGGTCACAGAGTCTGCTGCGACGGGTATTCTTTCAGGTCCATCTGGTGTCAGCTCTCTCCCAATCAAGAATCAAGCAACCCCACTGGCATCAAATTTCCGCCTAAACAGCGGTGGCACCAAGGCTGTTTCTCACCACTCGTCCTTTGGTGGAAACATGGGGGAGCTTTTTGTGCATCATGCTATCCTGCAGGAAGCTCAGTTCTCCCTGCAGGTCTCCCTGTAAGTTTCCCTGTCGTTCAAGCACTATTCAGAGCCACCCCTTCGTTCTGTTGCTGTTTTCAGGCAACAACGGGGAAGATTGTTTTGTGGGTTCGGTCGTAGCAAAGAGGTAGGTTGCCCGTTGAACTCAAACTCACTCTGGCTATGGCAACAAGGAATGACTTCAAGTGCGACTTGTGCGGGACTATCCTGTCAACAGCAGCATGGCTGGAAAGGTACAAGAACAACCAGACCTGCAGGAAGAAGGCAGTAAAACAGTCCAGCCAAGGGACTGTTTCGGCGGATGACGCTCAAGCTCGAGCTACGGTTCGGGGAAAGCTCCGAAGCACATTCCGTTCGGCCAGAACTCTACGCCGTATTCCAAAGGGTGCCAGATCGACTGCTGCTGCCGCTCTCTTGAAAGTCATCAGGGAATGTGTGCAGACAAACAGCCCGGAAACTTGGTGCGCGCTTCTAACCTTTCCGTCCACAGCATTTGCTCAGGCGGGCAAAGCTAGCAAAGGAGAGCAGTCGCTCACCTCAGTCGTCAAAGCCAACATTTCTCGTCCCCAAACCAGTGCAGTACCGCCGCTGAAACAGCATGCAAGGAAGAAACCTCCGGATGACGACGCCGCCATACGTAAGAGAGTAGAAGCCAAGTTGAATGAAGGCGACATCAGTGGAGCTGTTCGGACGTTAGCGTCAGAAGACTCGATAGCGCCGAGAAACACGAAAACGCTAGAGTCACTGATAAAGAAGCACCCAGCAGAGCAACCTGACGTCGATAACATGATCTTACCTGACGACCTGCCAGCGGCTAACATAGTCACGTCTGAAGAGATACGAAACGCCATCCTCAGCTTTCCGAATGGGTCGGCAGGTGGAGCAGACGGCCTACGCCCACAACACCTGAGAGATCTAACTTCAGGCCTGAGCGACGTCATGGCAGAGGAGATGCTGGAGGCGCTCGCGTCACTAGCGTCACTGTTGTTGAGCGGAAAGGTACCAGGGGAGGTCTGCCCCTTCCTGAAGGAGCGTCACTCATCGCTCTGACTAAGACGGCGGGATCCGTCACATTGCCGTCGGTTGCACTTTGCGACGCCTAGCAGGGACGGTGGTCAGCAAGCGAGTGATGCAACCGATGGGCGAACTGCTGCGGCCGGGGCAGGTCGGCTATGGCACAAGGGGAGGTGCTGAAGCTGCAGTTCATTCGGCGCGCCTCTTCGTCACGCAGAATGAGAAAGATTGCAAGTTCTTCTCAAGCTAGACTTGAAGAACGCTTTTAACACTGTTTTTAGAGATAAACTGTTGTTAGAAGTTCAGAAATGCCTCCGACAATATTTCCTCTTCGTGTACCGGATGTACGGTCAACCATCAAACCTGTTCTACGGCCACCAGATTCTGTCGTCGGCCAGAGGCGTCCAACAAGGCGATCCCCTCGGACCACTCCTTTTCTGCCTAGTGACACGAGAACTCTCCAGATCCCTCCAGTCGCCCAATTGTTGGTATCTGGATGATGCGACAGTTGGAGGGGATTTGGACATCTTCCTCGAAGACCTGCAGACGGTGATTGACCAGTGTGCCACCCTCGGCTTGGAGCTAAACATGTCCAAGTGTGAGATGTACATTTACGGAGGCAGCAAGAAAGAACAGGCGACCACAAAGTCCAATTTTCCCGAAGTTGGCTTTCCTGACGAATGCAGATCTGCTGCTTCTGGGTGCACCCATCCTGGAAGATGCTTTCCTTTCAATCTTCCAAGAAAAGACAGGACAAGCGGAACTGATGGCAACGAGACTCGCGAAACACGGGACTCACCACGCCTTGTTCCTGCTAAAGAACGCGTTGTCCTTGCCAAAGCTTCTTTACATCTTACGTTGCAGCCCCGTCTGGAAGTTTTCTGCACTACTACGCAACTTCGACGAGGTTCTTCGAAGCAGTGTCGCCAGCATTACCAACGCCAAGATGACGGATTTAGTCTGGAGGCAAACTAGCTTACCAGTCGTAAAAAATGGCCTCGGCCTTCGCCCAGCAGAAGAGATAGCCCTTCCGGCCTATTTGGCCTCTATTTTTTCTGCGAAGCGTTTGGTAACGTCGATGGTCGCTGATTTCGACGTGGACAAGCTCTGTGCTGCCGAGCAGGCAGCGTGGGTTGAGCAGTCTGGTGTTGAACTGCCAATGCCTGAGCTGCGGGTCCACCAACGGTTGTGGGACCAGCCTATCGTTCAGAAGCACTTTTTCGCAGTCGTGGCTGCCTATTCTGAGTCGGAAGAAGAAACGGCTCGATTCCTCGCCGCTTCCACGACAGAGTCTGGTGCGTGGCTGAATGCGTTGCCGGCATCCTGTCCGGTCAACCTTCTCGACAACGACTCACTGCGCATTTCGATCGGTCTCAGGCTAGGAGCCCCGATCTGCGAACCTCACACATGTCGGTGCTCGGCTACGGTCGACATCCACGGGCGCCATGGTTTGAGCTGTAAGTATTCCGCTGGCCGCCACAGCAGACACTTCTCCCTTAACGAGTCCTTGCGGTGTACTTTAGCCTCTTGTCAGGTCCAAGCCGTTCTGGAGCCGTCCTGCGGGACGACTCTCAGAAAAGGCCAGACAGGATGACGCTGGTTCCTTGGAAGGAGGGCAAGGCGCTGGTGTGGGATGTGACCTGCGACGACTCTGTTTGCCAGATCTATCGTAAGGGATCTGCGCAGAACGCGGGCTACGCAGCTAACAAGGCCGAGGAGAACAAACGTCTGAAGTACCAGAGACTTGAAGGCAGCTACTTCTTTTGTCCAGTTGGTTTCGAGACCTTCGGTCCTGCAGCTACCAGCCTCTTGACAGAGATAGAAAAACGAATGGCCCACCGAACCGGGACAAAGAGATCCTCGGAATTTTTGAGACAGAGAATTAGCATTGATATTCAGAGGGGTAACGCAGCCTGTGTTTTAGGCACGTTCCCTTTTCTCGCGGTTTGGATGAAATTTTTTACATTTTAAGTGTGAGTAGCAAGATAGTCTAGCGTGTTTTTGTTTTCTAGGCTAGACTCAAAACTTCAGCTCCTCCGTTTCTGTCCTTCTCCGATCGTTTCTGTCTTCGGCGTTCCGTTCCGGAGGAGCTAGATATCCGTGAAGACCGAATGAAGCAACGGTTTGGGAGTCGAAATCAGGGAGATAAACACAAAACATCGGAGAAAACCAAACTTCGCGAAAGTGAAATAGCGTAACCGCTAATCAAGAACCAAGTTTAATTTAGCTTCACCTCCCTGTCGGGAGAAATTGCAGAACTGTCCGTATATTTTCATGTTTGTACTAATGCGACTCCAACCCATCAGGTTTACCTCGGCAAACGCACAGCATCACTGAGAAGCCGCTGGTTGGTGCGGCGTTCTCAGAAGAAACGTTATTTGATTTTAATGTGGATAAGGCTCATCCGAACCGGGGAGCCAAACTGAACGACTTTCCACCCAAAATAATTCACGACATGTAGAACTAATTGGACGACTTTTAATATTGGTAGTGCAACCCAGAAAAGTATCAAAGCGGTCGAAATCAGACAGTGTGACCGATCTCATGCTATCATTATCATTTACGTCACTACCACGTTTTTACTTCCGTGCACGTTACTCCCGCTAAACTCCATCGTTGCACATTGGCAGCTTCGTTAACACCTCCCCGTTTACACCAATTAGAACTCTGTACTCACAACAGGGGGATGAAAGCCAGGCTCGATCGAGATATACCGTCGGTGAAAATACACCGATGCTGGAAAGCGTCTCCAGGACACAGAACTGGACAATTCAGATCACCGACTCCGCTTTGCACTGAATTTTCGGCGAAATATGGACAAGCATCCAGAGCTCGTCTATATTTCACCGACAACTTGGACAAGTTTTGCTCTTGGTCCTGTGACTGATTGTCCATGTTCTTTTCGTATTTCCCATTCTTCCGGGTATCTTGGATATTGTTCGAAGCTTCTATAATGTTTTACACGAGGAAACATTTCTAAAACGTTTCGAAAACCTTGATATATAACGAGATGGATCAAAGCTGGGATCACTACACAGCACAGGCAATTTCGAGCGAACATGTTGGTTGTTTCCGAGCAAACGAGTCCCTATCCAGAAATTACCAGCGGTGTGTCGTACTGAGGCAAAGTATTTTCCATTTTATACTTCGCCTCAGCTCCTACATTCGCGGGGGGCTTTCAACGACTCAGCCGGAGCTGATACGAAGCTTAGTCGAAACTCAGTCGAAGTTCAGTCGTTGTTTTATTCAGAGCCCAGACGAAGCTTCCGAACAGCTGCCAGCCGAAGCTGAGGCGAAATTCTTCTTAGACAACAGCGTAAAAAAGTTTCGGTATCGAAAAAAATCCAAGCGAAAGCAACCCTAGTTTCTGGAAAAATAGAACACAGTAATTTCAAAACAGGACACTGAAATCAACAAACCAAAATCAAGCTCAAAGGATACCAGACGTCCAGGGAAACAGTGTCGCGTCGACAAAAGAAACACTAAAGAAAACACGGGAACGTTCTGCAGTTCAGCGAAGGGATACTCGTTGGCTCCGACGACGCTGACGGTGTTCCAGTCTTTATTAGATGTTCCCATGTGCCGAATACGCGACCTACAACAAGCCTGTCGTTGAGCGAAGATCGTCTTATCATCAGGGGACTGGGAGCATCAGGCATTGACTTACCCGTGAGTCAGGTTGGGAGTTCCCTTTCCGGTTTTCTACACATCCTCCATCCATCCCCAAAGCACCCTGTAGAAACAAAGACGAGACGGTTTAGCTGTTAACAAGATAAACAGGATAGATTGCCACGTTCAACCAAGAAAACGATCCGGGTCGAAGCTTTGTCGGGTTGACAGGCTGTGTTGAACTGGGCACGGCCTTGTCCTGCACACATGTGTGCGCCCAAGACGCTGTTGATCACTCTAGACAATCAGCAATCAGCCGAACGAAATCCCCCCATTTTGTCTCAACCTGTCTCTATCAGGTAAGCGGACACCCGGAGGAAATGAACCTTACAGTTATCGAACAATTGGCCGTTGGTAGGTCACTGTGCCACCTTCAATGCACGGAGGGATCTGCGTCCCTCCCTGCACTACATCGACATTACGCCTCCTATCACCTTCCGCCAGTTTGGAGCAAATGGTCGATCGTTCGCCACGTTTGTGGTGACGAACCCAGCGGCCAACACTGTCATGTACCGTTTGGAAAAGGATGCAGAAAAGTATAGCCGGGTTTTCTGTGCAATTATTGTACTCTGGTCTGAGCTGAGGTCAAAAGCATGATTTACATCGATGGCATCTTGCAGGTCGCTGTTCATTTCTCCTCGTTTCGGCGTCATGGAGCCCGGTGACCATCGCCTCATCGTAGCCTACCTTTCGTCATGCCGGCCGAAGGCCCTCATATCGAAGGAGCTGTCCCTCGTACTGAACGATAACGAAGACAGTGATGCCACATTCCCCGTCCAGTTTCGCGCTTTCAACGACTCGGAGATACGCGTCACTATGGCCGACACCTTGATCTTTCCCGACACCTTTCTGAATTTGACGTCGCAGCTACCGTTTGAGCTATCTAGTGGTTCGGCGTTCCCTTTGAGGTACAAGTGGTACGTCCTCGATACGGTCGGACGGTACCTGCAAGTGTCGCCCTCTAGTGGACTTCTCATCAGCCATGATAGTCTGGACTTTACCTTTACCTTCAAGCCGTATGCGGTACAGACGTATCAAACGGATTTGGTGTTGCGAGTGACGGCTCCTAACGCCAACTTTCTGTCACTTCGCCTGTCCGTCACGGCAAAAGGAACTCTCGGCCATTTGTCGGTAAGACACTCATCCCACACGTACAATAGGAAATTATAGTACAGTAAAAATTATGGGACAGGCGCAGAAGACGGCAACATGCTAAATCCGGCCGTAGAAAAGTGTCGAAAAGTGTGTTACTGTGAATCGGTCGCGTGCGTGCTTCCATACCGCCGTACCGAAAAGGCCTGTGCCATCCTTTTTACTGTCCCATAATTTCTCATCGTTAGTATACTTTAAATTATTATGAGCCATTCCAACTCTGTGAATGCAACGGTAAAATTAGACACATTTTAGAAATCACTTAAAAATCACTTGAGCTAAAAGCAGGTTGAAAGGAAGACTTTGACTTTGTAAAAGGAAAGATTGTTAATAGGATTGGCATTTGCCTTGGGCCTTGAGCTGGTCAACGACGGCTTGGAAAGCGTCGTTGTCTGCTCGTTGTCTGGAGCTCCTGCAGTTTGCGTTGGTTTCGGCTGTGGGGCATCGCAGGTGGGTCTTGTAGGTCCACTCCCACTTGCAGATTTGGGTGGCTCGTCGAAAACTGCAGGGCTGTCCGCAGACGGTGCCGTAGGCGGTGTTGCCGATGAGGCCAGAAACTTGTCCCAGTCCAAGGATCAGTCCAGCAGTGCTGATCGTCACCGCAAAGCTTCGGCTTGCCATGTTTGATGGATTTGCCATCTCTGGACTGTAGTCTCCTCCAACTCTACCATCCTCTTGTACAGCCACTGCGTTATGGACAGCGGCCTCGTTGTACCTGGCGAACGAGCTTCCAAACAGACATACGGCCAGAAGAGCAGCGAGAAGCTTAGGGGCCATGCTGCACAGACAGAACAAATGTCGAAACTATCCGATCTGGAAAGGCGAGTGGACACTGAATGTCTTTCAGGTTTTGGGGTAAAACGTTTTATACAGGCTTGACTTTATCTTATCCGTAATGTTCCGCTCAACTGACCCCGTAACAATGTCGAGCCAACAGGATCGGCTGGTTGATAGGCGCCTGACCGAACAACCAAGCGTGCGTTATCCCGATGTGGCGGACACAGCGCCCA
>BDGG01000007.1:1194346-1218015 GCA_001949185.1 Ramazzottius varieornatus
TGGGCGCTGTGTCCGCCACATCGGGATAACGCACGCTTGGTTGTTCGGTCAGGCGCCTATCAACCAGCCGATCCTGTTGGCTCGACATTGTTACGGGGGCAGTTGAGCGGAACATTACGGATAAGATAAAGTCAAGCCTAGTGTGTGTGCTACGCATGTTAGGCCAGCTACACTCAGTGCCATGGGTCATCGTCAGGCCCGCTTGTTTCCGCTATTTCTGGTAAACCTCAACGACGGGAGTTTCAAATCGCTTGAAACTTTACGTACAGTTAGTTCAAACTATTCATCTAGGAATGTTAAGACAAAGCAGGAAAGCTAAACTGGGAAAGAGAAAAACATTATTTTTCCAAATAGCTCTGAAAATTAGCCACCTAGGAAATCTTCTATTACCTCCCGATAAAAATTATTTTCACAAAACTTTCTCGTTACGCGCCGGTATCTCAATACTTCGTTGGAAAGCCCCGGTTACCTTTCACCTTCTGAAGTCGGTTTGGAATGGATCGGACCAACTTTGCGCAGATTGCCGGATCCATCCCATACCAGATTTCCTTGACGGTTCCTTCCAGCTCTTCCAGGTTCGAAGGATGTCTTTCTTTCAGCTATTCCTTGACTTCAGACCACAAATGCTCGATAGGGTTGAGGTCCGGTGAATAGGGAGCCCACTCCAACACTTTAAGCTTCGTTTCAACGATCCAAGCTCGGGCAACGAAGGAAGTATGTTTGGGATCGTTGTCGTGCGGGTAATGCCATCCCTTCTTCAAATTCAGTTTTTTCGCCGACTGTAGCACGTTCTTGTCCATAATGTCTCGATACATGGGCCCATTCATATTTCCATTGATTACAGCCAAATTTCCCACACCTTTTGCGCTGAAACATCCCCAAAACATCAGCCGACCGCCGCCATGCTTTACTGTTGGTACCGTGCAACTTGGCGCACATTCCTCACCCGGCTTTCTCCACACTCTCACCATTCCGTCCGACCCGAACAAGTTGATTTTGGTCTCGTCCGACCACAGCACGTTATCCCAAAAAGTTTGTGGCTTTTTCCCGTACCGCATGACGAATTTCAGACGCTTCATTCTGCTGGCATAGCACACCGGTCCGATCAATAATAGCCGTGGTCTTCCGAATCGGTCCCGGCCGCCGCTTCACCTCCGCTGATCCAGTCTTCTCGAACTTTTCGATCATACTTCGAACTGTACTTCTTGGAAGACATGCTCGGCGAGCTATTTCACTGGCTCCCACGTGATTCCGATGGTGGTAAATCACAAGTTTTCGAATTTCAAGAGGGTGTTCAGATCTCGGGGGAGACATTTCTAACGATCTTTTGCTAAAGTTTGAGAGAAAGAAATCGACTGTTCTAAACGCGTTAAAACACGTTCCGTACATCCTAATACATGCAGAAAAAATTTCACGTTGGGCAGACTTGTGGTCACTATGTTATTGATTTTTGGATTTCCGATGACGGTGAAGATGGGTATTACCGATTCTGACAGTTTTTGGGTCTCCAAAGCAAAGCTACTGTTTTACTTGAATCTTTGGTTCTAATGTATATGCATCATGAAGAATGATGTTTTGCGAGTCAGGGGAAGAAACAATTTTGCATATCCGTCCGGAGGATCGGAACTGACACCAAGAATGGTGAAAATAAGCTGGCCAGACGATGACCCATGGCGCTGACTGTACTTCCGTGTATCGCTTGACAGCTAGCTATAGCGTGGTGGACGAGAAGGTGTGGTACGTGCCCACAATCGCCAATCTTTCGACTTGCTATGACAAACCTAGCATTAGAATCGTTTAAACGAGTGTGATCCATGGTGCCTCCAAGAGACTCTCAAAACGGGGCGACAGCTTTGTGCAGCTGGCAAACACAGAAGAACACTCTCCTTTCGGACATTAGGATACGGTCTTAGACAGTAACCATCAGTACTGTACTGTATGCTCTCCCGAAATTCACGTACATCACTGACTCTCAAATCATTGGGGTCTTACCGTGACGAAAATACACTCTGAATGGACTGACGTACGTGAATTTCGGGAGAGTACACAGTATTCCCTTGATAGTTCTGTTCAATCACGTGACATGTTCTCAAATGTCACGTGGCGGGGACAGAAAATATCTATTACCTTCAATCAAGGACTAATCGTTAATCAAGTGTACGAGGTAAACGACATAATTCGGCCGCACCCGTTTTTGGGACATAATTCGGACGGCTGTTTTTTTCAGTAACTTCTGGATGGATTTTCATCGTGTATGATTTACGGATCTGGAAATATTTTTTCCTAAAGCTCTAAACGGTTCTGGAGAAGACCCGATGGTCAGAGGATGGAATACAGGTCTTCGAAGAGAGAAGGGTCGCGCTAATGCTAAAGAGCCTGCGAAACTAAAATCAAGTAGGCCTCGTCGTCGCCGTTTCCATGAGTATCCTGCCCGTCACTCAGCTTGTTTTCAAGATTTCGAGCGTTGTGGACGGTATGAAACAACTCTCTTACGAATTTCCGTTTGGTGACCGTGGTCTGATGCAATACCGCACTGCCAATTTTATAAAAGAGTGTTTTTTGATGTTGTAATCGCTTCCGGAAAAGTAGTTGTCGTGGGGGAAGAAGCTTTGCTCGATAGCCAGTGCGGTACCGTAAAACAGCGTTACCGCGAAACCGAAGTGTGGTACGGTCATGGGTGCGGTATTCGGCATACAGTAAAGTGCCACGTGCTGCCACCTTATACCGCAACACCGGCAGAATTATGTCCCAAAATCGGGTACGGCCGAATTATGTCGTTTACCTCGTAGTGATGGGTGTCAATCAAACCATTAGTTATACCGGTGCTGTAGTCTACTGGCTGGATGACGTACTGTACTGCGCGGAACCATCGAGGGAAAACAGTACACCCACAACAAAATACAACATAGTTTAGGCACAAACAGAATTGGAATTACAATACCTGCGCCAAACTGAAATTTTTGTTGGATGCTCAAGCCGAACCAACAAGGGTTGATTGGCTGGATCCGACTGTTGAGTCGGCTTTCCTATTTCCAACAGATGCCCGCAACTGGATTTAATTTTCACAACGAATGTCGAAAGACGCCGGTGACTTATACCTTCCAAATACGCAATGATAACAACTTCCGGATTCGTTGCCGCCTCACTGCTGATATTGTGCTGCCGGAAGGTTGCTCCCAGCGTGTTACTCTCTGCTCGGCCAGCGCCGATCCACACCCGCATTTTCACCACTCGGCGATACGGTATGTACTACAGTCAATATTATTACAACTGCCATTTTCACGGGCTTTCAATGTCAAATACCTCTTTCCAGGATGTCGCGCGAGGACGATGTGTTTGATCTACCGGCTTCCACTCACGAAGATGTCAACTTGACCTTCTGGGCCGAACACTGCAGTACCAGCCAATACCACCTGTATTCGGAAGCCTTGTCCAGCCATCCTTCCATGCAAGTCAAGCGCATCGGAACGATCAAGCTTCAAGTCAGCCAGCCGATTTGCCAAGTGGTGGACCTGGTGGGCAGCGGTAGTATGCGAGTCTACGGAAAGGAACGCCTGTGGCGGCTGTTACACATCAGCCAGCTCAACAACCTCTTGGCCTTGCCTGCTGACGACCAGCAAGACCTACTGTCCAACGTCTTGAGCTACAAAGGCCGTACCGTCCTGCAGATCAAATGCTCTTCTCAGGTCGATATTTCACTAGGAGCGGCTGTTCTTGGCCAGGCTGGAACTGTCCGCTTGGCTCTGCACAATGACAGGGGACCAGTGTGTCATTGGAAAGTTGTGCATTTGACTGATCTGGAAATCAAAGTCAAGGAAATTTCACCCATATCCCAATTGCCGGAAGAATATGTAAGGCAAAGTCATGTCCACTTAAATTCATGGCCGTGCTTAACCTTGTACGTGTCGACAGCTAATTCTACGGAAGAAAAAGCTGATCAGCATTTCACCGTCGCACGGCTCCATCAGCGAAGGTTCCACGTCCACCATCGAGCTGCAGTGCAGCCATGCCCAAGTGGGCGAGTTTTTATTGCCCTTCTTCCTCCAGATCGATAAGGGCAAACTCATCCTGATTCGCGCATCTTGTCAAACTCTAGCACCAACCCAGGCCGGACTGGTGATCTGCCGCAACGAACTACGATTCTTCCCGTCACCTCTTTCTTCCAAGAACGTCCGCATTGAAATGTGCGAAATGTACAACCCGACCCTGCACAAGATCAACTTTCAGGCCACTCTAAACCGACACAACAAGACGAGCGGCGAATCGGACTATGCGCAGGGGACCAACAAGGATAAAACCCATCAAGAGTTGCACCAAGTTCAGGATGACGTCTTTCACATTTTGAACTGGAAAGGACAGATTGGACCGCAGTCCTTCGCTGTCATAGCATTCACCTTCAAGCCACAGCACTTGACTTTTTCGGAGGTAAGAACGAAGAACGAAGAAAGCGGGTTTAGCTCTCGTTGAAACTGATGACAAAAGTTCAATATTTAACAGAGGCACTGCACGATCAAAATCCACAACGAGCGAGAGTACGTTGTCAGGCTGTGCGGCAAAGGCTGTTCATTGAAACACTTCGTGAAGACGGCGCCAACAGTTGAGCCTTCCATCCAGCCGGTGGTTGACTGGCTTCTTCCCGAAACCAACGTAGGCAGGCCTTTATGGCCAATCATCCTCATTGCGCTAAACTCTGTTTCATCTACCGAAGGGTGGTACTTTTAGCCTCCTGGCCAACCCATCCAACAGTTTTCATGGATTCTTTTACGGTTATAGTTCTTAGTTCGCGAGGCGGGTCAACTTGGCCGTTTTAGAAAGTTAAGATCAGCTTTCGATCATCCCGTTACGGGGGAAGATCAGCTGATCGGATCTCTGATCCTCAGTATGTACGATCCACCACACAGTCGTACGCGTGAATCCGTCCCGGGTAGTGAGCACGCGGCAGACCGGACAATCAACGGTCAGCTGCCAATCAGTCGAGCATGAATGTGCAGTATCACACACGGTTAGCCTAGCGTGTCATTGATTACCTGATTATGTACTCATGGCGCAGATTTGTTCGACTGCTTGGCAGCTGACCGTTGATTGGCCGGTCTGCCGCGTGCTCACTACCCGGGACGGATTCACGCGTACGACTGTGTGGTGGATCGTACATACTGAGGATCAGAGATCCGATCAGCTGATCTTCCCCCGTAACGGGATGATCGAAAGCTGATCTTAACTTTCTAAAACGGCCAAGTTGACCCGTCTCGCGAACGAAGAACTATAACCGTAAAAGAATCCCTGAAAACTGTTGGATGGGTTGGCCAGGAGGCTAAAAGTACCACCCATCGGTAGATGAAACAGAGCTTACATATCCATGAATCGGAATTCTGACAACTTGTTGGGTCGATTGCAGATGCTACAGATATCGACAACGCAACTGGACTTTGGCTTTGCTCCGCTCTTCAGTCTCAACCAACGCGTCATTTTCGTCCAGAACGTCTGCAAGGAAGCTATCCGCTTCAGATGGCACGATGTACCCGAAGCACAAACGTCCATTGATGTACGTAGACATGAATGACATGAAGGAATCGAAGTGAATTCTGCACGCTGGCACCAAGCTCTACACTGATGAGCCCCTTTTTCTACAGTTTGTACTTGCAGAGAATTGCCATTGAGCCCAAAATGGGTCTTCTGTGACCGGGTGAAACGGCCGTCTTTGCAGTGTCATGGGACGCCCACAACGAGTCCTCCCATTTCACCCACACCTTCGCGCTTCACTTTACCCAAGACGCTGCCATGGCATCATACCTCAACTGGCTTCACACCTGGATGGCTCAAGTGCGAGAACGATGTCTCAACTTTACCATCACGGAGGAGAACCCAACCGCCGCGCAAGACATCCGCACCGCTTTCGAGTACATTGAGGCACTACATCCCAATCCTTGTCCCGCGTTGCCCAACACCAAGTCAAAGACAGACGGCCTTTCCAGTAATTTTACCATTCTTGAATCAAAATTTTGCTGACCTGATCTAACAAAATTTGCTAAAATTTAGTGGTAGAATTCGGCAGCACAGTTGATTAGCGTATTGTGTGTGTGTTCTAATTGTTCGCAGGTGGAACGCCCTTGTCATATCCTTCTCCAACGTTGCCGGCTGGACCATTTACCGGCAGTTATCCATGTCCAGCGCCCTCATCCAAGCCTTCGGCCACCTCCCTCCAAGCGGACCCTCTTTCTCCAGTCTTCCAGCATCTTCTGTCCCTCCTTCAGTCGCGTCCAGACGTCAAAGTCCCACCTTTGCAGCCCGAACCACCCATCCACCGCATACATTTCAGCGTAGCCGGACACAGTATCGAGCGATCCCACTTTGCCAAAGCCTTCCCCAATAAGTCCGCCAACTTTTTCTTCCGCAGCGACGAGCGACGAGACTTGCCGGCCGACAAACCCGCCATTGTCTCGCCGCAATACAGCGCCATCGCCACTGGGTATTTGTCCAAAGTCGTTCATTCGATTCTGAACGAGAACTTCAAGGATGATGTCCAAGAAGTATTGAATGTATCGCACAGTTTGTATTATGCCGATATGCTGGAAAAGTCGACAGCGGACGCTAAACTCATGGGAGAGGAAGCGGAATTAGATTCCGTAGGAAATTACGATGAGGGTGGTGAAGATAGCAGGAAGAACCGTACGGCAACCAGACCGAAGAGAAGCGAGGATGACGAGGAACCAACTGCGATCTATGCCGTGTCACCAAGAGTCACACTGAATCGTCAAGCCAACCAGGAAGCGGCTGGCGATCAAGAGAATACCCGACGACATGAACTGACCAAGCCAACTTTATCGCAGTTACTGGACTGTGCGGAAAACCAGGAAGAGGCAATGAAAGTCATACAGTCACATCACAACTCTCAATCCCATGTCTTAGGGTATGAAGCGAGTGCAGAAAAGTGTGCAAGATATTATACTAGCCATGATGTACAGTGCACGACAAAATAAGCTTTTGAAAATGGGCGAAGTGGCTTAAACGCAAGTAACGAATCAAAAACGCAACCGGTCAAATGCTCAGACTCGATTGGCTGTAGCCATCTGGCTGTCGTTGACACCCATTTTCAAGAGCTTATCTTGTCGTGCACTGTAATGTAAGCTATGAATTAAACCATGGTCTTTCTTTTACTAAAATTTGGTTTTGCTGCAGGAGTACGATATACCAGCTGGTTGCGCGAGACCTCTTCCATGATATCATTGCCAGCGTCCTAAAAGACTGTCGCAACTACACTTTCAGCTTATTTGAGAAACCACGTCTGCAACTTGAGGATAGTCAACTGGACAAAACAGCAACAAGCCTGTAGAAACATGTCCATTCCATAAAGCGAATGGTGCCAACCATATTTAAAAACTGCCAAAAGAACTTCTCCATCTGTGTTTCCGCTGTAACAAAGAATGTCGGGAAGGTTTCTTCCGTCGAATAAATCTTTTATCAAAATTGATAAACGCCGAGTGAGCCGGCGGTCTCTTGACTTCCAACTGCCTCGAGTGGTGTATGGTCTTCTTGGCCAAGGCTGTCTGCAGTTTCTGCAGCGTTTTCTTAAGTTCCTCCAGCCGAGCTCGTTTCCCAGTCAAGTCGCCACCTGCGCCTTCCGCTACAGCCGGTGCGGCCGTAGTAGCATTGGTGGCGCTACCATTTCCAGGTATCTGTTGAGGGAACTCGCCGATAATCTGAGTAAACCACGTATCACTTCCTCAAGGCCTGCAAGAGAAAAATGCTAGGTGACGCACCAGCCCATGTTGAGACTGTCCATTTTGCGCGAGTTCGGCGAGTTGATCAAAGCCGTTGCCGCAGCGGAAAGATGTCCTTCCTACCTGGATTCGGCTAACTCCACCGACATAGAATGCCCAAAAGATGCGGAAAGAGAACTCCCCTCTCACCTGCAGTGACGATGCAGAACCTGAAGCGGCAGACGTTCAGCTGGCAGCTTCAATGTCGAAAGAAGAATGGCCGGCCGTTGTAGACTTACCTTGGGTGAATCCAGAACACGCTTCACTAACAACGCTCTCCCAGCTGGATTCCTCTCCATTAGCAAACAGGCCAGTAAACCTGCCCATCAACATGAGCACAGAACCACATTGATATGCAAAAGCTGAAACGTTCTAGAAGGATTACTTCAAAGGAGCGAGATAAAGCGACCGTTAAATCGAAGAAAATGAAATTGCTTTTCGAGTTGAAATTCGTTCAACTCGCGCGGTGAGTTGATTGCCCAGCTTGATTGATCATCCACTGCGCTCAATCAAGCCATAACTCATTGATTGGAGCCAGTTCGCCCAAGCTTCGCCGCGTATTATCGTGACAGTGACCAGTCGGAGCTGGCTCGCAGTAGAATGATGGATTTCAAACTTTCTGGGTAGGGAGTGCCAATCGGGACCACGTCCGCAGTCGCATGTACTGTAAATATTCGATGCTGTCGCCCAGTACGTACACGTACGTAACGATGCATCCCCGCAGAAGATTGCGCAAGCAGCGAAAGCGGACCGGGGTTGTTTTCACCTGTATAACAACGCACTGTGTGATAGCAGCGAATATTTACAGTATCTCGATAACTTCGGCGTTGCGCGGAAAAAAAGATATAGAAAACTGCTTTGACCATCGTCTTATTTCGTCTGACGGACAAGCATAATGTATTTGCAGGCTGCCTAGTCTTCGTCTCCATCACCGACCGTAAGGACTTCTTGTTTTAAATGATCAATCTTGGGGCGGATCGGGCTAAAGCTGCGAGCCAAGTCTGACAGACGCTGAAATCTGTCAGGTCTTCCAGTATGAGATTTTCGTTTTCCGAACGCTTAATTCAGAAACTTTTGTCACTGGTCTGAAGCGATATTTCGATCCGCTCCAATTTACTGGGCATAGTGCATGGTGTCGTCTTCCGTCTGAGAGTAAGGAAGCTCCGCTGTAGCCTTCTGGTCAGTTGCAGGAGCTGTTTCTGTCTGTGGCGCGATTTTGAAAATCTCGTCGTCTCTGTTGGAATTTTTTTCTGACAAAGACACTTCCATTACCGGCGCTTTTGCGAATCTGCGTTTCATGTCGAAACGTTCAACAACAAGGGATGTACAGTATCGACTGTCCGTTCCAGCTTTGACAAAGCAGGCCCTGTTCGGAAAACTGCCAGGTGAGAAAAGAGAGCTAAAATACCTCACCTTCCTCAACAGCAAGTCTGTTCTTGCCGGGCGGAGCAGAATATTCAAAACCTCACACAATGGTTGCATACCCCGTGACACACTTGAAGATAGTATTGTTGTTTGCGCCCATCAACCATACGACCGAAGAAATGAGAAAAGTCATCATTCCACTAAATTCACGCACGTGGTTACCAACCACCTCGTTTTTACCAACTTTTTCTTTTGTAAACCCTGAAAAATTATTTTCTTTCTCTCATTACCTAGATTGGAAGCCCAAAGCTCCTGCCATAAAGACCCTGTTGCCGATGTGATGGTGTAGTTGACCGTGCGAAAAAAAACTCGTGAATGTTCGTGGTTAGACATGCTTCACTATAATTCGAAGATTCTTCCTGCGTTCCGTTTTCAACGCTTCGGATGGATGGTGTTAGCAAGAAAAACGAGAAGATCTAGTTACTCCAGCTGAACCACAGCCGAACTTCAACAGTCGTGTCACGATTCCGGGATTTTGAATTCCGACCCTAAAAATAGCCTAAAAGACCTTATAACTTTGACTCGTCGTAATGAGTATGTTGGTTATATTCCGACACGAATAAACTCGTTATCACCCCGCAAACAACCTGACACTCGTAATTTTTAAATGAAAGTAAAAAAGTAGATATCGCTTCTGCCAGACTTGTGGTTACGTCACGTCGGAAGTAAGGTGTTTTACGTGACCAGAGAAAGCCCACACAGAACACGCCGAATAAATTTCAGAGCTCGACGTCTACGTCTCTGAATTGCTGCGGCTAACAAACGAAGTACCGTGTACGATCTGCGATTTATAGATGGACTGCCTGCGAGAGGAGCAAAGTTTTTGATAAATCAGCGATGGCCGATCAGCCATGGCGCTGCGCAATAGCCAATGTGACAAACAGCTTGGTGTCTGTATGTGCTGCTCGTCATGTGGCCATCGGCTTGCAGTCGGGTCGATTTATCTGAGCGAATCCGGTTTCGCCTACGTAACGGCTCGATGGGTTCAGCGTACGCACACGAGCTAGCACACCGGTTTGAGTCGAGACGTCAGACCCAGTATTGCCGTTCCCCAGCTGTTTGTTACATTCGAAATTTCCAGCGCCATGGCTGGGGCCGTTGCTAGTGAAAAGTTTGGGAAGCGATTGCCGGACCAGGCAAGGTTGGTCATTCTTCTGCCACGTATGCAGATAATTACAGCCAAGACTTTTGCTGAGGCTTGTGAGGCATTGACGTATGAGTGAGTGAAGCAGTGATGTAAGCGAGTAAAGGGACGGAGAGGCACTGACGACACATTGATATCAAAAAGTGGGCAGTCCCGCAAGAGTCTTCGCTGTGTACATAATATTGTTATTTGCTTTACTCGTCTTAAATCACCAGCAAAAGAAAGCAGAGCCTTGTAGACAAGATGGAAAATTTGGCAAGAGAGCCTTAGAGAAAAAGGTAGATCAGGTAACAAGTAGCACAGATCGCTACAACAAACAACTATCGATATTCTCCTTACACCATTCAAAATTTCTCACATCCAGTTTTGTTATGTAACGTCTAAAAGCAGATAGGCTAAGGCAGTCAGCTACAGAAGGGGAAAAAATGCGATCATTGACAAGAGAAGAAGCTACGTATGCAAAGGAATCAGCAGAGACTTTCAAGATATCTTTCTCTTTCAGCATCGTTGTGGGCTTCATCCTGAATCGATGGTCGCATCCGGCCCTCAGTGCTTGGTTCCTCGTGGTAGGTCTTTGTGAAGCTGACTCTTGCGGCGCTGCAATGCTTGGGAGGAAGTGTCCATCAAGAAAGTTATTAGCCCAGATCTTATACGCATTAATAATCACTGTTTTGAATCTACGCTGCCACAAGTATTCCCACTGCACTTCAGCCAGGTTCTGACGGTACTGGCTGAAATCGCTATCGTGTTGCTTGTCCGGATCCTTACTCAACCTGATGCTCTTGGAGATATCTTTTTGGACTTACTCGAGCTGTTTTTGAAGAGTCTTTGATGAGGGATTCCAGACAGAAATTGCATACTCAGCAACACTCCGAAAAAGACTCTTGAATAACATCTGTCTTGCAGCGCCCATCTGCACCGGGAAGAACGTCTTGATGGCATGGAGTCTTTTGCGGCACTTGGAAGTTATCGCGTCAACGTGAGCAGTCCAACTCAGCCTCCTATCTACTATAACGCCCAGGCAGGTGGCTTGACTTACCGCAGGGATCTTTTCCTGGTTGATCGAGTAGCTATCGCCAGGCACGGCGATGCTTCCGCTTCGCTTGAAGGTAAACCGCATGTGCTGCGACTTGGTCGGGTTAAGGCTGAGGCCGGCTTTCGAAAAGTTCTCTCCCAGCTGGTCGAGGTTTGTTTGGAAGTTGAGGCAGTCTTCGGCACTACTCACCACTTGGTATATCACAACATCATCAGTGTACTGGTACATTGGACAATTGATCGAGCTTGACAGCTCATTGACAGCTAAAATGAAGAATAGTGGACCTAACACTGAAACCTGAGGAACTCCTAATACATACCGCTGGGCGACGAAGCACCTCCAACCTTATCTAATCGCGACGGTATGGTATGAAACGGTGACGGCGAGGGTATGACACGAGCTACCTTTCATCTTTATTAACCGGTCTGGTTTCCAGTTTATGTACCGTTTTCAGATATACCGATGATACAACGACGTGCCAGCACTTTACGTTTTACAATACGAATTTTCGTGCAGCACACAGCTGAATTTTGGCTTGATACGTAAGGAAGGTGGGCGAGAAAGATCCCCCGCTCTGCTCAACTATATTGACTAGAAGGCAGTGACATCTCACAAGATCTTGGCCAAATACTTGAAGACGTAAGCAAGCTTACCTCGGTGGACAACGGTAAGAAAGCAGATAACAACATTGATATTTGCAGGATGACAGCACACCTATTTGGACCCAAAGAAGAGACCATGATACCTTCCGAGACAGCAGGTAACATGCACACACAGTATACGCACTTGTCTTAATTGATAGCCAAAACAAACTGTTAGCCAGCGATTCCGGAACGACGGCTGCATGTTTCCATTATATTGTAGTCAGCCGTCTGATATGCAGAACCTGAACAGCAAAAGTAAACAAAGTTACCCAGGCTGCTTACCATGCCTAAGCACAGCTGATTACCTGTGCATTGATCACTTGATTACACGAGCAACAGCACGGTGTAACGTATGTTTTATGTAATTCTGAGCTGGTGCGTAGCATGCCCATCCGTGAACGTTCTCAAACTGAAACCGTCAAATCAGGTCGCACATTTTGAACGAGCGGACTGTAGTGGTGGCTTAGGCGTGCGGGACCGCCGTTTCAGATTCTCTGATTCTGAAGGCACGCTTAATTCTGACGGCTTTGATGCCACAGCGTAAGGGTCAGTGGCAAACATTAACAGACGAGCTTGCCTTGTTTGTACCCAACTTCAGAAGATGAGCACGTGACCAAAGAAACAATCCGCGGCACAGTGGAATGTCCGATCTGCACAGACATCATGTTGGATCCGCTCATACTTGAGTGTGGCCACTCCTTCTGCCTCCACTGTTGTGCACAAAACTGCAGTCGACGAAATTCCTTTACGCTGTTCTGCTGTCTATGCCGAAACGACTCAACAAGTGAGCCTAATGCTAAGTATCGATTTGATATGGGGATGACTTTCTTATGTCTGTACTCCAGAAGCAGTAATCACAGCACGGAGTTTACAAGAGGTTATCCGGGCGATCTTTCCATCTGAACTAAGTCATCGCAAAACAAACCTGACTACTTCGGATCGCCAAGCTGTAGCTCGCTTGCTCGATAGCCATTCAACACGTCGCAATGGTCAAACTGTCAATTTCGATAGAATTTGCGCAAAGTACGCGAAAGGACTTGCGTTGGCTGGCTTAGTCGTTTGTCTATTGTGGTATTATCGTGAGATAATTTTGAGGTCTGCGCTCGCTTTTTCGCTCATTCTGTTGTTTCTGCGTTTTCTAGGAGTCTTTGGATAATAGTTTCTTCAATCTGTAATTTGGTTAATAGTAGTTAGTACCTTGCTTAGTTGCAGTTTAAGGCATATTCCAGTTCTTTACTTGATCGAAATTTGACCAACTTCCATCGGCTGAGCGTGTCGAATTCCAAGTAGACTCGTAGAGTGTTTCTAGTGTTCGCATGACAACGGAGAAATATTGCTCACGACTAACCGTACAGTACCGAAAATGACGTGAGTCGTCTTAACGTTGCACCCAGGCTTTTTGCTTGAATAATGGACGCCAGTTCCGCTTACCATTTTAGCAGTATCCATCGTTTCTTCACCGCCTGGATAAAGTTTGCGCGCCATAGACGGTCACAACGTCAGATAGTCGACGAGAAATGCAATCGGGATAATCAGATTGCGACCTTTGCTAGTCTGTTTGTAGAAAGACGGAAACAGCTGCAGGTGTCTGGCGCCGTCCTCATGAACTCAGACGCCGTCCACAAACCTCTCCATTCCGTTGCAGCAAAATCACCACTTTCTAAACCTCATCCTCCACCTACATCCAAACCCAACCATTCCGTCATAAGACCGGCTATAAATGCCAACGATCCTGTTTTCCAACGTACGTTTGACCGATTGATTTTCCGATTTTCGAGTTCGAAAATGATAGTTGCTTGTACTTGACAACATTAATTGTAGTGGGCGCTTGACAGGATTTCAGCAGCGAGCTGAAGAACGCCATGCTCGACAGGAAGCCTTGCGCCGTCGACGAGAAGAGCAGCAGGCCGCCGAACACGCGGCTAAACGGTTAGAGGAAGAAAAAGCCATGCAAGCACAAGCTGAACAGAAAAGACACGATGCAGCAGAAAGAAAAGCAAAACTAATCCAAGAGAAGAAAGCTCGAGAACAGAAGCTGGCTGCTGAGGCGGAAGAGCGGATAAAATGTGGCAGAGCCGATGAGTTCAGAAACTATAGCTTGATCAACTACTGGGGTCTTAGACCATGGAAGACACTGATGAATCAGCAGTCTAAAAAGCTGATATCAGCGCAGGAGCATCACCGCAGGACACAAGCGAAGCGCTTTGTTACGGTTTGGAGAGAGCAAACACAGAACACGCTGATGGCTAAAGAAGAGGCTTTTCGAAAAGTGTTTGACCGGCTGCTGAAACGGATCCTGTTCGACCACCTGCGGAAGGTGCTCCACTACCATAATGATACTTTGCTATGTACGTAAAATTGTTTTCGTAATTCTGGTTTTGATTTGTCGACAGATGAAAGATAAGAGCCCAAGGGATGCACAGTCCGAGCCTACAAAACTGATATTCCGGCGTTTCCAACAGCGTTCTTTTGTTCAGACATGGAGGAATTTAGCAGTGATGTCACAGATCGAGAACCACATTGTGAGTCAGAAATGTGCCGCGATGATGACGAGGTAGGCTACGATCACGCCCACTCAGTAGGGGGGGGGGTTACCGGTATACTATACAGTAGCACTGAAAATAGGAATCTCAGCCTACCAATCTTTTAATTGAATTGCAGACTTTTCAAAGACATCTGTTTTGATCGATGGAAAAAGCTACCGGGGGTGCTGGAGCACGAGAGGCTCAGGAACCAGTACATGAAGACTTTTATGAGTATTGTCAAAAAGCAGCTTCGTGATTTTATACTGCCGGCTGAATTTATCGAAAACGGTACTTATGAAAGCCACAAACCAAAGGAGAGGTCGGCAGACTTCCAGATGTCAGTGGGTTGATGGTGAATGCTGGAACCGCACATTTCATGCCCACATTATTACTAGATCGACGATAAAATCTGATACTTCCGTTCTCCACATCAAAAGCACACGATCTCATAGCATCGCAAAACACCGTCCCCGACGTCGTCCGTTGCCGTGGTTGGTGCATCTGCATGGAGCGTCGCACTTGTTCAAGTCCCCGGGTCCGCATGGTCTCATTGCGCACGTTGGCGCGAGACCCATCTTCATCCTTTCGTACGCTAGAATGAGAATAGCGTTCATGCAGTCATGGCTAGGCACAGCAAACTCAGTACGTCACAGTATGTCTGGGCCCAGTATGTCACGGTGGAAGAGTAAGCGGGTACTTACAGAGCTTGAGCGCTTTTGCCTGAAGAGCCGCGGCTTTCTTGTCCACTTTTGGTGTTTGGGAAAGAACCAGAGGTATCAAAGCACTGAAAAAAATCAGCAGTGAGAAATACACCGACATTGTAAGACTGTATACGCCTTGCTTACAGACAGCAATAAAGAACGCTGGGTCTTTCATACAGATTTATAAATATCCCAGGAGAAGGCTACAACTAAATTAAAGTCGGGCGAAAATCAACTACCAGTACGCGTCGAAGAAGTATGGTCAACGATAAGCTTTTCTAAACTTTCACGGTCTCGATTTGTCTGGCTCTGTTCGATACACCGGTAAACACAGTCAACAGTCAACGGTTTTTCGCACAAGATATCCTTGAACCGAGAAGTCAAGTCGGAAACTTCTGTTTACAAAACGGCGCTAATTATCGGAAAGTGGGCACATAACAAAGAGGGGATGGCACAACATCTAAAATGATATGACAGCACGATGCGTTATAATTTGCTTTCGTCTCACAGAAAAAAAACTCATCCGACAACCGATTTTTTGCGTTGTAGTTGTTATTGCGCGTGTGGTAGAAACACAACTGATTCAACGGACCTGAACCACGATGAGCTTACCTGGCAATAACATTGCGTTCGAGTTCGTTTTAAGTTTATGCTGTAATTATCTGTGATTGTTATTATTTTCTGTTGGTTTAACCTAAAATGAATAAGATTCAGGTATGTGTCTTCGCAAATATTTTGATTGCGGTGTTTGGTGCTGACATAGTTTGGAATCCTCCCTGCCCAACCAGCTGTACCTGCGACTTCGAACGTGGGCAGAAACGGGCAGAATGCGAGTTCGAGTCCAGTTCTTTCCGTGTCAACATGACCGATGTAGACTCGGACGTCCTTCTACTTGACATCCTTCCCCTTTCCCGCGGTGAGGTTGACGCGTATGGACCGTCTCTACCTGACTTGTTCGGTCAGTTCCCCAAGCTGCTCCGTCTCTCCGTCCGCAACAACGGCATCACCAACATCCCCGTCGGTACTGCGACAAACCTGACACGGTTACACTACCTTGACTTGAGTGGGAACAATATCAGGGACTTCATAGACTTACACCTCGAAATCTTGGACGACATCGTTTCACTTCAGCTTTCGGGAAATTTACTGGACAATATTGATGGGAACGACCTGAAACCTCTGAGGAACTTGACGACGCTTGGCGTGAGCGGCAACCACATTTCTCGTATCGACGCCAGCGCTTTCGATGGATTGGTGTACCTCAGCTTCCTTAACCTTCAAGACAACAACCTGGAAGAACTGGCCCCAAGCATATTTGACAATATTCCTCGACTGAATTTTCTCAACCTGAAACACAATGAATTTCGAGAAATTCCCAGAGGTACGTTTTTTTTCTGGAAAATGGATAAACATTGAAAATACTTTCTTTCAGGTATTCAAAAACTTCAGCTGCTGGGTATCGTCTTCCTCAACCAAAACTTCATCAGAACCGTCCCTGTAGAGCTTGTCCGTATCTGGAACTCCTCGCCCGCT
The DNA here is from genome assembly GCA_001949185.1 of Ramazzottius varieornatus. Taxonomy (NCBI): domain Eukaryota; kingdom Metazoa; phylum Tardigrada; class Eutardigrada; order Parachela; family Ramazzottiidae; genus Ramazzottius; species Ramazzottius varieornatus. The sequence goes on from BDGG01000007.1 coordinate 1,211,112, forward strand.
ATCGAAGCCATTGGTCTCGACAAGAATCCTCTCCTGTGCAATTTCGCTCTAGCTCCGTTCGTCCGATGGGCGAAAACTCCTTCCGGATTCAGCGTCCTCTGTCAGGTTCCTAAGCTCACCACGGCCAACGCCACTGAGAACTCCACTGGTTGTCCAGTGTGTATTGCTCCAGAGACTATGAACGGCCGAGACATCAGTACCCTGACCATTCGAGAACTCAGTAGCTCACAAGCCAACATGACCGTCCTCGCTGACAACGCGACGTTGACGCCACCTGCTGGAACGGACTTCGGATACGCGCTGTTGATTACACTGGACTTCCCTCGTGCGCCGACGGACTTCAGCCCAAAACGTAACGCCAGCGGACCTTTTGCACTGACAACTCTTGAGAATGACACGATGGCGAAGTTGAGCGAGTTTATGCCTAGCGCTATTGTGCACTGTGGGACTTTCAAGTGCTACTTCTTCAGTGTCAAGTAAGCACGATGCAGTACTTTGACTATTTTCCCCATGTAAGAAGACATGACCAAGCACTAGCATCATTGGCGGGATGATTTAGAGGAGTGCGTGAATGGCGAACCGCTGCATATTATTGCCAAGCAATCGGTTTGGATTTGGTGGAGATCGGCAACGCCACGGAGCAAAATGAAATTTTCCAGTTCGGTAAGTCAATCGCTCGACCATTGTATTGACCCAATTTCCAACAGATAGTCGTTTTCGGGAGTGCGAAAGACCCAGGCCAAGCTGAGGCGAGCGAACCAAACGGCGCTGGCTCGTGCTGGATGGATCGGCGTACACTACGACAAGGCCGCCAAGTTCTTTGTGGCCGCTTCCACCGGCAAGCCTGTAGCATACCAAAATTGGGGTAAGCCATTAGAAGCTGCAAGCAGCGCCAATCCCGTATCAAGAGTAATTTCGTTTTAACAGGCCCTGACCAGCCTAGTAACCCAGAAGGGGAAGAATGCGTGGAGATGTGGGATACCGGTTACTGGAATGATATTCGATGCGTCATGCCCATCCCCAATAATTTCATTTGCCAGTCTTCGCTGGCATTCGGTCTCGAGCTGCGCCAGAAAAATATCCAGAATGACCGGCTGACATCGAGAGACACTTTGGTCAATGGTGGACAAGCATCTTCTGTTTATTGACAAATTCACCATCCCAGAATCTTAAACTACCGTCCCACGGTTATCGGATCCTGCTGGCCTCTGTAAACTGTATACATACATGGCGAGTGTGGAATTGATATATTATCGCGCAGCTCCACCTCTTGGTCCCAAGCTAATTTCACGGATGTACGTACCGATATATGACAGACTATAAAGCGTTCGATGGACCACGTCGTTATTCGTCTTTGGTCCCTTGGCGTACAAGCTTCGTGCACTAGCAACTTAGAACGTCATCAAGAAGATTCAGAAAACTACTGATATCGTCTGCCCCCCACAAAATCCATGTGGGTGTAATAAGAGCTTGGAGAGTTGCATCTGGGACTACAGTACATCGGACGATAGTGACCCGAACGCTCCGCATGTGGTGTACTGTATCAGTGATTCCGTACAGTCCACTCGTGCAAAATCCGTACACTGTTCTCCCGTTTGTATTTACCACCAGTCAAACATGAACCGTACAGCTTGCCAAGAACAAGGGAAAGTGAGGTCGTAGTCAGCGGACAATCAATCTTACCGAAAATCAGCTACTTGTTTTGTACCATATGAAATGTGCTCGCCTTGCGAAAGCAGTTTTATTTACTCGATCTGTCCATGCTTTCACAGTCTATTTGACCGAACGCAACACTCTGAAAGACTTCTTGTATGTTTTTAGGTTCTAGAAGTGTTTTCTGATTTTAAAGAGCGAAAAGGGAATGCAACAGGTTGCTCCTGTTGTTGCGTTCGAATGAACAAACAATAAAGAAACGTCACAGCGAGCCCTCCTTTTTTGTGGTGATTTAAAATGAAGAACGGTGTACGGATTTCGACAGAGTGGACCGTACTTGTGTCAGCAAGTGGCCAAGTTCTTCCCCAAAGATCTGCCGCGATCAGGTCGATATGCGACGATGTCCAGCAGAGTTAAACAGTGGTCTGGAAGTAACCACCAGGGATCCGAAGTCTGGGTATACTTTCGCAAAAGCGAGCTGCAAATAAAACACGATTATTCGGAGATAATCTTGGGTCACCGTGCATACTATGCGGCCTGCCTTACATGAACTTTGTAATGATAACAGTTGCAGCAGCCACTGATAATAGTGCAATGATGGCGCTGGTGACATCTGGAGATATACGATTGGTTTCGCCAATTACTCTGTACAATAACACGGAAATAGTCTGATGAACTTACCGCCAAGGTAGCAGATACGGGCTTCTCCTGAATACCCACAGCGAGGTTCGTTCAGGGGCACGCCTTTCCCGTGCGGACCGTTCCATCTCTGATTGCCAATTTGCTCCAGACTGGAACTTCCCGGTCTCAGGGCGAGAAATTTCTGAAATCAGAAAACCTTCAACCCAATCCGCCTAACAACTGAAATGTGAACACAGGAAATATTAGGTCTGCTAATATTAGGTTTCCTTTTTTCATAAACAACAGCGGATACAATAGTCTTTCGCCCAAGGTATTGAAAACATTGATCGGTGCATCTGTGTGGATTTGTACGAGAATGTTTCGTGATCGAAAATTTTCGAAAGTCACCCCCGCCTAGATTTCTATTTCTTTTAGTCACACCATGGCAGCTAACAATTCAGACAGTGCAGTAAACAAGACCTCAACGAAGATGCTAGCGAACGATCGTTTGGGGAGAACAGTCTACTCCATCAGTTAGCTAGGTGCTAGACAACGCTTGGAAAATCTGACATCGGACGAAGCAGAACTACCTGCTTTGAAAGCTAGGCGAAAGCAAAACTTTTCAAACTTCGAAAGTGTATATGTACTCCCGAGAAGCTTTGACTTTCGTTTTCGTTGAGCAGTGACAGTGATAAAAATTGGGAAGCTCCCACCTGACGAAAGTGGCGCACGTCGACAACCGCAACTTTCCACCCCGTTTTGCACAAAAGTTATCTTCAGTATTCTCGAAGCATATCTTTCAAGGTTTTTTTCTTGCAGTTGACAGACCATTTTCGGTGCTATAAACCTTTCAATTATTTTCGAATTCAAAAGGTCTATTTCGCGCCAAAATGTTGCCAAAGAGGCTGTGCCCAGAACTGAGGTCCACTCCTTCCGACAGCAGCCAGGTTTTGGATGTCTGTACACGAGCTCTGGAATTACGTTTAAAAGTGTTCCGCCGAAAACCGCAAAGCCATACTGACAGACATACTACAGTGACTGGCAAAAATTACTTGTCTGAAAGAGGAATTTGTGACGTCGAAGTGAGAGAGCACCAGAGCACTTTGAGTTTCTCCACTGGGGTTGATGTAATAACGGCCTATTCTGGTCGCAAAGGTTCGATTGAGGCAGCGCCGGACAAAGGCCGCTCCATCACTTAGATCCGCCTGGTCTTGTATGGCTTGGTCCAGTACTTGGCCGAAAAGCAAGGCCAGCAGGTAGGTGTACGTAACAGCTGCCCACTAAATACGCATGGAAAAGCCAAAAGTTCGATAATTACAGACGTGAATTGCTGCAATACGTCATGAACTTCGCGAAACACGTCATCTTTCGCGTTCAGATGAACCCCGGTCCGAAAGTTATGTCCCACCAACCCGCTAAGGGATGTTTCGCGCGTATGATGACGTGGTCGCGAAGTTTGCGAAGCATTACAGTAGTCGAACGAGAAGACAAACTTTTGGTGGGAACTTGTAGCTGACGTTGTAGTCTCTCAATGACCGCACCTCGAACTCCGGAAACCGATGAAAAATAGTTGAAGGCATCAGGGCATCGGCATCCAGAAGCTCTATGACCAAAGCTGAGCGGTAAGCATCCATCGCAATCTACAGTGAAACAAAACCAAATTAGAAAGCAGGAACGCACAGCTTTAAACGGCCAGCTAAGCTACATACAGTACAGATACAGTCCGATCGCCTGAAACGTGTATACGAACGACGAGATATCTTGGGCCAGTAAAAACAACGGGCCAGGCGGAAAAGAGGGCAAATTTACAGTTTGTGTGGAAGTCAGAAACAGAAATCGTACAAATGACGTGAAGCAGTAAATTTCAACCGTAGAAAATTGTCATGGACAGTGGCCTCAGCTGATCAGCTGTTTTACTCTAAAGCTTCAACGCTGCTGTCGACTTTCTCCCGGAGAAGCCTTGGACCAGCTTGAACTGTTGAAGGTGTGCGTGTTCCAGTAAAATGAAGATCTAACTGCTATAGTAAATATGACAAGTTTTAGCTCCTCGGCCCAATATCCAGCACGTACGTACAGCAGGGCGGCTGGTTTTTACTTGTAGCAAGAATGCCGCCGTAACGAAAGGGCCTGGTCCGTAATTTTTACTGGCCCATAATATCACGTCTTTCGTGTACACACTTTTTCCAATTCCAATCCATGTTGGCCCAAACTTTGGCATGCTGTGCAGTGAATCAAGAGCCGGCTTGAATTGAAATCAAAAAATCGGTGCACGAGTGACGAAAAATTGTTGGCCGAACCTTTTCGTTACAGCGGTACGAAAGCATGGACGGACGCGCCTGATTCACACTAATGCACTTTTCGAAACTTTTCTACACTTGGATTTCTGTTTTGCCGTCGTTTCCGCCTGGCCCATCATTTTCTCTGGGCCATAATTTCTCGTCATACGTTTACATATTTCAAGCGACCGGACTGTAGCTTCTTAGCTCCAGTATTTCGGACAAGTTACATGTTGTGTCACGTGGAACTCGAGTCCCAGTGGTTTCTGTGTTCTATCTTTTTTTACCCCACGTTCCCTAACCAAAACACTTGGCCTGATCATTTGCAGGAAACTTTTCCACAACCCTCTCGTGAGTCAGAAAAGACAATCCGAGGAACCATGTATCGACGATATTGTTGACACGTTACCTGGTCTTTGTTGTCACCGAGTACAGGATTCAAAGTTCCGTAGGGAGGAAAGTTTGGAAGTGGCTCCACAGTAATGTATACGTACTCTCCATTTACCAAGTTGTATCCTGCTGCCTCCACCTCATAAGAAGCAAATGAAGCATTCATGTTCAATCACACATTGATGTATTAGAAGCATGATCAGAAGCGTGTTTTGTGGGGTTGTAATCGTAAAATCTGTACCACTCCGCAAATATTTGAATACTTATAGGACTCACCATTAGCGTTCTGAACAATTTAGCGCTTCCGAAGAAGAGCATTACTACGGCGAAAACACCCGCAATAGAGCAGTGCAGTTTAGGGTCCGGCTAAGAATGGTCATCACGCTACCTCGGCTCAGACGGGAAAATTCCTTTAGCAGACTAGTCAACTCCATAACGATACCAGCAGAAGACTTGATATGCCTAACATATGGTTTTAGTCCGGCATCTCGTCGTAGGCCGTTGATAGTTGAAGTCGCCTGCAGCGGGTAGATGGGAAGTGCGTCGTCGTCAACGACGATGAAAACAGTCGTCCAGTTGAAGTGGTCCAAGGTACACCGGTACATATCCACAAAGCCTCCGAAGGGCGTGGAACTTGTCGCTAAGTACGTCGGACTTATTTGCCGGTTTCGTATGGAATCGTAATCGTACCCCGCTCTAAGTTTGAATTCCAAGATGGTTAAAACTGTCGCACTGCACTATATATAAGCGAGCGGAACTTACGTTGCCAGATAGGGACAGTTCCAGCCGGCGGCCATACGACTGATCACGGTCCCTTCCGTACAAGCTGCAGTCCCAACCGATTAATAAACTGTGACATGGTCACATGGATAAATTTGAATGCTCTTAATCAGATTGTCTTCGCCAGTGGCGCACACTTCTAGCTGGCCAACAACCCTGATAACGTGCGTGGTCTCAGATAACGATTTGCCTCAGATCGTTTGACCAGGTGTTAATTATGCTGCGCGATGATGAGAGGAGCTTGTTTGCCGACATCCCAGAGTCGGCTGGACATTTGAAAAGGGTAAGCAATTTGGTTTTCTACGACGTCGCCCGTCAGGCCCGTGCCCGGCGCAGCCCTGAATGATATTCCATGAAATTTTGTTAAAAAAGGACCAGATTGTGGACCTTCCTCGAACCTCCAGCCGCCTCTGCCATTTTCCGAAATATTTACCGGCGTTTAAGATCACCGTCATGTTGGCACTGTACGTTCTGCAGTAGTACCACTGCGAGAGCATGCGAGGGGCACTTTCTGTCAGCAGATCACAGTTGGTCACGCTGCTTTCCATTAGCCGGATGTGCCGAAAAGTGATGTTTGGGTGGGTTGACTGTAGTTCTTCAATGGAAGCATCTATTACGGGTCCCAAGCTGGCGTAGGAAATACCGATGGACTTGTTGATGAAACCGATGGAAACAATATCGATTGTGATCCAAAACAAGTCCACTCGGTGGACACCGAGTAATAGTAAAACCATGAAACAAACGTAAACTGCGCTCGGCATTTTTCGAGACGTTCGTCAGGTACGGTCCGAAAATGTTTGAAGGTACGATACGGTACAAGCAACGGCGATCCAATGTGCGCGGTGTCTTCAATTTTGTAATTCCTCTTCACGCTGATTTTAATTTGAGGCGCAAAATTTGATTACTGTAAGAGACCGCTTGCTCCCGACCGAAGGCATATTCGAAAGAAACTTTTAATGACACCAAGTGCTTCCAGACTTCGCGCTGAAAAATTGACGCAAGTTCCGCATATCAACCGAATAACATTCATTTTTTCTTCACCCCCTGGGAAATGTCTGCGCGCCATCAGCGATCACAACGACAGACTAACAAGGGATTCACGCCAGACCGTACACTCTGATCTTCAAACAAATACGACAGAAAGATAGAGGAGAGTTTGCTCCACACACTGAGATAGACTGAAT
>BDGG01000007.1:1218121-1302739 GCA_001949185.1 Ramazzottius varieornatus
AACACTCCTCCAACTTTCAGAACCATGGCCAGCTAAAGGTCACCCTCTGCCTAAACTCAGGTCCCAACCTCCCGTCAAACGACCAGCCATCGGTAGGAACTACCGTTTTCCAACCTACATTTGATTAATTGAACATCATCTGGAAAATAAAAGATGTGCACTTTATTATATTAATTGTGGTGGGCGCTTGACAGGATTTCACCAGCGGGCTGAAGGACGCCACACTCAACAAGAAGCCTAATTACACGTCCCCCACAAGAGCAGCACGCCGCCGACGTGAGTAAGCCGCCGAAAGGTTAGTAGAGGAACAGGACCTAAAAAATTTCGATTACTGTAGGAGCACGCCGAAATTACTATCGCTTCGGGCACCGGATACTATGCGGCGGTAAGTGATACTTCGAAAGCAACTGTCCATCAGATATTCATGAAACTGATACAGATATTTTCATTACTACTGTGTATCTGTACCATGATCATATCCAGCCTCTGTTGTACTATCTTCCCAGAAAGAACTACCGATAAAACGTTAAAGAGAGGCTTCTATCACCCCAGCGCATTTCTGCTTGAGCAAATTAACATGCTTATCATTAAAGCACCTTCTTGAAACACGATGTCTAACTCTAAGATAATTCACCGAGAGTCTGGCAGACTGTACGCCCAACGTCTTGGAATAAAACTAGAAAGGAAGGTAGGCTTCACATCTTTGATCCACAAGTAATACTTCCACCCCATCAGCAGGATCAAGCCATAGAAGATGCCGTCTCTTGGAATGCCCAGGAAGGAATGTACAACTACAGCGCCACCTTTGTTGCGCAGTCCAGCTTGCAAAGCTACTCTGGTGGCGCTGGCGTTGCGATCGTTCTCCGGAACCTTTCTGGCAATCTGCAACCCAAAACCCAGTCAACATTGAAATTTCTATCGTTCAGCCGCGAAAAGAGCAAACTTACACTCAGGCAGTATTTATCCATGAATTCTTTGACGAGTTCGATGCTGGTGGAGTTTCCAATCATCAATACCGCCTCGCCTTTCCGTATTTTCACGTTCATCCTGAAAACGTCCGGGTTGTTGTAACATCTCTCCAGTGTCGCAATCGCCATCATCTGAAACGAAAGAGAAAAGACCGTTAAGGACAAATCTGTCAATCGCAAAGTCAGAAACCGAACCCATACTATCTCTCGCCCAGGTGAATACATGGATAACGTGCACTTTAACAGGACCGTTGTGTGCAGGTACGTGCTATTCACGCACCTGCACACTTTCCAACATTAGACCGTAGTCAGACTTGTATGCAGTAATGCGAGAGCCGTTCTATGCTCGTTTACGGACCAACTGAAGCGTGAAACTAACCTGCGGAATGGCGCAGAAGTTGAAGACGCTCTGGTTCTTCAGCCTGCCCAAGTACGTCAAGACGTCGGGGATGTGCTGAATAGCGTTAGTTACCAATTCATTGAGGCATGCCACGGAGTTGTGCATGTTGGAAGGCGACAGAAGGCTCTTTTGAGAGGCTCCGTACTTGATCCAGGCTTCCCTGGGCCAAAACAGCCGGTCCTGGACGGTGTCTTCTTGAAAGTCTCGAATGATATTGGTCTTCTGGAGGAACAATCCCATGGAGTTGGCTAAGCGCTCGTCCGAGCCGACGATGGGCTCTTCGAGACCGGAAGCGACGAAGAGACGCGAGAGCCCGATGCCGACGAGTCCCGCCACATAGTGGCAATACTATAAGTCAAAACCGTCAAAAGCAAAATAAAGTCGAATGGTCGGACGAAAAAGACATCCAAAGCAAAACAAAGATGCACCTCATCCCATTCTGTCATCGAATCGATGACTTTCCTCTTCAAGAACTGCGCCATTCCGCTTCCCATATCACGACAACTTCCCGAGATGATTTGCTGGAATGCGGGAGACAGTTTGCGGAACTCGGAAGAGATCTACGAACGACAAAATTATACTCGACAAATTTGATGAACCAGGTTTTTCCAATTTTCTATCAGGTGGAGACGAGTTATTTTTCCACCGTGGAAGGCACACTTCCTACCAGAATTACCACATACGATCTGGAAGTTATCCAGCACCATGCGGTCCTTTTCTTTGCTGTTATTGAAGTTCCATCCGACCACGTTGAGCTTCTGGTAGAACGTCTCCAGCAGTGCGCACTTCGTGTCCAGCGCAATCGTCATGTCGTCCTCCACTGTATCCAGAGCCCGTAACACCAGGTAGTAGATACAGACTCCATACCTGCCAAAAACAGCCAATGAATTTTCTGCTGAATTTGAAAAATAAAGTCCACCATCCAGGGAGATAGTTGTTCCATCACAGCGAAAAAAACTAGTTAGACCTTTGCGAACGAATCATCCAGATCGATATCTCAAGGGCGCACTCTTGCGGTGTTATTGGCTGGAAGCGTACGCCACTTAGAAAACGTTCTTGTCCAGTTTGTTAGTTTTCGCCAAGCGGCACACGTTTGCTGCCTTACTAACTGCAAGAGTGCGCCACCGTGAAAACAAGAAGCTGAAATTATTTGCGAGCGCTCCCATATGTACAGTCTACCTCAAATCCTCATCCAGCGCCATGATGACGGCGCAAAAACTTCTGCTGGTCATCTTCAGATATTCAAAGCACCTCCGCATGTCCGGATCCATTTTCTTCTGCAAGAAAAAGCCAGTAACAATAAAACAGAAAAACTGCAAAATGAATACATCGTCTTGCTTGACTGCCTGCGAGAAGCAACAACCACAAAACTGCAAACGTGCAGCCGCTAGCGAGGGCAGTCTTGTGTCACGCAGTCATCAAGAAAATCGAACATATTGAATTCTCAAACTCACCAAATTCAGCTTCGTGTTCACGGTAGAACACCCGATCGTCTTGAACTTCAATAAGGCTAAAATTTCTTCTGGATGAGGCAGAGACTTCACAAGGTCCATGACGCAGCTCTCAACAGTGAGGGAAGGGAGGGAGAAACGTCGGTGGGAAAGCAAAAACGGCGGTCACGTTCGACACGTTTTGCCAGCACACGTCGAGGTTGAAGTGGATGCACCGATGAAGAGAGGTCGTTTTCTCATCGGCATCACGGGCAAGACGGCAGGGAAAACACTTGGCATGGTGTATCCAACGTGGGATGGCCTGCTCGACGATCGAGAATCATGAGGACAAAGTCCAACCGGAAGTAGTTCCAAAAATCAAGATCAAACCGCAGCCTATTACTCAGTCAAGACAGCCTCTCTGATTGATTGTTGATTGTTCGCATCACACCACAGCAGCAAAAGATGTCCCGCCTTCTCGATGACGAAGCAGCACAGAGGCAACATGAGTGACAGCAGAATCAACTAATCAAGCTACCAGCACGACAGCTTTTCTTTGATTGGTCGTGTTTGCCGCCCGCCATCGCTCACGACATTGAGAAAGATTCGGAAAAACTACCCAAATTGATACTACATCCTTTCTGTTGTATCCTTCAGTTTTCAAGCACACAAATTTACTGGGAAGAAATTCTCCGAAGACCAGAGCTTCCGCCAGCCAAAGTAGTACCGGACTGGCGAAGCTATGCGCGATAGACCGAAAAGCATTGTATGCTTGGAGAACCCTCTGAGCGCTATCATGGTCGCATGAAAAAGTAGGCATCATTGTGCGTATCTGTCAGTGGCATAAAGGTGATTTATTTTCATAGTTTCGCTATCCTTTGTGAGATAGCGCAAAACGTTCAAGATATCACAGTAAGAATTATCAGCAGCATTTTAAGTTTGCCGATAACACTGGTCCTGATATGTCGGCCAGCAGCTCTTGCATCTCTCTCTCTCTCGTTTAGCCACCCCACACTATTTCACGAGAAGCAAAAATCCAGATAATACTTTTCAGTCTGGTAGAAGTTTACTCAAACACCGTAGTGTCGGTAGAAGTCGAGTTCCTCCACGGTGAACTACCATCCCGAAGGCCTGATAGTCTACGCAATTGACCGTCGGTCAATCGGATCCTTCTGAGTATCTTAACTTTCGAATGCAAGAATTTGCGGCGTTTGGTGCACTAGCCTGTCTGGGTTGAATAATACTCTGTTGGTATCTGGTTTGGCCTGACCGGATTATTATGGAATTGGGCTTCCGTACAGTTAACTATATAGCTGAATATAGAACGCAGGTACACGTCAAAGAAGTCGTTTTCTTTTGGCGAACTGTCCTGAACCGATCGCTTTGCGGTCGGTCTCGCCATCTTCCTTCTCCGGAAATGATTGACAGGGTTTTATTGGATTACTTCTTTGAGACCTGATAAGAACTCCCATTCCCGAAGGAAAGTCCTGCCGGTTCAACGAGGCCATGTTGGCATTCAGTCCAAGTGACATCGCCGTCCATCCCGACTCTGATAAGAAGACCAACATGGGTATCGCGTTCCCATTGTTTTACCCTGCAATTTTGGCCAGTTCGCGCCATCAGGTAGGCGATCAAAATTAATCTTTTTCACAGGGTGATAAAACTGTGTACGGATGATAAGGCTTTCCTCTTTACGGGTTCGCTGAGGTTGAGCCAATTTGTAACAAGCACAGAAGGTGAGCAGACTGGGTAAACGCTGAGCTCATCCAGACACAGAAACTCGTAAACTTTCAGCATTTGGCCCGTTATCTTCAGTCAATACAAGTCGATTTCTCTTTCCCCATATGACGAAAACCGCTCTTCGCGTCGATGGCCAGTTAACCATCATGAACTTTGATCTGGCCATTAAAGGCAGTTTATGACCCTCTTCAAACCATCACAATTCTACAGACCTGTGATCTTATCAACTATAGACTGTACTCAATCCATATAAAAATAATAAAAATCACCACTGTGGTATAAACAGGTGTCCAACTTTTTTTCTGTTTGATGGTTTCATGGTGTGGCCAACAATGAGGAAGTAAATTTTGATTGTAGTGTAATGAACCAGCTGGGTGATTTAACTTTGTTGACTGTGTAAACGAGTAAGATACACTGAGGAATATGCTCAAGACGCGCGCCTTGTTTGACGCCTTTGGTGAAAGGCTTTTGTGAGCCATTTGTCGCGAGGTTGTAAGTCGGCCAGGAATAACAAACAAGAGCCACGCGCGGAACGGTTGAAGGGATTATGATTATAGCCTCACTAATAACAAGGGCTTGATTGGGTTGAACAAACGGATCAGGTTGCCTCGGATAACCGACAAAAATACACGCGCTCAAAGGCGGCAAATTTTGGCGCTAATTACTAAGAGTAAACATAGCCCGAGTTTTTGGCATCATTGCGGCGCTTGATTCGAATCGACCGAAAATCCAAAAAATTTTTGCAAAAAGGATAGAAAGGCTGTGTACCTCGGGTCGGCACTTTCTAATATGCACTGACGGCCTGCTCCAGTACGCTTTGCTATTCAGATAAACAAAGAGATCGTAGAAGGTGCTGCAAGTAGATTATATACTGCTTGCCGTGTAAGATATCCGAAGTGTTAAACATCGAACGAATTCGAAGTGCCCAATTTCAAATTTTTAAAGAATCGACTGGTACGAAAATTTGAGCTGCAGTCTAGGGAAGCAATTAACTATCACCTCAGCCCGTCAAAATGTGCTCGTCACTTTCGCCGGCCGCTGGAATGTCTGCTGATCACCATGTTACTCATCTTCGCATTCCACACTCATATCTTTCGCTCTGGACCCTGGCTTTGCCTCTCCTCGATCCCAACGGATCTTAATGTGCTTTAATGGCATCGTGATGATGCCCCGTTGATTTACGGCTTGTCGAGCTTTTATTAATTGGATTAATTGCAGCAACTTTCTCTTCTCTCCCTGACAGGATTTGCTGACATATTCGTCACGTTAATGACTTGTCCCCTTCCCTTAAAATTCCGCATTTAATATTCGTTCGCATAATTGGACAGTACAACCAACTCTGAACAAAGATCTGAAGCCCTACATAACCCATTTTACATTCTTGTTTCCCAGGATTTTTGTTGATAAGTTTCCCCAGTAAAGCTAATGCTCATGTGAGGTCACGCTTCTTCGCTTTTCGCTGGTTGAACGTCGCGTTGCGCTTTCTCGGCGGTAAATTGCAACTCAAAGTTCAGTTCATAAAGTACTTCGTTGTGTGCATTTTTTGCAGGTGGTGTAGATGTTAAACTCAGATAAAAATAACCGCGTCCAGTCTAAATTGTCCACTGCACAGAAAGAAGGAGGCTTTCGGTTGAGGAAGTACTCTCCACATCGAGAACCGTTTTGGCTGTTGTTAAATGATGCATATCGAAAAATTCTCTGTGTTGGTTGTTGTTTTAAGCCAGCGTAGGTACTGTGAACAAAATACGTGTGGTATTGAACAGGGCGATCAAGTGGCCATAGTGGAGTGAAAAAGTGTCATAAATCAAGGCATTGTGGCGCCACGTCCACGATTGTGACGTTGTAACATACCCCAACGAGAATGAGGAGCGATGAACCGCAAAATCCCCATCAGTCACTCCATGGTCATGTTCTGATGACAATCGTGATCGTAAACTATAGAGGCCAATGTCAAATTTCATTCTGGCAAGTCTTGACAAGGGAACAGTTTTCACACTTGATCGTGAGCGTGACCGGAGTATGTCGTGCTGGTTAACGTCAGTTGAGACATATTAATTTGGAGAGAAGCTGGAACTTCGTCAGGACAGATTTCTTCGTTCGGAACGTGGTCTGTGAATTTGTCACTCGGTCGGGAAATTAATCAAATTTATTAATGGACTGGAAATCCATGTATCCGTCAAAGCACCGGCGAAACTGTTACGTTGTTCGGAAATCTTATATGTCTGGTTATCATTACCCTCCGTGGCCTGTTCAGCGCCCAAAAGGTGAGCTTTTCAAGAACTATTCAGCAGGTTTATGAACTGTGCTTGCCGAATGGGGTGTTTTTGGTCCTTGTTTGTCCGAGAATTAATTTACTATGGAAATGTTTTGAGGTGAGTCAGTCACATCTGGCGACGGTGTACGAGTTTTCGCTAAAGTGAGTCGTAGAATACAGGTTCAAACCCAGTGTTCTGCTCTCCTTCTGCTGGAACCAATCAGGCATGGGCTGATGTCACTAGATACCTCCTACGATTCAGTAGTCTCCCCGTAAATTCTGCCGACTTGTTGCGGCCAGCAACAGGTTTTCGCGGTACGACACCTCTCTTTCGTATAAACCCACTCTTTCCCACTAGAGGGATCTTTGGCAGATCATTCGAAGACTTCTTTCGCTCGTAATCCTGTGTCGCGATATCTGTTACCGTAAATTATTATCGAGGTGGTATCTTTATCGTTGCGCTAACGCCTCCAGAGTGATAAGTGGGCTGTTGCGGATTAGTACGGCCGTTCGGTGCACAGGAGCTTTCGAGTTTTGGTTTGTTCGGCGTATCTGGTATCGCCTTTCTTCAATATCCCGTGGTTGTTGAGGGGCCTTCTGTCGTTCATATCTATCCTATCTCCCCGTATCGCTAACGACCTGCTGACAAGGGATATCCACACAGAAGCTGCTGGTGTTGCATGCGGGCTCAATAGCCACTGCGTGACTTGTGAGGTTGATAATCAGACGGCGAATCGACGTGATAAGATTGCCTCCTCATTTGCCTAACACCATATCGTGTCGCCTCACGCATAACTCGCGATAAGAACACCTCTTTCATATCAACAGGTAATATTTCAAAATTGCTAGTGTGAGCTTCTGTTCATGACTGATCATCTTTGTGCAGCCCACAACTAGGAAACTGCCCGGTATTCTGTACTAAACTTGAAAGATATCCACCGTGCTGAATATAAAGACCGCGATCTCAACATAACCGCAATACCAGGCTTTCGCGACCAGCATAAAAATGATCTTTCATATTTGACACGTTTTGGTACAGAAAAATATCGTGGAAAATCACCCAAACTGAATCGTCCGCTGCACCGCAGTTATTGTTAAGGGGTTGCTTGATAAACTTTGACTGCACACTTACTCCGTGTATTATTATTCAATCGTATCATGGGCAGAGTTTCGGCCACTATCAAGATGTCGCAAAGGCTACTCGCTAAGGTAGTCGTCAATCTCAAGTCTTTCGTAATTTCCACTGGGCCTGTTGACTCGGTAAGAAGGAGCCAACAGGTAGGCGCTATCACTTTTTCATTGTTCTGGGTGAGACTAGGATGGGTCCGTTGATGGACAGGTGGACAATAGGCCAGTTCCTTCTGAGCAAACTTTCGCCAGCACCTCGTGATGGCGTGTAGCACCTCCGTGGCACTCCGGCTGGCTATGGCAGTAGCATCTGCTCGTCCAAAGGTCGCCACCGGTATGCACAAGCAGTGCGTCACCCGCCATGGCTCCAGTCAGCAAACACTGGCCTGGTCCGGTACCGTACAGTTCCGTACGAGCCAGTACCTTACCTTCCTTCGTTACGCCACGTTCTTCCCTCAGTTTCTTCATATTCACTCGGTTTATAACCGAGGTCTTATCAAGACTGGCGAGCTTTACTATCTTGTTCGCTGGGTGTTCTAATGGTGGCAATAACTGCCCCAATATTGATTGCTTAATCGCTGTTCGAACAGATTCCCCGTTTCTCTCCCGCTGCGCTAACTTATCCCATCTCACCATCCTAATCGAATTTATCGCTTGATTTAGCAAATCTCTAACACGAATATCTGCGTGTGTTGTATCAAGGGAGATTCTAAATTCATCGTTAATTTTTAGCACGGTAAGATAGCACTTGATTCGTTCTTCGAAAGTGGATAATTTTAGTACCAATATCGGACTAAATTTAAATATCTATCAGATAAAATACTTACAGTGGTTCGTGGCAAGATATTCTGGTTGGAGCTGTATCTCAGTGTGAAATTCGAAGGGTAACTTTGGCTTTTGAAGGAAAGAGGCTCTTGTGAGATGTGATAAAGATCTGGCGGTTACCTGTAAATGGACTGTGGAATGGCATTTGTTCTTTCGTTTGTCGAAGCATCTCTGTGATGACAGACATTGTGTGCTCTACAAGAATGCCTTTCTTGACTTGGGCATTGTTAGCCAACTGTATAGTGCTAAATTAGCACTTTTTTGCCTTCTCTTGATTCTCGGCTGGCACACGCCAAGGTGATCCTCTCGCACATACTCACTGAAAGAATGATGATGAACAAAGTCAAACATCCTCTTTTCACGCTGACCAATTCCACCCCGTAAACCAGCTTTGTAACAATAGAAGACGCAGGCTTTAACTCTGAAACGTCATTGAACAACAAAATATTTATCCCAAAACACCGTGGAGGAATGCCCAAAGCTGGAAAGATGTCAGTGACTGCAGGAGGCAGATTTCATAATTTGAATAAAAGCGGACCGGGTAATTCAGCGGCATCGTTGTTGATTTTTTTCTGTATCTGCAGGAATGCACTACATGGCGACTCCGTGGGCAAACGAACACAACAGCGAGCCGGCCGGTTCCAATGGCAGCACAGGCTCGGCTTCCTGCAGTCCGCGCCGATCCAGCCCCGTCGACGGATCTCCGGTGCCGCATGCGCAGTCCACCACCCACGCCTACTCGACCATCTCCCCGCACCACAGTAACACTCCACCGATGCAGCCCATGACCGAGAACGTTCAAGAGTCTATCCAGCCCGAACACCGTCGTCCCTCCGTCCTAGTCGCAGCGCCCTCTGCCGACACTTCCTCCTACACTCCGAGTATGGAACCAGCTAGCACACTCCTCAGCCGCGCCAGTGCCGCTGCCGGACTGGACACCATGACGACCTATAGTCTGACCCAGGTTACACCGGACGAGATGCAGCAAAGTATGGAGATGTACGGAAGTTACAATCCTTCTTCGTATTATGGAACCAACAGCACAGCTTCGTATTCCACACCCTACTCCGCTGAGTTACTGCGATCGCAAACTGGCCAACAAGTGTCCTCGTACAACGTCCTTCAGCCCGTCAGCTACGGTACGACCAACGACGGAAGAGGAGGTATCATGCCGCAGGTGCAGGTTAACCAGACGGCAACGTATTGGGCCTCGCCCTATGATGCTTATGGACGTTCTGGTCAAGCCTACTACCAGACACCGACGGCTGGACCAAGCAATGGGTTCTGTTCCAGCAGAAGCGGCATGATGCCGGGATACCCGTTCACTCCTGGTTCGACGGATATGACCTGGGCAGCGAGTTCGACGCCGGCCTTCAGCGCCGACTCGTCGCTTCATTCCGTGGTGAGAAACGCCACAATGCCACGTCAAATGGTCAACTATGGAGGTGCGTTCCGAATATGAATTTTGGCATAAGCTTAAAGGGAAGTCCGAGAGATTCTACTCTTGCAACGGGCAACAGCTCTCAGTTCTCACCTGTCATCTCAAGTGGCGCACAGTTTCGTTGGTGCTGGCCGCAAGCGTGCGCCACTTGGAACAACAACCTGAAGCGTTTCTATCGGAGTCTCCCAGTTTTCACGGTTTCAAGTGACGCTTCGGTATTCATTCGGAACAAGTCTCTTTTTGTGTTTCAGAGTACAATGTAGAGGCTGATCCGTACATCGAAGGAAGGGAATGTGTCAATTGCAGCGCGTTGGTACGTGATCCGGTGAGTTAACCATGGTGTCAGACTAGAAGGAATTTTCCATTGTGGGAAGCGTCAACACTGCGGTGACTGCGTGGCACCACGGTGTGAGCGTATATTTGGCGATGTTTTTATTTACCTTCCTTATCCACTTGCAGCATACTCCACTGTGGCGTCGGGACCAGAATGGACATTACTTATGTAACGCTTGCGGACTCTACAAGCGCGTCAACACGGTGAATCGGCCACTGTCCAAACCATCGAAGCGCATGGTAAATCTTATGCTTTGTGTTTCCCTTACAGGTTTTGCGATAGCTGTAGAAAATCGCACGTTTCTCATTAGTCCTCACGACGAGCTGTTTATGTCGCAAACGGTTGATTTAAAATTTGAGTTTGCTTGATCAACGGAAATTAGTCGTGAGTGAGGCAAAATTGGATTTTTCGCAAGTCTCGGAAACGACACCGGAAATGCGCGAGTTTTGCGGGGTATGGCTGTAGGCAAACTTTGCCTCCTGACTAAGTTGAAATTCATGGTTTTCTCTCTGGCTAGTCTCTGTCTTCCGATATCCCCGACACTAACAGGTATCAAGAATCCCTTACGCGAAACGCTATCTCGCAACGTGAAGCACTATGCAGATAAAGATCAGCTGAGAAGTGTAAATTTGAAATTTTGAGTCAAGTGTGCAGAGAATAATCCGTTTTCGCTTTCAAGATAAGCTACTCGAGGGCTGCTTATCTTGAAAGCAAAACTTCGTAATCCACTTTCAAGATCAACACAATCAACGGAGTTTAACGGCCTGTCGTGAGGAGGACTATTGTGTACACGCACAGCGGGAAATAATAGGACAGGCCTTTTTCGCTACGGCGGTACGGAAGCACGTATGTGCGCGACCAGTTCACACTAATGCACTTTTCGACATTCTTCTACGATCAGATTTCCATTTTGCCGTCCTTTCCGCCTGTCCCATGATTTTTACTGTCTCATAATTTCCCATCGAGCGTGTACTTCTTTCTCATAGTTTGAATGTTGAGCAAGTTGCTTTCAGTTCGAATTCGCCTTTAATAGTTCCGTTCCAGTGCAATTTTCTACGAGCCGTTAATTTATAGATTGACTTCTGCCTGTATGGATCAATCGCAAGCTTTGTTCTTGCAGCAAAACACATCGCGACGCTCCGGTCTAGTCTGCTCCAACTGCAACACTCACACCACGACTCTCTGGCGCCGGAACAACGATGGCGAACCCGTCTGTAACGCTTGTGGGCTCTACTACAAACTTCATAGTGTAAGCATTAGGAATTTTTCACCAAACTTTGTTGCTGTACTCCTTTCGAGCCAGTCAAACATTCCATGAATCCTCTAACGAGCGGTTGTGGTGTGAGTTCAATAAATTTCACCTTGAAGGTTCATCGACCAGTGGCCATGCGTAAAGACGCCATCCAAACCCGGAAGCGCAAGCCCCGCAGCCAAGGCAGCTCTTCCAAAAAAGGCACCTCCGACGGATCTAGCCGTCCTTCCAAGACCACTTCTGACATGGATATGACCAAGCCCTCTAACGCCCTACCATTCGGTGGTCTGCCCAACGGCCTCACCACTTCTGTCATCACGTCCACCGGCTACACCTTCCCGTCCTACCTTCCGTCGACCCAAGTCATGCCAGAGGCTTCCTACGCTCAGTTTAAGAACGAACCCGAAGCTGAAATGGATAACAGCAACATGGAGCCTCCACGAGATGTTTATAACGGTCCGACTGACCAACCGCCCATGAATCACTCCGAGCCTTCGAACCAAAACGACATGTCGCCAGATCCACCTACCGCGATGATGCCTACTTCCCAAACCGTCAACTAATTTCCTAAAGCCAAAGTTTCGACAATGTCAAGTCCGCCCCAAAGTGTTCCTTCCCATTCCCGGCTCAAGTTTCTCCAAGTGTACTTACCAAATATTCAAAATATCATTTTATTTCTTTATGCAAGTATAACCACTCTAAGCTAATGATGTGAAAGACAGCTGCCCATAAGAAGCTGTTTTCTTTTTCTGTCTTGCACTTTACCACTCTACCTTTCCCATGCTGTGCCGTGCTTGTATTCTGACGTCCTTGTTTTCATGTGGCGACAGTGTTATTTTGAATTAATTTCGTTTTGATACTCAACGAGTACTTTTTAGAGTTCACTTTTGACTTCCTTCGGTGCAAACAGCGTTTGAACAAAGAGGCTGTGACGGAATAAAGTACGCGAGCTGAACAACGAAGATTTTCGTCCGCGCCATGAGAGCTTCAGTGGAAAGTTTGCAAAAGTTCAAATGGCGAGGAATTCCAAATGAACGACAGGACTACAAAAAGCTCGGAGCGACCCAACATGTCTTTTTACAAAAGATCTGAATGAAGAAGCAACTTGTCGAAATTCTTGAACTCGATGGCACTTTCTGGTTGCGTTACTGACGGTTGATGGATCGTTGAGTCAGCGGCTTGCTTCCAACTTGCGGCTTGGACGGCTTTTCTTGTCCGAATGCCTGCTGGACAGTCTTGACGATAAATAGTCCGATTACGTGAGAAGTGATGCCGTTGAGTAATGACCGGATGATTTTCAAACTAAGGTTTTCCCATGGCGGAACTGAATCAAAAAAGCCCTTCTTTGGTAATTTTCTGTTCGGTTTTTGCATACTTCGTACCATACGTTTGCGTCTGGGCATGTTCGGGAAAATCTAATAATGTTGTTGAACGGGAGGCCGACGGACGAAACTACAGAAAATTGTCGTTATAATCAGCGCATGTTCTCCCGATTGGTGACTGGAAGAGTGCGCCGCTTAAGATGGCAGTCCTGTACGATTCGTTCGCCGGCCTCCCAAACACTTTGGCCGCAAAGAAACAAATCTCTTTCGCTGTGACCATTTTCATGTGGTAAAGAAACGGTCTTTACTTTGCAAGGTAATTTACACTGCACTGTATAAAACAGTCAAATTTCCTTATCTTGCACACGTGAGTGATCTCGTCACGCAAAACATCGGCCAACGTCACCGGACTTGTCATTTTCAGTTGTCCTAGAATCGGACTATTCATCGACTGACCTTAGGCCCAACTTCCACATTTCTGCTATTCCCGGAAACATTCCCTTGTACTCCGCTGCGTCCGCCTTGCTCACTTCTCTGACGACCATATTCCAGCACTGCTCCTCCACTCCACTGAGCTCCACCTTGCAGCCATTGCATCTTCGCGTCCATTCGAGCCATGTCCTCGGCGTGGATGAAGAGGCAAGCGTCGCCGAAGCAACAAAAGCCGGTATCCAGCATTCGACGGCAGAACTTGGTCTTGTAGCGTGGATCGACAGCCGGCATCATCAGCTCCGATTCGTGATGGGCACGACGGCACTCTTTTCCTCGTCGACAACCACGAGGAAGAAAGAAATCGACACACATCTCGGTTCGAGCGGTAAGCATGGCTTTGTCGGGAGGAGGATGGTCCAAAAAGGGCGCCGGCGAGAAAAGAACACTGGATGTCAGAGGCCGGTTCCGCCAGACAGTGTGTTGCGCAGCCTTTGGACTGGACGTTGGATGGATCATCGGCAAGACTGGTGTCGTCGCTGACGGCGGCGGGAAGCGGAAGTTGGCCGATGTCGACATGGCGGTTTTTGCAGGGTCTTCGCGACTGGCACCTCGCCACTAAAACCAAAATTTATGATGGATTTCTTAGGTCATCAGAAATCAGGAAAACACCGATCACTGGACGAAACTTGTGCCTGTTCGGAAAAACGACAAGTTGAAAATGTGAGTAATAGGCTTGTAGAATAACACCTTTTGACGTTGAGCTGATCCTTTCGGTATGATGAAGGCCATGTCAAAGCTGAGAAGTTGTTTTGGACGACTGGCCGCAGTAGAATTTTCTACGAAGAGTAAATTGTGCAAAGAGCGAGAAGGAAGACGACTGAGCGAAGCGACTGAAGTGTGGGAATCTTTATGCTGACTGACGCCTTCGATAACGGGGTTTTCAACATCGCGATAGGCTGGTGACTTGTACTTCGCGTTGTATGTTTTTTTCTGATGGAGTTAGCACTTCGGGTACACTGAGCAGAGAGATGCTGTTGAAGTTGGACAAAGGAAAAATTCTTGGTTGTTTCGACTTTTGGCGCGACAGTGATTTACCGTAAATGCGTGCGCCCTATGGACCCTTCTGCATCTTTTCTGCCATACGCTTCACTGACTGTTGGGCATTGCGATAGAAGACCAAGGAAAGGCGCGAGATGTGCGTGTGGGTAAGGTGAGTTGTGCAAAACGATACTTCTTAGTAATCAAGATCTCAACGTGCGACCATCGTACACTGTCTACAAGAAAAAACCGACACCCGTATCGTCGTTGTACTCGAGCTCTAGTTCCTCAGCGTAGAAGAGTCCAAATACGCTGAAACTTTTCACAAACGTAGAGCGTTAACTCTAGTACACTGTAGTATGGTTGGTATTGTCTAGGTTCGCAAGCATTCGTTAGAAAAATTCGAGGACCCAGAAATGAAGGGTGAGCAGAAGTTACTTCTGAACACTCGCCTCCACCAAAAATATAGTTATTCCCCAACCCTAACTCCAATTCCCTCCAAAAAACACCGGGGTAGGCAACAATTCAACGGCTACAATACACAATAAACAGTCAGCTGATTTCTTTATGCTGGAATGTTCAGGGAATTTTCTTCAGAATGGCTCCTCCGAGGAAGCAGTATAGTCTCGATATGCGAAATCTTGTCATCAAGAAACATCTAAACAAGATTTCGAACCATGAAATATCTGGGCAGTTGTGTATTCCACGGACCAGCGTCCTCAATATTGTGAGAAATTTCAAGGACACCGGGAACGTCGGCCAGAAGCCGGGACGTGGAAGAAAGAGAAAGACCAGCGCTCTGACGGATCGGCTCATCGTTCGCAAGGTACTGCGAGATCGACGGAAATCTGCCTCCACTATCGAAGAAGAGACCAAGGCTGAGCTTGCGGTGTCAATTTCGGAGCAGACAGTTCGGAACAGGATACAGGAGAAAGGTTTGCATGGAAGAGTGGCCCGCAAGAAACCGTTGATCAAACCTCATGCCCGGAAAATGCGTCTGCATTTCTGTAAGCAGTATGGAAAACAGCCGGTAAGCTTCTGGAACAACGTACTTTGGTCAGACGAGTCCAAATTCAACCTTTTCGGGTCGGATGGGAAAGTGATGGTATGGCGACAGCCGGGAGAAGAATTCTTTTCTGAATGTACAGTGCCTACTGTCAAGCATGGTGGGGGAAGTATCATGGTGTGGGGTTATTTTGCAAGCTCGGGTGTTGGGAATCTTGTCATTATCAGAGGAAACATGGACACTGTCTACTACAAAGCGATTTTGAAGAGAAACTTGAAGGAATCCGGGAGAAAACTTAAGCTGAAGCGCGGCTGGTGGTTCCAACAAGACAACGATCCCAAACACACGTCAATTCTTGTGACCAACTGGTTGAAGAAAAACCATCCCAAACTGTTGTTCTGGGCTCCGTACAGTCCTGACTTCAACCCTATCGAACATCTGTGGGCAGAAGTGGAGAGGCGACTGAGAAAGATCCATCTGGTAAACATGGACGATCTGGAGAGAGCCATTGTTGACGTCTGGTATAGTATCGAGCCTGAGTTCTGCGAAAAGCTCGTCCATTCGATGCCAACGCGCATTGCTAGGGCTTTCCATCGGGCTATTGAGATGTAAAAAAGCTGCGAGATGTAGTAGTAAAAATTAGTTTTTTGAAAAATTTCGTTGAATTGCATGTGGTCGATTTTGCGGTGATTTCGGGTTCGGAGCTGAGGAAAAATTGGCGAAACAATTCAACTGACCATTCTACCTAAAAGAGAGCAGCGCACGTTTCGTTCTTTCATTTGAATATACTTGGGAGCAGGTTGACTCTGCAGCAGTGAAGATGATCGACGAAAAGTAGAAGTGCAGATGGGGGGTCGGTTTTTTTCTTGTAGACAGGGTACATGGCGCCTCTTCGATAAAACTACCGAAAACTGCGCGTCCTTTGAAAAACCCGAAAAAATCCGTAGACAATTCTTATCTAGCGCAAAACGTGACCATGCCATTTCTAATCCGAATATCACAAAAAGTATACTCCCATATTCCAGCCGAAATTTTTAGACAGCGGTCGAAACCGAAAATCTGCCGAACGAAATGCGACGACAGTAGGCAGAAAAAGGACAAAGGTTACTAAGGCGGTGAGGCATACAATAAGGTCAGAATTTTACCCTTGAGGCTTCCCATAGGTCTTCGGGCCGTCTCGGTTGCTTTTCCGATTCTGTACTGGCTTACCATATATTTTTGGTTCAAAATCATGCCCAGCTGCACCATGAATTAAAAACCGGCGCTCGTCTCCATATGTTTTTATGGACGAACAACAGAACGTCAGCCATGAACGAGCAGGAAACCTTTGCACCAAAGGATGCGGCTTCTTTGGCAGTTCCGCCTTTTCCGGCATGTGTTCTCAGTGCTTCAAGTCCACTTCACAAAACGCCGCCCCGTCTCAAGCGCCACCTGCCGGCGCGACGTTAGGCAAAAGTGACGCTAAAGAAACCTCGAAGCAAGAGGAACCTGGTCTGAATGATAACTCAGGAACTCGACCTGAGGATGATGGTCCATTCAAAAGCGAGCAGCCTTCGAGTTCAGGTTCGAGTTCGACGGACGACTCGTCTAAAAGTACAGCCAAAGTGAAGGGCGGAGACGACGCGCAGAGTGATGATGTCGCACCGGCTGTGGATGAGAACATCGCTCCTCGAGTGAAGCGATCGAAGACGGATTTGGAAAAGGAGTCTCCGGAAGAAGTTGTTGAGGATGGCGAGAATGGTGGACAGGATTCCAGCAGCGATTCCAGACCAGGAAGTGCCAATAAGAAAATAAGCCGGTGTAAAGAATGCCGTCGTAAAGTGGGGCTGACAGGTGCAGCAAACAACGCGCCCTTTTTCTCGGGACGAGAACTATCACAGGTACAACTGTAAATTCATGTCATTTTGTGCAGGTTATCAGTGCCGTTGTGGAGGAACATTCTGTGGAGCCCATCGATATTCAGACGTTCATAAGTGCGACTTTGATTACAAGCAGATGGGCACCGAAGAAATTCGGAAAAACAACCCTGTCGTCAAAGGAGATAAGATTCGCAAGCTATGAGCCATTCTTCTGTTCTTGTTGAGATCAATTTGGCTGTGACGATATTATTGTCAACTCATTAATCAGCTGACATCTTTACCTTGCAAGTGAAATAAAAATGGCGACATCTGTCTGCCGAACGTACAGAACGTACGTCCATGTAACCGTGGCTACAGTTCAGACAACAATAAGGAACACATACTATTCGTCAGACTAATTCCTTACAAACCACGATACTCCATGCTTTTGCAACCGCCTAAAAATCTTCGAAATCTTGTTATCCGCTCAATTACATACTTCCCGCAGCGTGGGCAGATATCTTTATTAACGACTACCCACTTCAATATACTCATATTGCCCCCTTTGATATACTGTACTAGTTGCCTTCGTCCGTTTTTCCGACCAGTAGCCCACAATTTCCGATGCTTTCTGTCTCAGGTTGACGGATTTGATCTGACAATGAGCTAGCCACCTGTATGCAGACTTGCTCTGAACTCTTGTCAATCATTGCTCTTGTTTTGCTGCACACTTGCCATTTTGTCAGATGCGACGACCCGCTCGACGCGACAGTAGCCTCCACCACAACCATTCGCAGAGGTAACTCTTATGGTTTTATCAATTCGACTCCCAATTGACGATTGGACGTACCGTAATTAAAGACCGTGTAAATGGTCATCATCACTTTTTTCGCCGATTTTAGTGGCGGGCCGGAATATTCCAGCACCGATAACAGATGCAAACAATTGCTACTCGGGTTCCACCAGTTACTTTAACGAGAGCTAGCGAGCAGCCTGTCTAACCAACAACCCTGCCCTGTTGGCACCCTATAAAGGCATTTGGCATGAGAGCCCCCGATCTTCATGCGAGGGCAAGTACTGTTACATCAATTTGCTCGGAGCCGATTTGTTATTCGAGAATTATCGAAGGACAAAGAAACTGCCAATGTACGGTAAGTCTTCTCTCTGCCTTCATAGTTGCATTGGTAATGCCAAGTAATGCCGGAAAGCAGTGCAGTAATTGGTATTCTCTTCCTAAGAGCACGTTAATGTTATCGACTCGCGAACCAAATGCCTTGAATGGGGAGCCGCCGAGCTCCTGACTTACTCAGTGCGTTGACGCGCTTGCACAGCCTTGTGAGAAGCTTGAAAAGACCGAAAAAAAGCACGCTCGGCTTACGGGCGAGACCCCCTACCGCAAACCTTTTATCGATATTTCGCCAGCAGACATACGTTTCTGGTAAACACGGTCCGGAAACAAAGGTTGTAACGGTTTACGAGCATGTCTTTAATGAGTGGACCTCTCTGTAAACAGTTCGGGAGAGTTCTGCACTTTTTTGTTGACGTTCCCGCATTACAGTACGAAAAGCAGCAGTCTCTAAAATTTAATTCCTTTCCCTGATGCCTTTGAAACATTAAAAACAAATAATGTTTCTGTGGCTAAACCTCGGCCAACCCTCGGCTTCCCAGTGAAGCTGAGGGTTTTGCGAGGTAAACCCGATGTGCTGATGTTGCACCAGCACAAACCGTAAAAAAATCCAAATAGTTCTGTGATTTTCCCTGACGGGGAGGCGTAGCTAAATTGAACTTGGTTTTTGACTGTTTCCGGCTGCGTGTCAACTTTCGCGAAATCTCGTTTTGAAAATTCTAGACTTTCGATTTTCTCCGACATTTTGCTTATCTCGTCCATTCTGTTTCGTAAGCCATCCCTTGTTGGTCATTCGGGACACAAAATGATTTGGGAAGGGAGTTCGGGAGTTAGACGACGGACGGAGAAGCACGGAGTCTGCGAAGACAAGTTTTCGCAGCTGATGCAATCACCGCAATTTGCTCGGACAAACTGATAATCACTGCATCTATTTCCAACGTCTCGTATGCATCCTGATGTTGCTTTCCAGTTTTCATACCACAAGTAGAAAAGGTCGCGAAGCCTCGCGGTGTCTGTCTTCTGATACCTAAACCTTCTCGCGTATGTCTTAGGCGGCAGTCGGGACTTGGAAATGTGTCCATCGGCGATGTCGCTTCCTCCGCTGGATTTCCTGCATCGAGCTTTGTTACATGCCTAGAGTATAGTCCTGGATTTTTCAACTTTTTGCCTCCTTTCTTCTTTCCTGTCGTTGTTTGCGGATTTGAGGAGCAGCGAAGTGGAAAACAATAAAATCATCATTTTGGGTTTCATCAGGGTTCGTGTCCCAGTAGTTACCATGAAAATATCGGAACTTTTTCATGTCCCATAAAATTATATTTCCCAGCGGTAAACCAGTAATGTCATTTTCATGTCAATTTTTGGGTTGCCTGTGGGTTTGTATCTGGACCATAGCTGTAACCTCAGGGATTCCAGGAGGTTTCAGCGACGGATCCGAAGGCCGTGGCAACAGGGTTTGTCGCTGTATACGCCTTAATTGCAGAATCTTTGCAGTTCGAAGTTTCAGCATTATATAAAATAATCTCTTTTCAGACAGCGTGACTTTGACCCGATCATGTGCTATACTGGCCCCTACAGCCACGTACGGCTGCAAATGGCGTGGTCAAACGCACGGACAGTATGTCTGCGTCTGCGACTGGAATCTATGCAACAGAGACCTCAGCCTCCTTGAGATATTCTAGGGCATCTCGAACAACAGCGATCCGTTTCAGATGACGCCAGTCATGATCCGTAACAGGGAACGGCTGCAGAACATTACTCTAACAGCCGACGATTACCAAAAGAGGTTGCAGGACGGCATCGCGTCCGCTGGGTTCGCTACGGATACGCACAGTCCTGGGTTGAAGCGCAAGAACGAAAAGCCAACGAATCTGTAACCGTAACAAGTGCAAACCAAGGTTGTCGAAATGCTCCTTCGAGCGAATTTTTTTTTTGCTAGCGTCATATTACCTACTAGAGTCGTTGCTGAATGTCGGAGGGTTTTATCGCCAATGTTTTAGATTAGCTTGTTTCGCTCGTCGAATCGCACAATCATTTAACTGTTCTGGTGTGACTACATGTGATGCACCACAGTGGAACTGTTGCTGGTCGGAAACATTTTCACCCAGCCGTCCCAAAGAAAGAGCGGCGCGAGTCGCCGAGGGGTCCCTGCTGCATTTACGGACGACGTGTTCGCCTTGGATCTAAAGCTCAGTATCTGCCGTCTTCATGACATTATCTGAGCAGAAGCATGGCATCCTGCTCACTTCAAGCTGAAAAAATCGGGGAAACTTTGGCTCTCTGAAGCACCGTTTCCGGACACAGCAGGAACCGCGATCCGGCCAGAGCTGGCAGCAACCTCCTCGGTTTTGCAGAAGAAATCTTTCTGCTGCAGCAATACCTGTACGTGATAGCAAGTGCAACTTAGTCTTGGGCGTTAGCACCAGTTGTGGGCTGTGCTTTGACACCTGATGGGGGACAGGTGTCAGACGATAGCCCAAAACTGGTGCTTGCGCATTTTAACCATTCGGATTTTATCATGTGTCGGATATCAATCAGTTGCTGACGCTGTTTTTGTGTATCAAGCCAGGCACGGTAAAGGTCACCCTCAGCTCGCCGTGGAATTAACCAAGGTGGTAGCCGTTCAGCGCGAAACAAGGAAACTGGACGAACTGATCCGCAGCGTGAAAACATCTCTAGACTGGCAGTACCATAGCGTATGTACATCACTCGCTAAAAGCCCGAAAGATGCAGGTTTGCTGCACCTGCAGATACCACGGTCCTCTGAATCCGGATTGTCGATATGAATAATAATAATCTCCTTTTCATTTTGCTAATCTACTCTGGAGCAAAATTTGAACCAGTAAGGATTATGCCAACAGGTCACTATATGCTGCCGTTATTTAGAATACAGTACTCAAAACCGAAGCGCAGCTCGGATTGAACGCTCTTTATATGGAAATATGTACAAAAATCGCATGAAGCGGTGTATAGATTTCAGTGAACCAGACTGTAGTTCGAGTGGTAAGAAATGCTCGTTGACTTTCATGTGCGGAATCCCATCACTTCCGAATACGATGGAGGAATGGTCAAATGCAGCTTCTTCTCGTGGACAGTCGAAGCCGTACTCGGCGCTGAAGAGTCTGTCCTGGCGGGTCTCGACGTAGCGAGCGCGATGGAATACCTTGGCGGGTGCAAGTCGACATTCGAAGATACTGCCGACGAAGATACCGTAGGATGAACAGTCGGCAATCTCAACTGATGTTCGCCACTTCGTTCCACGACCACACGCGAAGGTGCGGCTGTAGGGACTGTTGGTATTGTAGGCAGGATATTCAGCATGCGTTCTCGGACGCCTTCTTCTTCGTCTTGACGGTTTCGTGCGTCCTTTCGTTTCACGACAAAGAATGTCAGTAAGACTTTAGCGGACCAGGCAAAGATTAGTGCTTGGAGGAACGCCATGATGAAGCCTCCGATGAAGAGAGTTTCGCCCTTCTCCCATCTCTCTTTGGACTTCTTTGTGGTGGCGCCACTGGTGGTGTTCTGGATGTCGGGTACTTCGCGCGCGCCCTCTAGCGAAGTCATGCCACTGAGGACGATAGAGATGAAGAGTAGGGATTGATAAAGGCAAGCGGCAATTTTGGGAAAGTTTTTGTGTTCCTTAATTTGTCCCCGAGGAGGATCGGGCTCGTACACTGGCAGGATGTTGCCGGTAATGCAGCACGTCAGGCAGATGCCGAAGACACCGGTAAAGATGCTCCATAATGCCGCTATTGAGCCAATCGGTTGCACATCTGTAAAGAAAATCCCACTTGTTGTGCTATTCGACCTCAGATCTGGATCAGGAATCACCGGGTTTAAAATAATTTCATTCCAGCATGAGGATCGATTGTTCCGTCATTCATTAAGACGACCACGTGCCTGTGGAGTTACATTCGGCATTTTGCTTCATGCATATGTGTCATAATTTTTCCTTACTCGAAATTATGTTGGGATTCAATAAGAGCGGAACTAAAGTTGCTCAATCTTCATAAAATGGTATGAAAAGCTAAAAACGAACCGTATTCCTTATTACCTCCAAGCTGCATTCGGAAGGTTCCGGCAGCACTGCCACCAATAACGACTTGAGCAACTCCCAGGAAGAACAAGGTACACTTTGGTCGGTCCCGTTTGTCTTCAGCGTATGACGCATGTCTTCCAAACGAGATGGCTTCCGGTATTCCAAAAGGCTGCGGCGAATACCGTTGCATCATAATTAGATTGGCCATAATGCAACTCTTGGCAGCTTGGAGGTTCTAGAATCGTCTCGCTTAATAATCCACTCACACAGGTAATCAAAAAAACAGAAATACAGGATGGCGAAGAGGAAAACTGTATAGTTGGACAATCTTGAAACGACAAGATAATCACCGGCTCTACTCTTTCATAACACTGCCGCACTTCCGGCTCCTTGTTTCAAACAACGAGGAACAACCTTCCAGGGAAGTCTGATCGAAGCTAACTATGACTTCGAGGGAAATGAATACGATCGTTGGTTGAAAGGGAGAAAATCAAAATGGGAGGAGAAGACGCAAATGAGGAAATGTAGAAGATTGGGACTCTTGCGGCGATATTTGATCGCGTTGGATAACGTTTCCAGGAAGATCGACTGTGGGCTCCCTGATGCTTGAGTAATAGACGATACAGTGGGCAAGAGCAATCGCCAGCTGGTTAGAGGAACTGCTTTTATTGAGTGGCAAACTGTACTTCAAACTCGACTCACTCCAACAACTTGGTAAACCGGAAGGAATGAAGGGGAGCAAGCCAGCCAGCCAGCCAGCGAACCAGCGAACCGGCACAGGACGGCAAGAGACGAGAGGAAAAGAGAATGGAACACACACAGTGGGATTTGTGAGCCTACTAACGATTACTTGGGCTTTTCTTTTATGTCATTGTCAGGCTGCCTCCCTCCCTTACAAGCTGTGCCATTCCCCTGTTCACATCGACGTTGTTCCACTCGATCGACATCGAACTGTGCCGACAGGCAACATGGCTTTATCAGGCTTGACAGTACAACCACACTGCAGAGCTCCTGACAGCCCAACCAACGAGGTTCTCTCATGGATCGGTCGCGTCTTCCTGTACGTTTCCAGTACGCGTAAATTTCCACCTTATCACTGGGATGAAATTTAGATCGGCTTTTAGGAGTGGCGCATACCTTCAGTTGATAATACTGAAGACGTGCGCCACAGGGAAAAACGATCCGGTCGAGTTTTCTTGCCGACCTCCTTAGCTGCTTTGTGGCATTTCTTGAGGCCTCACCAAGGCATCGGTCCATCCGCCTATGGTAAGCCTACATCCGGTCTCTCGTTGTGATACGTAACACGTCTATTTTTTTCACGAGAATCAGACCAAAGAAGGAAGTGGCTCTTTTGTGGGTGCTCTCAGCCCGTCAACACTGCGCCAGTCTCTATAAAAACAACAGAACGAATGTTGTTTTTCCCCACCAAGGCTAACGCTGTATTCCATATCGATCCCCGGCAGATTACATGTAGCTGTAAGGGTTAGCCCAGCTTTTTTAATCAAATAAGCCCAAAGAACGTGTCACAGCAATGCGATCGCTATTCCCCTCACGCCATGTTTGCCATACCGTCCACGCGAGATCGATGAGGAGCCTGTCCTAATGAACAAATCTCAAGGGCACGTGTTGCCTCGATATGGACATCGATACCGCACCCATCGTTTGTGTTGACAGCTGCCTGGTCACGCTTGCACTAAAACAGGAAGAGCTCGTTGTGCCTAACTACACCGCAGTTCATAAAATTCTGATGTGCGCCACTCAGTACGGGAAACTTTGAATCAAGAACCGATTTCGATGACGAACACAGCTGGAGACAGTATTTGATATTTGTGGACCAGATATTGTTTCCATTAGCCTTTTAAACTTGTCGAATATCCAGAAATAATTACAGAATAATGGATGAAAACCATGATTTATACAATAGCAGCTCGTATTCACCGGTAAGCTAAGCTAACTCGAAAGCCTCAACCAGCTGAAAAGTAGCAATAGCTGCATGGGGCTTAATTAAAGTAATCTCTGCTTCTATAGCCTTGTGTCAACTGCTCTGAACTTGTCGGGACAAAGCGACTTCCTTCCGGACTGGGCCGAGTGTATTCTCAGGACTTGCACCAAGCTCTCCACCCGCTTGCCACAGCGGGATTGACAAGTGTGGCGGATTTTATTGATCCTTCTCAGGAACCGCTGTACTCGACCTACGACCACAATGAATCCATTGAGCTTCAAGGGGTTCATGACTTTAACGAGATCGAAATTGACGTACGATATCTGGCGGTCCCGAGAAATTTGTAGTCTTCGATAGTCCTATCCCGGTGGAACTCCCACAGCTTCAGTGTCGTTGAGTTGATATCGGCGGTGTTCGTGTTGAGTGTCCACGTGTGGATAGAAATTGTTTCTTCTTCCGGTAACCTCAGGGCGATCTGGATAATACCGTCGTGTAAATTCTCGTAGACGAGGTAGTCCTTCTCACGGAGACACAGGAATGATCCGCCGGACGACACGTTAGCGATGTCGTTACTGTCTGCAAACGTGCGGCGTTTTTCCATTGTTCAGTAAAGACTCTTATGAAATCGACAGTTCAGCGTACCTTCGGGCGGGCAAACCGGACAACAGTGGCCGGGTTTATGCACCGGTCTTGCACAGGGAAGGTTGCCTCGGTCGCAGGTAGGTCGCCGACAGCGTACTGTACCGCTCATGCATTCACAGACGACGCACTTCATGCGACCAAAAGGCGGGATGATGGGGTTCCACTGCGAGCCATCTTCATATTTTTCCGGTCCAGATATACACTCGGTCGATTCTAATCGAGAAAAAAATAAACAACGATAAAGGCATCGTTTTGCCACCTGCCACCTTCCTAAGAATATCTGACCAAAATACAGCAAAATGGGTTGACTTGAATACCTGGCTTCTCTTCATCCACGGTTTCAGAATATGGGTCGAGCTCTGTATCAGAGTTTCCATCGGCCTCATCGGTCTCAACTACCGATATTCCACCGGCGTCGTTCTCAACAAATTCTAAACATCAGAATATGTTCTCTAGGCGGATCAGCTCAAATACAGGAATTAAGGTCTAGTTCGTTCCATCGAACGTGAGCCTTACCTTGACAAATAGGGCAGCAACTGTCTGCAGTTGCCGTTAACACTCCTCCTCTGCAGGAGTAAGAACACATGCGCAGGTAGCAGATAGTATTGCCCGCTTGGCAGTCGCACTGGACACACTGGTTGTCCGTGTTTGGCCTGACGGCAGTTGTGTTGGCTTCAGGTGCCCAACGCTGTCCTTCCTGGTACACTTGGCCGTTATGATGGCAGCGCTTGGGCGTGGCCGGCTGGGAAGAACCTCTCGAGGGACTTTTACGCGAAGCCGTTATAGTATTTTCCACCTCTACAACGGTGACGAATACGGTGGAACTTTCGCCCATGCTATGAACATGGTATTTTTTTATCGAGAACGTACCTGCGCAAACCGGACAGCATGTATTCGGAACATCAACAATTTTCAGGCACTTATCCATATCGGGACACTTTTTGGCCATCGGCAAGCACTGTACACTTAAAGACTCCTGTAAAAAACCAAACAAACCGATACCATGATTTCCCCGTGGTAGACGGCAACTGGAAAAGTACACTTTAAGCTATTTCGTATCGAAAAACTTTACACATCCGTTTACTCCGACATCGATTCTAAAGCCAAATATCGTCAATATGATGCAGGCAGCCAGAGCGTATGAATCTCAAACGTTTGAGTGAACCAGTACTAACTTTTTCTCTACGAGTGATCTTTCTTATTTCAACAATGCTTCCTACTTACGGGTAAGCATGTGCAATTTATGCACTGGAAATCTTTCTGGCTTCCCACACGAACTTCCCAGCTGCTGCCCACGCGGTATTGGTGCACTTGGGTGCTCTGAAAATCACAGGTTGCTGTTGTGCCGACGTGGTTGACGGCTGACGTCGACACTGTAACGAAAAGAAAGCATATTTATACATCCGACAATCACGTTTATATACTGGCAAATTCCAAAAGTGATCTCACGTGTCGCCAGTCAGCCTATTTCCGTCCTTACGATTACTAATCGTTCTAAATGCATGTCGCGTCGTATAGCGGAGGCGGTAGACTTGCACACTCAGGATACCATAAACAGCGCTGTTTGTGATCTTCATCCTATTTGCGGTGTCCTTTCCTAGAGACACCCTCGCCACGCACCGCTGTAAGATTATAGAGCTAATATTCTAGGTTCGACTTTCTGACAGGGAACAGTTCGCCAGTCTTGTAAATTATGAAGGATGTGTCATGTTCGTTTGGTTAACTTGTCTATCTTAGCAATATTGTGCGGCTCATCAAAGTCCCGCGGAAAAATTCCCCTTTGGCTCGAGCGAATTCAGAGGTCTTCTTTTTAGCCTGGGTGTCTTCCAGTTCGGCCGGCGCACATCTGGTTGGTCTTGGCCGAACTAGGATAAGCATGACTGGAAAGTCACCTTCCTTCAACAGGTCTACAACTGAGTGGCGCCTATAAAACGCGGGCAGACGGCGACACTACGTCGTGCATCATCGTCCTAAGCGTCAAATCCTTCGTCACTGCGTTCGACTTCCGTGAAACAAAGCGTCTGCTTCGTACGCCAGGGTACCCTGGTTCGCCACAGAAGAAAAAAAAACAGAAAAAAGTTCGACAGAATACTCAACTCACCTGAGAGAACGAGAAAGCAAATGACGAACATTCCGACGTGCGTCCAGTTGACCAATGTCCATCTTTCCATTACAGCCATTTCCTGAAGAGGACCGACCCGCTCGCAGTAGATCAAACGCTTTCTGGCTCTCCTCTACAAGTGAGGTCCCTTATTTATATCCGAGTGGTAGTGGACGTCAGAGACTACCCAGGACTATGTTGCAACAACAGAACAATGATCCATGGGAAACTTCAAAAGATGAATATCAAACGGAAAAAGGTTCGCCACAGACGCACTTCCGTTCTTCTCCAGCTCAACACAAAAAATTCAACTTTGCAAACGACAATGCAAGTTTACTGGTAAAGTCAAGATTAACTGCGTCAAAGCTGCAACTTGAGGACAGCTGCAAATGGCTGTACTCGAACCTCGAAAAGGTTAAGTAGGGTCTCGATTCTCTCCCAGCGACTGTTTAGACGTGGTGCTATCTAGACCTTTTCGGAAGATGCTCGAGCACAACAAGGAAGAGAAAGACTTTGTCGACCAAGATATGGGCATACGTCCTTGCCTCTTATACGATGGTCGTCGGCGTCATGATCGCGGTCGCGTGGCGTCGCGGGCTGAAGCGCGACGCCGCCATGGAGCCCGTGTCTGTCAAGACATGTACACCGGGCTTCCTGATTGACAAGCTGGCCTCAAGACGGCCACAAGGACTGCACGGCGTCATGCGGTGCGGAGGGGTGTGCGGACATGGCCATGGCTAACCATGGCTTACAGCCCGCCTCCCCGTCTGCAACCACTGTTACGCCACTTGGCCACAGAGATGATAAATGTCACTTTAAACACCGGTTAAGCGCACTTTAATTGCCCCGACACACCACTCTAACAAGACATGCTAACTTAAAATCGCTTTACTGTCTGCTGCCCGCAATGATTGATATGAGTTGAAACTATCATCATGGGCTGACCCAACGACGACTCATTGCTACGTATCGATACATCCCATTGGACCCGCAAATTCTTCGGGTTTAGAGAAAACTTTGACTCGGCCCAGGAAGTCCTGGCGTTAGTTTCGCGTCGTCTGCTTTTTTGACAGCATTCCGGAAGTCACGAAACTTATTAAATTTGACAATCTGGCCGTCTTAAAAAGGAGCCCAATGTCATTGAGTTTTCTCGTAGGACAGACCACAGGCTAGACATCTTGTGTGCGTTTATTGATTCACCGTGACTTTTGTGGTTTCAGGAAGATAACTTCTCTTCTTCCACGTGCACTGTCCACTTTTCTACACGATCGTTACTATTCCGTCTATCCATAGTAGCTAAAAAGCTGCCTACTCGAAAAACAGAGGTGTGGTGACAACGGCGGATGAAACCAAAAGGAAATACTGTACTGTAAATTACGGAGTGGTGCACAGGCGTATAAGCGTAAGCAGATTGCAAGGTACGATTTGAGGAGTACCAGTCTTGTCGTAAGGCTATCTGGCGACGGCGCTTCATTTCAAAATCAAAACACGGCGCCAGTACCGCCATCCCACACGGTCATTTTGATACAGTGAGCGGTAAAAAGTCAAGTTTGCTGGCAATTGCTCGATGCGATCGACCGCCATACACCGGCAAGCAACAAGTTGGTCCCTCAGTTCCATGTCTACCTAGCTACAGTCTCCGTACTTTTCACCGGCTTGAACAATACACTTATTGCCTCCTTCAGACAGGCGACACGCCACTCCAATTAACTTCATTAACGCCTTCCCTCCTTTCTCCTCAAACGTTAATCATCGGTCCGCTCCGGTCTGTAGATCATCGATAGGCGATATTACCTGTACTTATGCTGTGTACAGCATATACCTGGCTAGCCACGTGTGACGCCAATAAAAGATAGCCGGTTAGATTGGCCGCAAACACCTCGCAAAGTCAGTTTGCTCTTTTAGACTTAGGGCTTTTCTCTCATCTCAACTGGCAGACGACCTCTTTCAAGTGTCCGTCTGTCTTTGAGCAATAGCCCTGATTGTGTCCACCCGTCGACGTCTGCCTGTTTGTCTCCGATAATTTCCTTGTTGTTCACCAAAACTTACTTATACCTTCAAATAACACCTAAAACCCAAAAAAACGTAGTAAAAGTCTGCCAAATTTCGTCGCAATCAGCGACGAAATTTCCGACCCTGAATAGGATTTTCATGCAACTGCGGAAAAATCTGTAAACAGATGCTCAACCATTCTGTTAAAATGGCGGTTTGAAATTGTACAACAGCTTACAAGTTACAACGTAAAAAAGTTCGAGAGCGTAACAATGAATGATAATAATAAAAAGTAGGGGAAATTCAACCAGGCGTGAAACTATCCAAAATTAAGCCAACTTTTTATGGACTGGAATTTTGCTGCTGTTGTTGCTCGCGAAACTCATACGCCAAGAAGCAGTCTTTATCGATCAACAATCCCACCACCGTTCCACCCAGTCCAGAAGCCACCAGCTCCCCCAACGTGATCCACCCATAGTCTTTCGTAGCCACCATATCGAAGATTTCTGCCACCACGTCGTTCAACGATGGTGCCATGACTTTGTCCGCCTGTAACATTTTCGAAATGTCTCGGAAGAAATGGTAGATGGTCTGCCGGTCGATGGCCCCTTGATGTTTATAGTCGATGATGCGAAACAGAAAGCGGATGGAGGCCGCCTCGTTCTTGTGGGTCAGCGCAAGGACCAGGTCCAGGAAAGTCTTGTAGTCCATCTCATCGTTGTACGTCAGGCATTCCTCGTAGACCCGCTGGACGAAGGTGGGAGTCAGGCTGGCTTTGGGGTATTGCAGGAGCTCTTCGCGGGAGAGGAGACCGTTGCGCTTCTTGTCGAGAGAAAGGTAGTCGTTGTAGACGTCAAGGCTGGACTCGAGGGTGAACCAGTTGGACTTGCTGGATTTATCCGCAGTTTCCCTCACCTGGAAAACATCAATCGGGTGGAATGTTTCTCACAATCTGAAATGTAACTCTGACTCAAATTCAGTCTTGGTATTTTTAATTCTTATGGTTTGTTCGGGCCTGAGTGGTTAAAAACACGATGAGACGACGTCAAGCTTCAAATCCAGAAGTTCTCTACGGTTTTTTCCTACACTTACGTCCATTAGTTCTTGCATCAACGGAGAGCCCAGCATCTTCGTAATCTTAATTTTGCCCTGTTTTCCCGGGTCCAGGAAGAAAAAGAACTTCCGGATGACTGAGCAGACATAGAACTTCTTGTATTCCGGATCCATGCTGGCCAGTGTGTCGATGGTGGGGATGAGCTCCTCGATGTATTGCTCCAAGTCGGGCTCCTTCAGGTACCCATGTCCTTCCAGATCGTACAGCGACAACGCCAGCCGTGTCCGTTCCAGCCAGACCTTGCGCACCAGGAAGTTGAACAAGTCCGCCACCTTGACCAGGTCGGGACCTTCGGTGTCCGTGTTGGAAATCAGGGATAGAAAGACGGTTGGACGGAGGTAAGCTTGGACCTAGAAAGCAGCAATGAACAGCGTTGCATATGCGTAGCTCATACTGGGTCGAAGCTATGTAGGACCTACCACACAGCACTACTGTGTACAGTGGACAGTGGTCAGGGAGGTTCAGTGAGCATGCATGTTGAGGTGCGCACTCGGCTGGGCACGGCCTTTGTAGCGATTTCAAGTAAGGGCCGTGCCGAGCGTGCACCGTGCAATGTATCGATCGGTTTGAGAATTCACAGCGTTTACGTTCAATGAAAATAAACCCCTGTTAACCATAGTCAACGTTGATATATTGGCCAGCCGCCAGCCTGGTCTTCGAGCATCGTTCGTCTTTTACGGTATTACCTTTAGAGAAGAAGCGCGACGCATGGCGGAATAATTCTGGTAAGTCAGGCATTGCTTTTCCTCGGTTCCAAAGATGGCATTGCGAGCATGTTGTTGCAGGAGGTTCCATATCTCTTGGATTTCATCGTTGTCCAGAATGCGCGCGTTGATGCGGGACAGCGTCATACCACGGGCTTCTTCGATCAACCGGAAATGCAGATCTTGATCGTTTGGCGTAACACGGCGGTAAAAGGTCGGAACCTGAGTCGACGAAGTAACATCCGGTGTGTTCTTCCATTTCTCGTAGTAGTCTCTCGTCAAGCGACTCTCCAGTGCTGTGGAGGATTCCGCGGAGTCTCCGTCTTGAGCGGAGACGACGGAATTAAAGATGAACACCATGACGAGTGATAACGCAGTTTTGCAAGTGATCATTCCAGCCAAGACCAACTAGATGGATCAAGTGATGGCTCCACTGTAACAGTCACAGAGAGACTCAGAGACACATGTAGTGTGGTAACACGAGCAATCAAGATTCACGGATCAAGTACTGTGATAAGTTGCAGGGATGAGCAGTTATGGGGTTTGATTCTGTCCGCTTCGCTACCGCTTTCATGAGGCAGGAGCGCTTCGCTACGACCCGCTATGAGATACAAGGGTTCGCTATCCGCTTTGCTACCGCTATAGTAAACTTCCTTTGTGCAAAAAAGAGCATCGATTTTTGGCCGTTTTCATAATCGAAACTGATTAGCAAAATGACGAAGTATTGATTTCAAGCTCGAAACAAGCTCAAATATCCTGAAAAAGTTTGTATAATAGAAGTCCAACTTTAGGTGAAAAATATCGATTGAGAACCCAGTATTTCACTAGTTTTAGCTCCAAATCCGCTATTTCCGCTATAGATAATTATCGCTTCGCTCTCGATAGTTCTGAGTGTGCCCAATTTCGCTATAATTTCGTTATATAGCGTAGCGAAGCAGAAAACTGGTCCAAAAACGCTACGCCGTTCTAAAACTGCTCATCCCTGATAAGTTGTGGACTCTTACAAACAGGTGCCAGCACAAACGTCAAAACATACCGAACAAAGGAATGGAGGGAAACGGGAACAAATGGGTTAAAAATTTTGAACTGTGATTGACACTCTACCTTAGCCGCTTAGGCGAAAAGCCGCCCCGAACTTGAGGGCTTTGACCTTTCAGAGCTCAGTCAACTGCGTGTCAAACAGAAACGAAATTCATCCTGGTTATTTCCTGTTTGTGGACTCGTAATTCTGCTAGTTTCACAGGTGTCTTCGTCACTTTGTTCAAACCGAATTCGTTCTTCAGGTAAGTTGAATGTTGATCCCGTTTTCGCAACTGTGTACCTTTGAACAAGTAAAAGGTGTGTTTGTGTTATAGGAGGAAGGAATCCGAAGGATAAGTGGGGAAGGGACCACGCTGAGAAAATGCATCGTAATACACGCCGTGATGTAAGTAAAATTTTCACAATAGTACGCAAGTTAAGTCCTTTGATTGTTGAGTTTTGCTGTGGAAACAGGCTAGTACAGAATACTACAGAGCACACCACGAAAGTGTCAGATTATCATTCTGAAGAGGCTTCTGTTTCTGTATTTCTAGGCGTTGGAGGCGGACCCAAGAAAAATGAATCGTAGATTTGGAGTACACCGCACTAGGAAATCCTGGGTGTTAATAGCAATATGTACTATGGGTCTACTTAATTGCACATTTGTGCGCATCACATGTGCATTTCAATTTAGCTAATCAATCAATCAAAAGTTCATTCGACTGTTTGACCGATGCAATCGGCCTTGAGTCTTCTCTTCGATAGATTTATTGAATGTTGCGATTGTTCGGGCGACTTTTGTTCGGTTGAGTTGTTGATTGATCTTCGTTGATTTTTGATTATCCGGTTCACCCGGGTTGATGATCAAGATGGACTTGAATTGATGATCGGGTTGGACTCGGAATGATGATCCGGTCCACCCGCATTGATGACTGATACGACAGACTTGGTTCGGCCTTTGGTCGAAAGATCGGGCCAAGTCGGTGGCTGGCTGGCAGGCTGTCACGTCAGATGGACGTCCGACATGACAGTCTGACAGTCAGTGGCGTCTTATGTTCATTTTCACGGCTGTCCAGTTATCCCGTTTAGCCAAGACTTCCGGCCACCTTCTCCAGAACTACAACTCTTTCCGCTGCTCTCTCCCGACCCCATCTCGTTGAGCTGGATGATGGCTTCGTTCTGATGTCAGTTGCCAACCTGAAATCAAAACATCCAGTCACGTAGGAATATAGCTTTTGATGTCCACTGCAGTATGGGCCGCTTGACTTTTGCGAAAAGATTGGTATCCTGTATCCACAGCAGATCTATACAGCTAAACAAGAATCTCATGCTTTTTTGCTGCGTTTCGAAACTAAAGCGATCTGAAGGGAAGGCTCACTTCGTTCTCTGCTTTCAGTTTGATCGAATAAACACGTGCTTAACTCTTGGAAAACCGAAGAACAACCAAATGCTAAACACTATTTTGGCCGAAGTTGACAACGAAATCTTGCTAAGTATACCTAGTTGACGTTTGCACCCAGTGGAGAGTTCAGAAAGTTAATCGAGCTTTGCTTACCGTCAGGTGCAGCTAGCAACATCCGAGGGACGTAGAATGCCGTAACAAAAGAGCAGTATCCGGCGCAGCAAAGTCCGCGTTTCTGTCAATCGGCTGTTCCCTAGACTCCTTCGAAGTTTGAAAACGTTTGAAAGATGTTAGTGAAGAGCGAGAGCGAAAATTAGAATAGTAATGAGCGCGGAGAGATGAGGATCGTGGACGGTAGCTAGGGCTGACGGGAGCAGTCAACCAAAGACGAAATTTCATCTTCTGAAAACGTACAAGTCCAAAACTTTGCGCGTGCATCAGCCATCTGTGTACAGGCGCTCAGCATGCGCTTGACCACGTATGCGCCGGTTGAGAAACGGGTACTCTGAGTACCCGTTCGGCCCAAATGGAAGTACGGAATACACTTCGGTCAGTACTTCGCTAGGTACTCCTTTCTTCGTGGGTGACGAAGTTAGCACTCGGTGCCCCTTGATCTTGCTACAATTTAATGTCAAAAAGAGGCTGGTTCGGAGCTAAAGATGTTATGCCGTGAAATGAGCCGCCGATACCCAAGTGTTGCGGAGTATTCAGTACTCATCACCGAAATAATCCACGATACGCTATGTTATTAGTCTCTTCCAAACGCCAACTCAGATCCGCTCTGAACTCTGATCTCACTTTCATGGCGCACACTCATTTGTGCGCAGTGAGAATCCAGTCTAACTTATGCTCCCCGTCCTTCTTCGTTTGCCTGAAGAATAAACTTCTTTCCAAACTATAACCAAAGCCCACTGTCCAGTGACTCTGCAAAACTATGTGGAATTTTTCCCGTTTTCGATGCAGTTTTGCTCTCTGATGAGCTGCTGTACCTCGCCTTGCCGGAGAGTGGGATACATGCTCAAGCAATTGATTGATTGTGTTACGCTAATATTGAGGCGGAGCTAATATTCGTTACGTCATCGACCATACCACCAAATGAATAAATGCACAAAACTAATTGAACAAACCTTTCCGTCGGACTTTCACGAGCAAGCCAGTACACCCTACAGCATTTTTCGCATTTTTTAGAAATCTGAGAATAATGTCTTTCGCGATGCAGATCAGAGTGTTTCTGCACTTTATGATTCGTAAAAGCCAGCTAATGACTTGATTCCTCGACCTTCGATGCGACTGTTGATGGGTCACCTATCTACGAAGGCTACTGAGTCAGCCCGTATTTTGGCGCGCCTTTGTTTGCAAACGGCGAGGGACTGCAGCGCTACAGTGTTCTTGCCGTAGCTGACAATCTGTTTTCAGCTGGGCTCTCTGCTGCTTCAGAGTCTCCACAAAAGTATTATTCCATGCTCTAACACTCTTGTATCTTGCGACAGTTTCAGATTCGTGAAAATTTCGGCCCAGTGATCAAGAAAAAATCATGGAACTTGGCCGGCGCACTGAACATTATACTCTCAAATTTTGGCCAACCGACGAAGTGGTGATTGGTTCAGTTTGGCATCGCCCCCGGTTTTAACCAGTTGAAAACGGGCGAAAGTGACTGTCGCGCATCGTATTCTGAAAGCACGAAATTGCTTCGTGCTCAAGGCGTTAACGAATAACGGGAAAATTCTGGAGACGTGCCGTGACATGGTAGAAACGCTAATTACTGTATTCGAGTCTTTCTGCTCAGTAAAGACTTCTAATATGGGGACATTGCTCCCCTGGTGGAAGTTGTTTCTGTCGAAAATTGGCTTGGTGTAGAGGCTCAATATGGTTTTCGTCAAATGTGGAGCCCTTCTTTCGACGAATCACAGTTCAGACGCAATTTTCGTTTTAGCGCAACTGAGCAAGTGAGAATGACGCTCAAAATGCAGTTTTTCCTGTGGAGAATTCCATGGGCTATCGAACGCTTCGAAAACGAATCCTATCCGACAAGTAGTAGAAAAGTAATGGAAGGAAGCAGACTGGGGTCCAGTATTTCGTTGCTTTATAGTCCTCACGCATGACGTCACCGTACGCAACATCTCCTAGGAGGATGTAGGAACCGATGGCATCACCGGGTTAAAGTTAAACTCGCGCACAATGACGACATGCGCGAAATTTGCGGAAGCCGCACGAGGAAGGTGAAATTACCCATTCCAAAATCCCGTGGTAGTGAAAAATTTTTGAAATTTACGTCTCCAAAACTAATCATGTCATTTCGCGATAGCTGGTACTACCAGATAGCCCTAATTTTTGCTTTACAAGTTTACGTCAGTGAAGCAGGATTCGTGCTTTCCGTGAAAATAGGGAATCTCATTTGACGAAACCTATATCTTCTTTTACCGTTTCGACGAAACGCGTTAAGCTAGTGTTCACCATCGGCCAGTTACTATGTTCATATACAGCCTGTCCGCATCGAATTGCTACCACTCATTAATCCAAGCCTGTCTTGGCTGAATTGATTTTCCACTTCCAAACTAATGGTTCAATTACACCTTTCGTCGGAAGTCTGAAACTGCCATTTTCTGGATGGCTTCCGTCAAACTTCAAATCACTTCGGACTTTTCTGACCAAGTCATCTGACAAGTGGTCAAATGTCGAAATGCACTTCAGCATCGTGTTCCTCGATCTCTATTACAGTAGACTGCATCAGCGGTCTAACATTGCCCTTGGGGTCCTGAAACTTCAGAGTCGATTCCTGAACATTTTGACCAG
This sequence comes from Ramazzottius varieornatus, assembly GCA_001949185.1. Taxonomy (NCBI): domain Eukaryota; kingdom Metazoa; phylum Tardigrada; class Eutardigrada; order Parachela; family Ramazzottiidae; genus Ramazzottius; species Ramazzottius varieornatus. The sequence continues at coordinate 1,254,402 of BDGG01000007.1, forward strand.
CGATCATTATCCCGTAAACTGGGCTGCCGATACCCACTTGTTGATGCCGAATAACGAACAACTGACAATCAACAGATTCAATGAACCGTGGAAACAAAAGTTGGACGACGAACGAATTTTTAATTTCGTGTTGATGCCGGAGCTATCCGTCTTGCCCCTTCCATTTCGATGTAAATCAAAGTGTGAACGAGTCTGTCCACTTGTGCATACGGGCATTGTTCAATGAACCTCCGCCATGTGAAGCTTTGAGGTTTTAAGTCGAACCGCAGTGCTCGTTCGCGGTCTGATCAGTAAGCAGCGCAGCCTCATACACACTTACTATGCAATCTTGACAACCAGATGCGTTTTCTGAGCAAATTTTCAAAGTTGATTAGGCTGAAAACACTTCGGTTCGTTTTGCACATTCGAAAATCCTTCACTATTTAATTCTTCACATTCTTGAACTTATGAGGCTACCTGCCGTTTTACAAGTGCTGCTGTCGTAGTTATCTTCTAGCCTCCAACATGGTTTTCTTGTTGTTTGTTGTTTTGTCGTTTGTGGGAAGCCATTTCATCGATGCCAGGCCTGAACCAGAACTCAGACGAGCAGTACGACAAGCTGTCTTTGGTGGAAACCTCCCTTCGCAGGTACAAGTCATTTCGCTCTTGCCAACAGAAAATGCCCAATCCATCGCGACATGTTTCCAGTTGAACAAACAAATCCCTCCAACCGGTTGTGTTTTCGTACCGAACCTTGTTGAGGGCTCGACCGGTAGGCTAGTGAGCTGCCGTCTGGTGTGCTTGGGAGACACAACCGAATTTGTTGTGCCGCCGGTGTCACAGGATGTAGCCGAGTTTCTACCGGCGGACGTACCATATTTGCAGGGTGGACAATTTCGTACTTCGGATCAAGCTGGTGACTCAGCCGTAGAGTCCTTCAGCGGCGAATCTTACGGTTTCATTCTTTCAGCTACCACAACCACATTAGCTACAGCGACACCTAAAACGACAACAACTGGCAGTACTTCGCGTGCGGACCAGACTTCGACGAGCACAAGCACTACCACCACCCCTGCTACGACTCTTGTGCCATTAAAATCATCCGATCTTGTGTCCACTCAGGTTCAAGCTTGTACTGGAACGAAGAGCGCTGGCTGCACCTTCAACCCGGTTAGCTGTGGTGTCTGCTGCAGAAGTAACGTCCCTAAACCAGCCGAGGAAGACTGCAACTTCCCTCCAGAGCTAAGGCAAATTGCTGCCTGCTTGGCTGACAGCACTCAAGCGCTTGATGCGGGAAGCTCTTTCATCAACACCGGGATACTGACGGGAGCGGCGACATGCGGAACTATTGGGTCACTTTTTAAGCCCGGTGGCTAACTATCTGTTGTGAATTGTTTGGCAATTTATTACTGCGATAACCCAAAATATTTTGAAGATCCACGTAAAACTGGCATAACTCATTACCGACAATGAAAAACAAGCCGCTCGATCGAACGTGCATGCCATTGTGGCCGCTGAACGATTGCATGCAACCCACATTGGATTCTGCATGCGCAAAATAAGCCACACCCCCCATTTTCAGAAGCACTCGGAAGTACTCGCGGACTGCCTTTTCGTATAGCTATATACTCGAACCAGTGTCGAACAGGTGCTGAGTTTTCAGTGCTCGGTAGAGTAAAGTGTTTTAGCTCACCTTGCCGTTAAAGTATCGGTAAAATACGCGAAGTACAAAAATCAACGCCGGCAAAATCTCGCCTGAAACAGGTACCCACAGGCATCACTGCTACTATAATTTGCCAACCACGTCACACGGTATCACCATTTCCCAGTAAACGAGGGATGGAAAGCCGTGTGGGTCAGCAATAGAGTCTTGAGCCCGGCGAGTGCATGGAGATTTTCACCCCCGTGCTTTGCCGCTGCTATGTACTGTAGAATGGTGTACGGCGTCACTACACCTCGCAAATTCAGCTTTTGGATTCGCCTTTCAGGTATTTCGCCTTTTGCACGTTTGGTCTCTTAGACATTTTGCCTTCCAGCCCTATCAGCTTTTGAAAACAACACTTATAGTTTCTAACCTCTTTGCCTTTTGAGCCCCGCTCAGTTTGATTGTCCGTGTTTCCTAAAATGCAGCTGAGGCCGAAAATTTCGGAGAAAACCGGGTGGAATGGCATCCCCCACACGCCAGGAGTGTTAGCTGAGAAAACAACTTGGTTACCCTCATGCCTACCGCGTTCACCTCCAACAAAGTTCTAAGTGCTATCAGGTGTTTCAGTACTGTAATGCTTCAGGAACTTCGCGAAGTACGTCATCATACGCCCGAAACATCCCTTAGGAAGTAGGTAAAGCAAACTTTTGGACCGGAATTCACCTGTACGCATATGAAGACGTACTTCGCGAAGTTCATGAAGCATTACAGTGTGACTTGTCCGTTTTTGGGGGGTAAAAGTTAAAATTCTTTTTTTACTTTACCGTTCGACTTTTCGATTTCAAGAAATATCCTGAAGCATACATAGGCTCTCCCTGTTTTTTGCATACACAAGGGGTTACCGTACGATCATGCTTGGAAGACATAACCGGGCCAGAAGAAGCTGCAAGAACTTTTTACTTGTACCTTTTTCTATCTTTTTCTCCTGGATGAACGTAACCTGGCGACGAGAACAATTTGGTATCCAATTGCTTAGAACTTGCGTCGTTTAGTTACTGCGGGAAAGCCTTTGATTTCGACTTGCTCAAATTCTGAAAAACATTTTTAAAAATTACTTCAAAAAAACTGTCCCGTTTACTGCGCCACTTCAGTGAGGTCGATAAGTTCAAATTCTTTCCTTGTACCAGACTTAGTGAAAGGTGTCGACAGTGGTGTCGATCGGTATCCCAAACTCTTAGATATCCGTATGCGGTGTCAAGTCTGGATCAGAGTCTCCACGACTCCAGGTGAATCTGACTTCCGTTTGAGGGTATGATCATCTTTTCCACCTGGTTACCTTTTTCAACCAAGCCCTTCTGCAAAGCTGTAGCCGGGCTTTTAAGATCACTAAGTCTGGCGCTCCGTTGGCCATGTTTCACAGATTTTTGAAGGTTCAGACTTGGACAAGAAAGATAGTTTTAGTTGAGCAAAAAATTTCAAAATTTGAGCGTCGATACAGCTATTTTTGCTGAGTTGCAGCAGCGACGATTCCAAGTGTTCAGAAACAGTTCTGAAAGGCTCGTCTTGGTACTACAATGCAGAGAAAAAACTGAAGGGATATCTCCTTTTCCTTTGGAGAAAACGGACAAGTCACACCGAAACACCTGATAAGACGTCTAATGGCTAAAAGGCTCGGTGAGCAAAAAGTCTTTCGTGTTTCAGAAGAGGAACTGGCCAAAAGGTTCAAGAGCGAAAGGTTTTGCTAAAAGGCCATTGTGCTGGGAGGCGAGATGCCCAGAAGGCGTACTGGTATCGGTCGTAAATGGTGCCATGGAGGACGGGAACTGCAATTTTCATGGCTCTCGAACCCGACATTCGATACTGCCGTGGTACATTCGGTCCTGCTGCGGAATATAATGCTTTCCAGTAATACCTATCGAATACCTGAAATACCTCCCGTAATGTACCGATATCGCTTCTTAGTACTCGGTAAGGTACCGTCACTGCAAAAACGGCAGCTGTCACGGGTATCGTCGGTTAATACTTATACCGCGTTCGACAACTGACTTAAACTACCAATCATTCGGGTCAACAAGCGTCAGCTGAGCGATGATCAGCTGACGTCAATTGATGGAACTATTCCAAATGATAGTTTGCCACACAGGGAGTCAATATCTTCATTCGAGGACAACAGTCTAGTCTCAAAAGGCGAGGAAGCAGCGATACAAAAATAACAAACAAGCGATAACAACAAGCGTTATGGCGACGGCATACTTATGTCTGCTCGTCCGGCCGAGAGAAATTCGGCCAGATACTGGCTGATAGCTGCCGATAAAGTTGTCTGCCGATATCAGGGGCTCCCTCCGATTGGATGGATGACGTAGTCGTCGGCCCAGTTCAATTCTGCCAGCCGACAACACGAATATACTTCTCGCGATAGCGTGCAAGTCATGTCATGTCATGCCATTCTATACCGTTGAGACCGACGCTGTGATCCATCGATTTCTGGCCCACAATACTAGGGTCTCATTCAACCAGGTATAACGGTCCACATTATCATTTGTTTCTTTTGGAATAAGTTTTAGCCAAACAACTAATATCTAATCCACCGACGTATGCTTAAGGTTTAGCAAAACGGCTCGAATTCATTCAACAGCACGCACCTTTGGGCCGTCTACTTAGATCTAAAGAGCTATGAATTCCGCGGTCGGTTTTCCCTTCTAAAAATTTTTTCAGTTTATTTCTCTTCAGCTGAAATGATCAATCAAAATCGGCACATTACATATACAAAGCAGAATATTGAAAAGGTGCGCGGTCGGCAAGTAATAGCTAACGATCTGGGCGTGTGGTGGCATACTGTGGCAACCCGACACTGAGACGCGGAAATGAGAAGTAGCCTCTAGGTCGCCAGCCGCGACGCCTCGTCACGCTGCACTGCGCCAGTGGCGTTGAATACGGATTTGTTGGTTTGTGCAGAAAGAACGAACTGTCGATGAATCAGATGTCCGGCCATTGATTACAGCTCGAAGAAACATGTAAATCGTGCAATCTGAAATTTTACTTCCTGTATCCCAATAAAAACAATGGCTCATACAGTATGGCCCATTGTCAATATTATATAAAAATTTCCGGGTCTTTCGACAAGATTTGCGGTTGCCAATGTACTGCGGCGTTACATGGATTTTCCTCTATTAATGGCTGAGATATACTGGCAGCCGACTTCTCTGATTGACCGCCAGAGCAATGAAAAGATGACGTAGGCGACTCTACTTCGAACGCTGTCGGCTGGTCCGGCCGATTACATCTTGTCAATGTGTCTGCCAGAAGCATGTTTGGTGGAGCTGGCATCAGCCCATAAAAAGTCGGTAGGCATCGGCAGGTATCTGCTGGGGGTGTACCCCGGATCAACAAGTCGGCTGGCTTTGACCAATGGCCATATGCAAATCGGTGCCGTACCGTCATATGGGCTTCGGTATCACAGGATGACCGTCCGGTACTTGCCAACCGCAGATCTTAACTTGTCGAAAGACTCAATACATTTTATATAATATTGGAATACAGGAATCAAAACTTTAGATTTCACAAATCTGTGTTTTTTCAAGCTGTAATCAACGTCCAGACATTTGATCCATCGATAGCTCGTTCTTTCTGCGTGAACCAAAAAAGTCCGTACTTTAACGCAGCTGGTGCAGTGGAGCGTAGTGAACGTGCCCCCTTCCTGGTTTTCAGACCTTCGAAGACTTGTTGCCGACAAGAGACGGCTTGCCTTGTCTCTTGTCGCCGACACACTAGTTCTGGTCTTCGACTGTGAGAGAAAATCCGCTGGACCCTGTATGAGGTTCCTACCGGTTTGGCTGCACTTGTGGGATGTTCTAAATGAAGCTGCTCCTGGAGAAGCCTGGTAATGGTCAACGCATGCGTCAGTGACGGATACTTCCTGACTTGGTTCAAAGATTGCGGACGTCCGTTGGAGATGAAGTTGGTCAACTGCACCTTGATAATCGTCGAACTGATCCCTAAACTCAACTGGAAGTCATGTGGCATAGCCGTCGAAAAGATGTCCGTTCAGCTTTCGGGAAATCACTAGGCGAATCATCGAGGTTTGGTCGCTGCGCTGTAGGAGATCGTTTGGCCTTTCAAGAAATCGATACAGATCGATTGGGTCGTCAGGAATGCGCCGCTTCTACGTCGTTCCAAGAGACGCAGAATCCAAAAGTTCCTGTGCGATTGGTGAGTAATTCTCGAAATATGTTCGATAAAGGTGATGTGGCAAGTAAATTTACCCAGATCCTTTTCCGATGTAGCGCGCGTACAGGCACTAAACAGTGAAGATGTGCGCCACTTGAGACGAGAAACTTTGCGGGAGCGTTTTTCAGGTGGCACATGCGGTCAGTTGGTATCACCGAAATTGTGCGGCACTTGGGCGACAACCTTGTCGAGTTTCCCAAGTGGCGAACGCTTCCAACAATCCCAATGGAAATGTGCTCCGCTTGAGATTACGATCTGGCTGGATCCATTTGCCGACGTCTCAGTGATCGTTTTTTGGATATATTTTCTGGATTTATTCACACAAAGGATTGTGATAATTTATTCTCGTAGGCACTTTGATCAAGGAGAGCCGGAAATTTTACCTGCCAAGCACTGGTTGGATGGCATCAGGAAGATGGACAAGTTCTTGCTTGCAGTCATCGCCTGTCATCTTTTACGGAGAGTCAAGTCAGGAGAAATTTCTTCTCCACCCTACCACTTCCCGAAAGATGGTTCCTGTCGTGCTCGGCGTCAAGGCAAAGAGTCCAGTTACATTCTCTCAGGCGAACTTAAGTTTTACTAATAGCTGTTCCGTTGTCGACGAATGAACAAAACTGAAGAATTTTTCCTGTCGGTTATTTTCTAGCTGTAAACTTCTTCCGCTTCTTTCAGCATTTTGACGTTGTGGTTAGTTCACCTTTAATATTCTTATCAATCGTAAATACGGGTCTTATTTAGGTTGTGGTGGTGAACCGGAAGATATTATGGTAGCAGGCCGTTGTGCTCTTGGTCCTTTTCTTTTTCAAGCTGGATTCTGACTTCTTTGGTGCATATAAGTGACCGGTTTTTGCTGTGCGACTTTCTATGTTACAAAGCAGACTCACGAGCGTAAAAGTTATGATAATTGGGCAGTACTCGCAGTGACCACAGTATTTCTACCTTCAGTCTCACACCATAGTTGAGAACAGAGAACCGGTTTTGGTGGAAGTCGAAACTTGACCAATAGATGAAATGCCATTGAAACTTTCACTACAACACTTGACAAGCGCGGCTTACCGAACAGTCATTCACAGTAGGAAGCTGCAGAAGCATATGGATGCTCTCACGATCACCGCCATGCTGAGGATCGCTCTCGTATTTTCACGCTACGATTATTAGAAATCTGTCTGCGGTTTTTACGATGCTTAAACATACCTGTAACGCTTGAAGTTCTTTATTTGATGTACCACCGAATTTGTGTAAACCAGATCATTCTATACCTCGAATTTCCGGATCCCGATCGTCATTGGATCGTGCTGATATTTGGGCTGCGGAGAGAAATAGCCCGGATACCAAAACATCCGTCTCTCTTCCCGACGTCTTTCCTGCGATATTTTTCTGGCGATGTAACTCAAGACCTCCTAGAGAACTCCTGGTTTGTGAAACAGAAGCCGAAGTGAAGCCGACTTCCGCTTGTGACGCCATTCGGGTGAGCTACACAACTGTTGCCGCAGTGCGATAGAAACAGTGGTGGTGACGTCAGAGACCCAATTGGATAATGACGTAGCCCGACTGGATTTGACTGCTCGCATCATAAAGCTTATGAGCCACTATCCGGAATTTTCAGTTTGTTTTGATCTTCATTCCTCATGTTCTTTCTTTTCCGCAGTGTCCGTTGCTGATAGTCCTCGTGGAAATGCCTGTTTCCAGGATGATATAGCTGGATGAATCGAAAAGCCTGGAGCAAGATGCATTTTTCCATCGCTGACACGGAGGAGTTGTTGGACGCGTTTGGATCAACCTACATCTCCTATCGTTTATGCTGCAACGGGACATATCACGGATCTGCGCGTTATCGAGAATTCTTCGATCTCCACGAGACACTTCGAAAAGACTATCACACTCTACCATGTTTTCCTCCCAAGAAGCTGTTCAACCTGACGGCTGTGGAGCTATCTGGTCGACGCACAGCTCTAGAGAAGTACATGCAGAATCTCGGCCAGTCGTCAGAACTGCTCAACACTGCTGCTCTGCAAGACTTCTTACAAAGAATCCAGCTACGGTCCTGTGACAAACTTCAGCCAGGCACACACAACGTCTTTCTCCTCAATGGCAACTGCATCGAAGTCAAAGTGGATCCGAAAATTCCAGCGTCCGAACTTCTTGAAATGGTGGGAAGTTCGCATGTTGCCACAATCAATCAAATCAACTCGCCCAACTTTATTTGATTGGTTTACATGGATGGTTTACAAGTTTTGTTTGGTCTTGATTGGTTTACAAGTTTTCAGTTTCAGCCGGTGGTCTTGTGGTTACCAATTTTAACCGCTGTCAAACAAATCAAAGTCCATCTGAATAGAGATCAGGCATCATATTGGTCGTAAAACGCCATCGCGGTGCCTGATTTTTGTTTTGTCCGTTTCATCAGTGTTGTAATCTTGCATTCCCGTTTTGCAGGTTTGCCATGAAATCAAACTTCCTTCCGAGCTTACGCACTACTTTGCTCTCTTCCTTGCCAAGGAAGAGAACAAGCGCTACACCCTTTTCAAGCGTTTCTTCTCTTTCGAGCTGCCCTTCGTCGTCTGTTCGCTGAATTCCAACGGCTCTTCTAGCCTGCGCATCATCCTGCGGAAAGGCTACTGGGACTCTTCTTTCGACGCTCAGGTAAACTCATTCTCAAATTCTATTTTTTATCAAGCTCAAACCTACGTAATATAAACTGATGAACCAAACAGATCCACGAAAAAAAGTAGATTTAACTTGGGTTTTTCTTCGCAGATGTTAGAATCGCGGGTTGGGACCAACCTCCTCTTCGTCGAAACCGTCGACGCCATCAACCGCGGCTGGATCCTTCCTTCCCCTGAGCAGAAGTCCCACCTCGAGAACCTTCAGTCCAAAGGCAGTCGGAAAGAGTTAGTTCAAGTCGCTCAAACCGTTCGCGGCTATGGCACGCTTCACTTCGCCACCTGCACCATCGACTATCCTTCCTCTTCCACCACCACAAAGCCCTACATAACAGCCAAAGATCTCATCTGTCCATTGAAGTCCGAAGGCAGTCAGAAGCAAGAAGCAGTCTTCAGGGTAGTTCGCATGCGTTGTTGGCGCTTGTGCGTCTCGGAAACGTACAAAACTGCCCGACCACCCGAAGCTCTCAATCAACCCCGTCAATCAATCATGTTTGAGTATCTGTTAGGCAGAGACAAGTTACAATGGGTGACGATCCATTCTGAGGAAGCTATATGGATTAGCTCGTGTCTGCAGAGTATAGTTGAAGAGTTGATGTTGATCAAGAAGGGCCAGAAGATCGATGGGAAACCTTTCATGACTGATGAGAAGAAACTGAGTCGATCGAGGAGCAACTCCAGCACAACTTCCGAGTCGCTGCAAGTTTCGGTGACCATTACCAGGAACCATATCAATGGAAACTCTGCCTTCGAGGAAATCCGCGATGAAGATTTATAATAAGAAGGTTCTCTTTCTTGTCCTAAGATTCTTACCCTGGTTTTTATAGCCACATTTGTGCTCACCTGAAGTATTTTTCCTCTCTCCGTTAATCTCTCTGGTTGTTTTCTTTATCTGCCTGCTCTGTTTTTTATCCCCAGAATCTCCAGTACGTTTTTTTGATACGTCCTACGAAGAATATTCTGTATGCATTTTTTATCGTACGTTCCTTCTTGGTGCATTTTCTGGCTGTCGCTGAGTCTGCCGTCTTCTAGCAAATGTTTTGGTGTTAGCCTATTTTAGTCCGTCAAATGTCGATCCCTGTTATAGAGATTCCACGGTAAAGTTTCCCTGCGACAAAAGGACTGGGACGTTGACGAATGAAGTCAGCGTAATTGTTATCTCAAGCGGCGCACGCTAGCAGCGTTATCGGCCGAAAGCGTGCCGGACCAAAAGAACGATCTTGGCAAGTCTACCAAGCGGCGCACGTTTACGGTGTTTTTGCCTGAAGGTATGCACCACTTGAGGAGGTTCGCTACCAAGCTCGATGTTTATTGAGTGGTAGACATGGTCATTGATTTCGGCTGAAAAGTGCGCCACTTCGGGAAAACCCGCATGTTCGAATCATTTAATTACGTTCTATTTGTAAAAGCCACTTCCCAGTACAGTTTACAGCATAGCCCACAAAGAGTTGTCAACATTATGGACACCATTCCGATCCACCTCCTCACCTCGCAGAAGAGCAATCAAGGTGCAAATATTCGACACATGCGAAAGCTCGTGCAACTACCGACTTTTTGCCGAAATATTCCTCGATGGAGATATTGTTCGGTAATGTACGAATGGCTTTCCAGCGAGCTCTGTTGTTCCTCCCGCTATTTATGTCAAGAAGGGCGCGGTGACCTTTCCGCGACACCGAGGCTTCTTCTAGTGATACCTGCACGATTTACTTTGCGGCAGTGTCAGTGGAAGGTTTGACTGTTGCACAGGGAGAATGAGCTGCGAAATCTTCAAACCTCTTCTCAAAGTTCCCGTAATTCCATTCATGTGCAGTCAGATAGAAACGCCGTCGTGGTTGAATTAATGTGCATGATGTGAATGCTGGCAGGGCGGTGTTCGGCGCACTGGCCATTCCGCGGGTAATCAAACCACTTTTGTATATGTTTCGACGAGGACGCCACCGATACCGACAGTGTAGGAGTCCGTGTGCTTGTTGCAGCTGCTTAGATAATCCTGCCGAAAACGGCGCACCTGCAAACCTCAGTGTTATTAGCCCGAAGTCTTGGACACAGCGTAAACTTCCGTCTGACGCTACACGGCTACGGATGCGCTTCAGTTTGTCGCCCTTCAGTAATACTTTGTTGTGCCGGACTGGAAATATTTGCAGCAATATTAACGGCCCAGTTAGCTTAGGCTGGATGTATCGATAGTGCGCCGCCATTTTTCGACGACCTAGGTTTCATCATGGAAGCTTGGACGGACCAATTTTCGACTCCATGAGACAGTCGGTCGACGTTTTCAGCAGTGCAGCAGTTCGAGTGATGTCTGCCGCTCGATTGGTCAAAGGGCTCAATGTGGGCAATATTCGGAGTGCTGAGTATTCAGAGAAACACAAAAAGTCCAGAAACTGATGCGAGAGCCCTGACGAAAACCATCAGATGAGCATAGACAGAACGCTTTACGTGAGATTCCAGTCGCGAAATTCTCTTCCGCTGCTCGAAGACCGGTGTCCGTCTCGGTAAACGTTCTTCGATAAGATCGTCAAAGCCATCGCAATCGCCATCGCAATCGCCATCGCAATCGCCATCGCAAAAGGTGGGCCTGATACTGCTCAAACGTTGCTCGAACGAAGGATAACCTTCGAGTGACATCATCCAGATGTTAAACACGAAATGCTTGACAGAGGACTTCGGGTTGGTCATGCACCAAAGATAACCTTGTTAGTGTATTGCTTTCTTCTAGGCATGGATTGGCTAACTTTACTAATCGATAGCACCGGAAATCTCTTCGGAGGAACCGTGAAGTCTCTCTACGGATATTGAGCGCGCTAAGCGTCAAAAATTCTAGAGGATAAACAGCGGCCCGCTGCGAAGAGTAGATTTCACTTCAGAATTCAAGCAACGACAATCCAAGCGGGATCTGGAACCTAGATCAATCGGAATTTGGTTTCGCGTAGCTGCACGACGGAGTGTACGCGGAGGAATGCGTGAAGGAATCGGTGGGCTACGTGAAAGGCCCAGAGAGTGACCAAGAGAGAATTTCACTTCTGGCTATGGAGAACGCACCCGGGTAAGATGCTTCGCCCGTTGATTCTGTACAAAGAAACGATGCTCATCGAGTCGCAATTTCGAGACATTCAGGATGCTTCCTACGTTGGCACTAATTCTTCGGGGGTGATGGACACTGAGATTCTAACGAATTCCTCGAGAAAGAATTTTTGTCGTCCATCACTTGTCCTAAGGTAATCCTTGTACGCGTTTCGGCGATGATACTCCTGCTTCACGAACCTGCCATCTTTTTCCGATTGTGTGGCACTAAGCTCGATTTTTGCAGAACCCATTCAATTGCGACGGTAATTCTTCTCATCCGAGTTATACCACCTTTCTCGTGGCCTATGTCGAGCATGAAAAGAAGATTAGGGTGGTGGTTCTTCCATCTGGCCGACAGCTTTCTTACTGCCGCTATATAAGAAGGTTTTTGATGGCGTAAAGCAGATGTGCACAGCTAACTTCGCGATTCCAGGCTTGACGTCAAAATCGATGTGTCACACTCGCGACTACGAGTGGAAGATCTTGTAAACATTGATGAATCTGAAAAACATTTCTTCCTGAGTTTTTAGGTTTCTCGTCATAGCTTCCTTGCGTACAGCGTCAAAATTTGGAAGCCAACTGTACAACGTACTCGTCCAGCCTAGGTAAGAACTTAACCGCCAAAATTACCCTTGAATATTTGGCTATTTGCGGTGAAGAACCAGCGAGGACTCGACAAGAATTCCTGCAGTGAGCTCGACGAACAGAGTCGACCGGATCGTTTTCCCAACTGGCGTGCGTTGTCGGTGTTGTTGGCTGAAAGCTTGCGCTACTTGGAAGAACCGCACTTGCAAGTTTGTTTGTCGAGATTCAAAGTATACTTGTCGTGCGCAGGTCATCCTTCTGAATGTTCTTCCTTTCAGGTACACCGCTAAAAGAAGGATGCCGAAAAACTGGAATTTTCCCATTTAACGCCGAGCTGCTCAGGTGCACAGTGAGTCCTCAATTATGAGACTCGGTAGGCTCAGTCATGACTTTGAAATTCCCTACGAAGTTGCTGTGCAGTGCTCCTCAGAACAGGAATGAGTAGTTTTGGAACGGCATGGTGAGTTCGGACCAGATTTCCGCTTCGCTACGCTATATTGTTGGAAAGCCATACCGGAACTGGGCACATCAAGAACTAGCCGGATCAAAGAGACAACGAGCTATAGCGGAGATAGCGGACTTTGAGCCAAAACTGCTGAGAGACTGGGTCTGCTATCGAAATTTATTATGTGAAATACGAGCCAGCAAACATTTTTGTCCCACTTGATCTTGTTTGAAGCTTGAAATCTTCGATCATAATTTTGCAAATCAGTTTTGGCGGAAAATCAATGTTTATTTCTTGCACAAGCAAATTTTAGTACACGGGCGACGAGATATTATGAGCCAGTAAAATTGCGGGCCAGGCTCTTTCGCTACGGCGGCACGGGTAGGTGATCAAAGCGGTAGAGAAGCGGAGAGATCCAAATCCAGTAACTGCTCATCCCTGCCTCAGAAGAAACGAAGGGCGAAAATTCCCGTTCGGATGTTTCCAATGGAAGAATCCTTACTGAGAGTACTTACATCAGTGCAACGAAAGCCGTAATAGAAAAGAATAAAGAGAAAGCCGAAGGCTTGGGAAACCGAAAGCGAAACATCGAGGGGGCGCGACAGCATTCTGCTGTTTGGCTGCACCATCCGAATCGTGTTACAGATTTGGGGCAGCCCACGAACTTTCGTAAGTTCCGTCTATAATTATTGTGTGAATTTTTGGTTGGACGGATATGTCGCTATCGGTAGGAAGTTCGATGCTACATAATGTAATACGACGCTGGGTTTTGCCAGTGTTGTCCCGATGAGCGGCGGGTAAGCTGTGCCCCCCCTCCCCTGGGGTCTTGAAATTCCTAGATGTAATTCCGAAAGAAAGAAACACGTCGCTGTCGAAGTAGACCTTCTCCGCAAGGGGCCAAGCCGGGACCTCGCGAGAAGGCCTATGTTCGACTGTCCCAGACTATGCTGACCGGAGGCAGTTCCATATGGCTCTGCTGACTACATCAATCGGAACGGTCATCGCAAGACTGGGCACGTACAAGCAAACACGATAAAAGACTGAGTGACGGTTCCTACCGTAGTTGCGTAGTACACCAGCCGATGTTGTCACTTTCATAATATTTTGTTAGGGTGGTAATTTTCTTTGGTATCGGTATTTCTATATTGGATTAACCGATATTTTCAATAGTTGTCTACCTAGAGGATCGTCGGAAAACTGCACACACGATATTGATGTGGTTTATCATTTCTGCATATCGATAATCCTTACATTTGATATTTTTGTGTTACGACACGATATTTCGTGCAGTCAACGTCATTAATGGTTCCCAGTTACTCAAAGTGTCGGTTGATATCTTGCAGAAGAGATATTCCGGTATAGTACTAGAGCTGACACCCCTTCAGAAAAAGTTGTTTCGTAAACAATTTGACCTCGAAAGTGCCAGTTAGAAAAAACCAGCGACATATAGGCAACGTTCGGTCATTGTACAACAAAGCAAACAACTTTACTACGCCTTCATTATAACGCGAAATTACAGGCTGCTGCCATATGGTTGGAACGGACGTCCGGATGTCGTTCGTGCCACTTCTCCATTCGCGAGCTTGTCGGTAACTCTCTTGCAAGATCAACAAGCTGCCGTGGTCAGAACACCTTTACACGTAAGGGATACGCACGATGAGAAATTATGGGACGGGCGGAAAGGACGCCGAAATTCGATCGTAGAGGGAAGTCACAAAGTGTATAGCTATCCGGTGACTCGACACTTTACTGGCAAACCCTTCCGACACGTCTTAGTAGCCACTGGGTGCGCTATCACTCGAAGCGATCAAACTATCTGATACGGGTTTTTTCACGTCACGGAAGTCACTCCATCGAAGTTGGAGTTCGACTCCGACATCCACAGAAAGTAAACTGGACTTCGCCTGGATAGCCGGCGGTCTGAGTCTCGGTCCTCCAACCGCAAAAATTTTCTTCCGCGTTTTTCTTAGAGTCAACTTTAAGGTTCGATGTTATACCGATCAAGGCTTCGGGTACTTGGTGAAAGCTCCCAAGGAAGAAGAGCAGTGGATCACTAGTGTGGAGGCGGGGGGACTGGGCTACGACTGGTCCTTGCATGAGGTTCTTGGACGAAATCCTCCGTAAGTTCTTTTTTCGCCTTGCATGCTGCAAATGGCCTGGCTAGCCGGCCCCTGAGTTCCGTAGAGAGACATACCGATAACTGTATCAGCAACCGTTTGTTCCAAGTCCGCGCGGATAGCCAGCGCTGGTGTGAGTTTCCCCACTGACTCGGTCTTTCTTCTTGTAACGTGTACTAGGAAGTCGTTCGTATTACACGGGAACGGTTCAACATTGAACTCCAAATGTCCCAGTACCAGGCCGAATGGGCCGTCGGATCCAACTCCTGGGTTATTGCGGCTGATCTTCACCACGCACCCGCTGTCGTGACGGAGTGGGTCCGAGCGCGTCAGCCGTCCACGGACCCGCGTTACATTTCTGTTTTGTAGCCGGTGGTTCCATAATTTAAATTATTATTCATCTCTTTTGAGATCTCGAGTGTTTTTCCATTGGTATACGATATTCTTTTTTTGTTCCTTCTTTTTGTTGAAGTTTCTTGCTTGTTGTTTTCTTGTTGTGGTTTGGTTCGTTCCTGGCATTTGCCGAATTATTTAATTTTTCGTTTCGCATGCGCGTCAACAAAATATCTTAATTATTGAAGAACGGCGCAGTAATATTGGGGTATACCAGCAGAGCCTGCACCAGTGTTTGCGACTTAGGGTGGACAGGCGGCTTTGGCGAACCAACCGAAAGTAAAGTGCGCCACTTCAGCGGGACCGTTTCCATGGGCCTGCCATATGGGCCCCATAGACTTGGCGTAGCCCGCAAACTTAACATAGGACTTCGCCAAATAGCATACAGGTTTCTTCTGAGATCGGCCTGGTTAACTTCATTAAGCCGAATTTTTACATGTACTTATTACTGATTACAACGTTAACACGCACTTTTTACGCGTCGGTTCGACTTGCGACGTCGGTTCCGCACTTGCCGATACTTGCTTTGAACTACCGATGAGGTGGGACAGGTTTGGGTCCTACTCAGCGTAAAACAGCCCCCGGTCACGGTCTTTTTCGACTAATACTAGCAGCCGGAAACAACTGATCGCTTGTTTACAGTGGTTTCTGTGCCGATGGTCAGCAAGAGAACTTGACTTCTATCCGGCTGAGATAACGAGGTTTCCTTTGTCTCTTGCGCTTCTTCTTTTTTGCTCTGAAAATCTTGCTATAGCGATTGTGATGAAGCAGAATTATTCTTTTCTTGAGTCTGATGATAGCGAGATTGAAGATGGAAATGGTTCTGATGATTCTGGCGAGTCTGATGAAGAGATGGACGACCAGTAAATTTGAATTTGTATATTATGTGTATGGTACACTCGAATAGAAACCGAGGTTAGTCGGGTTTAGCTGTCGTGGCTTTCCGAGAACGGACTGTATACTGATAAATAAAAGCGAATTACAGCTAGTCCCACTATATTTGAACTTTGCCAAGCGGGAGTTTTACACCCACCGGGACCCAAATCTGTCTCACTTCATCGGTAGTTTAAAGTATCCGCTAAGAATCCGCCTCGGTTGCGACATTTCTTGCTTTAGCTACAGTCGACTACATCTAGTCCATCGTAGTTGCACGCCGAGGAATTCTGGGCCAGTAAAAAGTATGAGCCAGACAAAAACAACGGCAAAGTCAAGATTCAACGGTTGAGAATTCCTGTGGGTATGTCTACCCCACAGGAAGTCATGGTGCTGAACTTTTTCGAGCCATTTCCCAATACAATAAAATGTATTATAGCTAATTAAAGCAGCTTTGAAAGTTACGTGGAACGTGTGATAGCACGAATGGTCATGTCCCACATTGAATCTTTTAGCGTCGAAATGCCAGGTGGTAGCAAGTTGGCTTGGGCGGGGTGTATATGTCTGTGCGGGAAGGTCGTTCGTATCATGACGAAACAGGAGGTCAGTGCATCCGCCCACCGAACAGAGACGACTGAATGTGTTTTGAAAGAGCGATAGATCATGTCCGTTGATAAGCTTGCTGCCTCTAGATTAGTCCTCCTCACGACGAGCTGTTTGTCGCAAACGGTTGATTTAAAATTTGAGTTTGCTTAATCAACGGAAATCAGTCGTGAGTGAGGCAAAATTGCGTTTTTCGAAAGTCTCGGAAACGAGACCGGAAATGCGCGAGTTTTGCAGGGTAGGTTTGTAGGCAAACTTTGCCTCCTGACTAAGTTGAAATTCATGGTTTTCCATCTGGCTAGTCTCTGTCTGTCGATATCCCCGACACTAATAGGTATCAAGAAGCCCATACGCGAAACGGTATAACGCAACGTGCAGCACTGTGCAGACAGAGATCAGCTGAGAAATGAAATTTTGAGTCAAGTGTGCAGAGAATAATCCGTTTTCGCTTTCAAGAGGGATGCTTATCCTGAAAGCGAAACTTCGTAATCCACTTTCAAGATCAACGCAATCAACGGAGTTTTACGGCCTGTGGTGAGGACTAATGTTTTGTTTCGGCGAACTCAGAAATCGGCAGATGTGATTGTCACACTCTCCGACACTTTTGTTGGTCAACAGTCATCACTCAACGTTTGTAAACGATTGTCATACCGATTATTATTGGTATTTTGTCAGCTGGATTAGTCTTCTGGCCCGAATTTGTGGTCGATCGGAACTTACTGAACGTTAGTACATAAGTGATGGAAAACATGACCATGGTATTGTGCATGTTTATTTGTAAAGTACGAACTGTTCACGAAGTAGGAATGCATTTCCTTTCGTTCAGTGTCGTTCTTACGCTTACATGTGTGTACGGAAGCCGACCGGAAAACGATTTGCCGTTGGCACGAAAGATCCGCCAGACCTTCGGCAATACTGCAGGTCCAAATTTGGTTCAGGTTCTTTCCCGGCTACCCATTGGTAACACGCAGGAAATCAGCAGTTGTTTTCAGCTGAACGGTCAACTAGCTCCAGCCGAATCCCAATGTTCCTTCGTCCCGAATCTCTGGGATTCAGCAGGCAAAGTGGTCAGCTGTCGTTTGCTGTGTTCGGGAAACACAGACCAGTTTGCCGGAGTACTTCCGTCGCAAAGTTTGGCGAACATTCTGCCGGCCGATGCACTTTACCTGCAAAATGGGCAGTTCCAGATCTTGGGTCAAAATGATCTGAATATTTTCAGCGGAGTTGAGTCGTTTTTCCTCATACCAAATCCGACTACAACTAGTGGGTCCCCTCTGACTACGACAGCGACAACAAGTCCTGCTTTGGGATCCACGACCACTACTACAACAGTCGCCAACACCGTCACCGTTCCGCAACCAGCCGCCGTTCCGCAACGAGCCGTGGCGGTAGTTGAAAGCCAACTACAGGGTTGTTACAACAGCACTCCATCTGGACCGGCAGCTGGTTGTACATTTAATCCAGACGGCTGTGCGTCCTGCTGCAGACCGGCCTCTTGTCAGTTCAGTCCGGATCTGAAGCAGTTGGCTGACTGCTTCGCCGACCCCCGTCAAGGTCTGAGTGACGGTGCATCTTTCGATAACGGCGGAACGGCATCCCCTCTCACTTGCACTCGTCTGCCCCGTCCCTTCCAACCTGGTACCGTCCTTCCTGAGCAGGGGCTAGTTGTCATCGCGGGCCCACCTACTCCCACATCAAGATGAACTATTGCCATCTTTAGAAATATCCTGTCCGCATTCCGCGTCTTTAGTTCGAGGTTGTTCATCTCGGCGGATATTCAATTGTTACAAAATATGAGGCACGTTTCGCAGCGTTGCGGTTGCTGCGTACGACATTAAATTAAGCTGCCGTGTTAAACCATATCTCTTATAAAGAAGGCGCTTTCAAGCCATCTTGCACGAATAGCCAGAGTAATACTTTGGACAGCAGCCTTTCACCTCCAATGGTAGTTACCGGTACAACAGACCAGCATGTTTAATTTGGCACTCTTCCCTTTATGATAATGTTTCTTACAAGTATATTGCGTTGCGGCTCCTTGGCCATATCAGAGAGTATGCGACTCGGCTTCGATGTCTATACAATGTCAGAAAATTCTGCCCTGCCAGAGAGCACGTGGTACATGCTACCATTGATTGTTGCATGAAGTCACGTGATCACCAGCAGGGAAGCATTCTTGATACTGTACTATCGTCACATCCGACTTTACAACAGCACATGCAGCGATTTGCGCGCTCCGTCCTCGACGTCAGATCACAAGTCACTAAACGCAGCCCTAGCGCGCGCATTGCGTGCAAATAGGCGCTGTGACGCAACACTGTATTGCAATTATTTATCGACATCGACCACCTCGCGCCCCTAGACTTTTCGTTATCGGCACGGCTTCCCCCAGTGTGACCGTGTCGTTAAACGTTTATCAAGATCGTGAATGCACTAGATTTTTGGAGTTGAAAAAAGATCGGTCCAGTGTCAACAAGAAATAATTAAGGTTGCCCGGTTTGTGCTGGTAGGTGACGCACTATACATCATATTCCCAAATTCTGGCCAATCAATAAGGTGATGATTGGTGGAGTTTGGCACCGCCCACCGACCTTAAGCGGTTAAAATGAGACGAAGGTGAGTTTCCCACCTCGTCTTCTTAAAGCACGAAATCGCGTCGTGCCAATGTGTTGATAATTGTGTTGGTTGCATATCGTGCGTGCGAAGAAGTCGGGAAAAATGCAGTTGTGGAGCGACAAGCCTGCTGAATATCATATTCTGGGGGTGGCGACAACTCCAAGCCAACGTCAACCCAAGTTTTCCCTCAGTTCTTTAATGTCAACACCGAGTCAGCTGTGGGCTGTCTGGAGCTAACAGGGCATTTCTCCCGACAGATTTACACTGATACCATGCATTTTCAATCCTTATACGAGGAACTTGCTCAGCCGTAGTTTGGAATACTCGAGAAACTTCGTTCAGCTTTCTTTTCCTCCAACCTTCTTAAGTCCGGGTGGCTTTCGGCCGCCGCATTAGTCGTATCTGTTCAGTGGACAGTTGCGGGTCACGGACCATTTAAGCCTGGAAGTTTTCACTATCAACTCCTACTTCCTCTTCAGTGAACCTACCTCCACTACAAATACGAGCCCAGCCGCGACTAAAACCGGGTTCGTCCTTGACCATAGTGCCAGCGACCACTACGACCGAAACCACAGTGGATGACAATCACCTCCGCGCGCCGGGTTCGCCCTCAACGGCATCTATCATTAGTGCTTATGTATTGTGACCATAAACATTACCAGTATAACCACCGCATTCGTGCCCGCCGTTCTGGACTATGGGAGATGACGGAGAAGGTATTTAAATGCTTCCGGAGGAGTTGGCTTAGAGACGGCTGCTCTTACAACGTGCAAAACGACTGCTTACAGTGTTGCTACAAAAGGGATGCTATGGAAACAGGACCGCACTGCAATCTGCGCCGAATGATCTCATCAGAGAATGCCCGAGCGAAAACGGCGTTCCGCATGGCGAAACCAGGCCGAGTGGGCGGTAACGATAATACGAGAAGTAGTGACCGAATGTAAAGTGGTACTTATTACTTTCAGGACTATTCATCTGAACCGTGTCCACGAACTAAACATCAAGAAGCAAACAAAACGACGAATATTCTGCGAAGTGAAGTGTAACGATAGCGCTGCAAGTCATAATGAATCCACATTCTTAGAACAAAAGCTCCGTTTGAGAGAAGTCAAGACCTGAGATACTATACTACCTGATGATCATAACAAACGCATAAAAGCACAATGGGTATATCAGAGACGACACTTTTACAAGTCACAGTAAAATAAGAAAGTCTGTCCTCAAGGGTAATCTGAACATGGATGGAAGGACTCGCCCACCGTCCCGGCAAGTTCCGTATCAGCCTTGTCCACTGCGCACTGGACGGACTTGTCCACGCCACATATCTTCTGTCCTTGGTACTTCATACCCATCTCTTGGCACTTCCTACAAAACAAAACAGACGTTATCAAGTGCTACTATTGTAAAAACCAATTAGTAGCAAGTTCTCAAGGCATCCCTTCAAAATGTAATAAGTTTTTACCCCTTGTTACCACCGTAAACATCAAATGTTTTCAAGTTACCAGGACGCAACCAGTCAACGTAACCGTTTGTTCACACCCGTTACCAACATGAAAAAGAAGCGTTTCGATGTTACTGTGATCTAACTAGTAAAACCGTTTGTTACCACAAGTCCCACGGAAAAACTCGAATGTCACCATGTTACCACACTACTACCAACAATAAAACCATCCACCGCATCGTCTTACCTTCTGGAGAACCATACACGGATAGTGTAGTCGTCGGACACGGTAACGAGCGTTTCTTGATCCGCCGGACAGAAGGCGACACTATTTACCACACTCTGGTGTTGCAGCGAGCTCAGCGTGATGTTGTGATGCCGGTCCCAGATGTAGCCTTTACTATCCTCCGCACCCGAGGCTACAAAGTCCTCCGAGACATCCACGAAGATGAAGAAGCATTCTTCACTTGGTGTGAAAGCTCGATGAGCTCGGTAGATGTGTGGCGCTTCTTTTAAAGTCAAAAGATCGTAGCAACGAATCTCGATCTGACTGGAAATCGGCGGCGGTACAAATGGATCTGAGAATGAGATTAGTTGAGAACGACGAAGGAAGAAATGGAAGCGGAAAAAAACTCAACTGGAACGTTTTTCCGCGTGGTGCACGGTTATATTGTTACTGGCTAGAATCATGCGCCGCTCGTAAAAACGATCTTGACGAATTATAAAGTGGCGCATGCACCCAGCCATTGTTACGCTAACCGTGCGCAACTTGGGAGAACGACCGGGTCGTTTTTGTTTGCAGAGTCGTCAGTACGAGGAGAGAGGCCCAACTTTTCTAACGAGCTTACTTTGCTAAGCCAAATTCTGAAGGTAGCGCTACCCACTGCGAATCTAGACTACAACCAGTTGGCGGCTGAGCGGAAGTTAGCAAAGTTTTAGCCAGTTAGCATTCACAGTTCAGTTTAGGCCTTGATTCAGTGATCAGCAAAGTCCACCAAGAGACTCAGATAAATCTCTCAAGGCAATGCGTTTTCGCTCGGAATTTAGCAAAGTTGTAACCGTTCCGATTTGGATAGAACGGCCGTGGTGCGTTATGATTAACCCTGAGCACACTTTCAGAAATGTGTGATTCCGCTAGGTTCGACACATATGTGCTAGATCTGGCTTGGCTTGTTCTGCCCTCTGCAGAAAGAGTGCTTCCTAATATCGGATGCCATCTTCGAATGACTTCCACTCTGGAATATCTCTCATCACGATCTTCCAATGTTCTCAACTTCTGTCTGCAGCAGAATGAAGCAAGGTTGTGGGAGATACTTGTGAGTTAAGTTGAAGTGCAGGACCTGATGGTTTTTGAGAAATTCGTTAGTTAGAAAAGTAGTAACCAGTTTGGCGAGTTAGAAAAGTTGGGTTTTGCTCCTCGTACTGAAAACTTGCAGATAATTCGTACCGGTAATTCTGACGTCTTGGGGCCAACTGCGGCAGTTCGCGAAGAGGTATCGCTGGTCAGGTGAAAGACAAAGACCGATTATTTGGGCGCTGAGCTCGAAGACGTGGTCCACCGTGTCGTACTGGATGGGTGGAGGCTGACCGGCTTCCGCATTCTCCATCTCCCGGTCATGCTCATCCATGGCTTCTCGAAGCGTCCGATGGACCGTGGTGCCGGGAAACGGTATGGTAGCCTTCTTCAGCTTCTTAATACCGATTTGGTGAGGTATGTAGGTCTGACTTCCGGTGGAGAAAATCATCAGCGTTTCATCTTCTGGACCATCTGTAAACATGACACACTACTAAACTCCACTCCAGAGCAAATTTATCAGCTCGGGAAACCAGATCCGACAAGTGACGCGCGTTTACAGCCAAGTAACACTACATATGTGCGCCACTTGGAAAGCGATGCTGTCGAGTTAGTTTCTGAAGCGACGCACGCTTACAGGGACAGTTTCTGGAAAGGTGCGCCACTTGAATCACGATCTGGTCACTCTTGTTTGCGGAGCTCTCAAATCCCCTTCTTCCGACCTTACCTTTCGGACAAGCGACCAATAAAGTTCGCAAACTGCTCCCATTAACATTCAGAAACTTATAGGCTCTACGCATCACAGCAACACGTTCAGACTCCAACTCTTGAGAAGCTTTACTGATCCACAAACTGCAGCACGAATCCACTCCAGTCACCCAGTGTAAGTTCCCAGAAAAGAGGTGATCATCGTTCAACCAACTTCCAAAAATATCGTAGGGTTTATTGCGAACCTAGAACAAACAAAACAACCCATAAAAAAGCCACTACTACTCTCACTTCCGGTTCTAATACAAGTCCGTGCCAAGCCAAAGCCGTGCCGTTGACAGGGCGTGTTAGATTTACGCTATAGGCGTAGGAGTTGGCTAACAGCATGTACTGAACACCGTAGGACAATACAGCACCACAATGTTGAAAGCGACAATTGATTGGGCTTGATTGCTTACCTTGCACTGAACAGAGAAGTCATCCTGGGTAGAAAACACCACCAACTCTCCGCTGGTACTTAACGGTCCAAAGTGAACTCCCGAAACGAGCAGCAACGTGTCGGAAGAGTTAAAAACACTGTACTGGGTATACTTCCAGGCGAAGTTTGACTTCATGTTCGACTGAAACTTGCGTCGATAAGGGAACTCCGTCACGTCCCAGCACTTGACGAAGCCATCCTTGGAGCAGGTGGAGAACATCCGGCCATCGTGAGAGAAGCTTACATGCAGCACTTCATCTCGATGATCACGGATCAGCTGCACCTGGATCAGAGGAACTTCGTAGGTCAGGCGTTTGTACTCGCTCTTCCAGGTGGAAAAGCGCTCGTCGTCTTGAATGTTCTTGCGTCGTGCGCGAGTGTCAATCTTGAAGTCACGAGCGAAGATATTCTTCCAGACTAAATCATGCTGAGTGGACTTGTACCAGTTTTGACAGATCCGAGCGCAGCTAGCGATGTCTTGAACGGAGAGTTCGGACAGAACGCGCACCATGATGTCGAGGTAGAGCTCACTCCAGCCATCGATCGATGAATCGGAAGTGGAATTTCTCCTGTAAAATAACCCCAAGTCTGAAAATATTCCATCAGTTAATTCCTGCACTCAATCCCTTCGTTAATTCTTCTGAAAAATGCACGTGATGTTTCTGCTTTACTTTTCCTGGCTGGTGGAAGCTTCTTCACCGCCATACTGGACGGAGAAGTCTCGACGATGGCCGTCGTCGATGAAGTTGCCATCGGGGTCGTCCATGGTCGGTGTCCTGGCCAGGATTTCACGGTCCGGACTGCAACCTTCATCGACGATAGTCGAAGTTCTTCTTCGACGAGAAGGTAGTCCGAACTGTGAAGCATGGTGACGGCTGAGGGAGCTCATTGTCTGCAAAAGAACAAGATTGGGGAAATGGGGTTATTTTTCCTATTTCATCAAATCAAAATAAAAACTTGCCGAAATTCGAAGTTTATAATTCCCAGCCGATCACGTGCTGAGACCGCGTTAAGCCTGACATGTAAGAATCAGGTGATCATGTGTTGAGAGTGGAATAGCTTGGCGTCACTCACTTGATATCAATAAAGCACATCAATCAGCTGATTGCCCAGCTGAGCAAGACAAAAAAGCGAGCAATTAATTTCCAGCCCGACGTAGTGAAAGAAACCAATACTCTCTTCACTGAAACTGAAAGACAAGCGAGCTCGTGAGCTATTATAAAAGTCAAAAGAATTTTACGAAAGTTTGTAGGAAAATACGGCGGCAAACGGAGAAGCCTCCAGCGTCCAACTTACGTATCCGTACCTGTCGCCCGGTCACCTCTCGCTTGATCCCGATTCCCGAAAGAGTACCACTCCGTTCAGCAGAGCGCCACGTCAATGACAGTCCAGTAGACAACCCATGATTTCCAGCTCACGACTTGACCCTCCAGCGATGTCCAGAGATTATCTAAACAGATCCAGGCATTCTCCGCGCAAGTGAATAGAAATTGGAATTTGGAAAGTGAGAAATTTGATTAGTACTAATAAACACAGAAGGTCAATATCCCCCCCCGACTGCTGGGACTTGTACACTGACAATCCCTTTATGCCCCGGTATTACACATCGAATATGAGGGGGCTCAAAGGGTCGGTTTCAGATCACCACTCCGAGTTGGTACAGAAAGGGAGAACCCACCTACGGAGATACGTGGTCACAAGTAAAAATCCTCTTTTGCCCAGGACATTCTTCGCCTTGGCCAGTCCAGGAGAAAATTGTCGGAAAGTGCACTGGTGTGAATTACATATGAACATGCGCACATCTGTTCCGTTGTTCCGGAATCGCCTGTTCCAGACTTTGTACTGTTCCAAACTTTCCCTTCATGCGTGTAGGCCTGCTAGGGGATTCGCGCCGATGGCTCGAGCTGACGCTGCTGTTTACGAACAAAATCACGCTTAATGGCATGGCTCCTTCAAAAATCTCGTGCTGAAAACTGTCGATCGCGACCTGTCGTCGGGAAAGTATTGGGCGGACGCATGGTAAGCTCGGACAGGCTCGGTAAGCTCCGACAGTTTCATGAAGATCTTGTTGAAGGAGAACGACCCGGGGACTCGTCGAGTGTCGTTCAGTTACTGCGTACTTTGACAGCTTTTGAGATCAGTTTGCTGGATTGAAATGTTTCTTTCCCGCTTTATTCTCTTCAGACATGACGTGGCAGTGGATCTTCCATTAGATGTTCGGCGCAGCTGCCGCGACAAGAGCGGGACGTTTAGCTTAGGTTTCACTTTTCAAATCAATGTTACTTGTCAACTATACGGACCATTTCAGTTTAGGGATGGCAATTCCGCCGGACCTTCTCCCTGGAACGGAATTCGGAAAGGAATTCCTAATTTTCCTATTTTCCGTTTCCTAAAACGGCTAAACCAAAAATCGGAACTCCAGTACGACAGTCTAGAACGGCAAAAAAACAGGCGGAAGCTCGGCCTAGCCCCGGCTGACAAGCTCAGCAAACTCGTTTACATGTGGCGCACGCTTTCAGCTAGTTATACTGGAAGGGTGCACCACTTGGCAAAACAATCAAGTCGAGTACAGTATGTTGGCCGAGCTTCCGCACAGTATGTTGGCAGAGCTTCCGAACGGTTGTGGAACAACCGTTCACCAACTGTAATGCTTCATGAACTTGGCGAACGACGTCGCAGCAAGCATATACTGTATGCGGCATTATACCTGTAAACTCCACACTCACTGGGATGCCAGTTCGCCAAGTACATGGAGCATTACAGAACGCCAATTATTCGAAAAAGTGGGGATTTCAATGTAGAAAACCGATTTTTACAAGCGGAATTCCGGCTTGGTCCTTATATTCCGATTCGGAATTCCACTGTTCCAAATCCGGCTCGGCCAGAACGGAGCGGAAAACGGAATGCCCATCCTTATTTCTACTTCTCAAGCGTGAAATGTTTCTTCCAGTATAAAAAGGTATTTGCAGGTTGTACAGCTGTATTAGTTATGCGTTTCGGGAAATTACTTTCAGAGCTTGTACGCAAAGTTTTCCATGAAGATGTTGCTTCCGTCAAAGTATGGTTCGCCGTTCCTTGCTTGCCTCCGGATGATCTCCTCAAGTTTCATGTATGCTCGGTCATCCGGTGAGCCATCGAAACCTGGCAAAACTAACGACGATTCTTCCACTGCAGCTTTGTATTACGCTCAACTTTTCAACAAGAAGGAACACTGCAAGGTGCTGACTTGAAATAATTCCATTGCTAAATCTCTCTTACACTGTAAACCTGGCACTTCTTGCAGGGACCGTTCGTCTGGTCTTGCGAAGACTGCGGGCTTCCAATCTACAATGTGGACGACAAGAACATTACGCGGCAATGCGTAAAGGTTCTCGTCCGCGAGGTACTTGACATCCACGCCGAGATAATCCCACTGGCTAACCGTCATGTCATCACTTTTAACAGGACATCTTTCTGTTACAGAAACTTGGTGCTGCTGAAAAGCGCGGCGATAATGGCCGTTTCTCCTTCGACAAAGTCGTCTCTCCACCACCCTCCTGGCAAAAGTACGACGGCTTCGAAATTCGGCTCCTCAAGTTTATTGCCGAATACCATAAGTTTTACATCGCCTTGCACCACTGGGAAGACTTTGCTAGCGTCACCGACCAAGCCGACAACGTGGACGACTCGGTCAACGCCTCCACGGCCAAGGTGGACCCGGACATTGTGGCGAAACGTGTCGTCATCTCCCTTGTCAGTCGGGGCGAGTATCATTTGGGCAGCGGTAGTTTTACCATGGGTCAACATATGAACAACAGCCCGGTGGATTACAGCGAAGGCTTCTATAGTATGCAGGTGGTACTGATACAACGCCTGCCACCGGCCAGTAAGGAAGTGGAAAGTATACCGTTCGAACCCAAGATCTTGTTCATTGCCGTGGGTACACTGTTGGTGGTTAGTGCAGCCTGGAATAGAATCAAGTCGCTGATTGCATGGAAAGAGGGAAAGAACCCGAAGATGGAGGGGTCGCTGTGGTATCGATACGTGTCGGACTTGCTGGAAATGTTCTCGTCCATATTCGACCAAGGTCAGATCTTATTCGAACGGAAGCTTAATTATGTTCTTTGCAATTTCAGTTTAAATGGCACAATTGTGAATAGGTTTTCGCTTTACGGACCTTATATCTTTGAGAGTAAAAGCGAAATATAAGATTGAATTTTCATCTGAGATACTTGGGAGACATTTCAGACGTTTTAAATTTTCAATGCACGTCTAACTTTCCTTTTGTTTGGAAAGTTCGACAACAGATGGTTGGATTTTATCTACGAGGTAAAGGTCGTAAACTTAGCCGCTTCATACCGAGTTTGTAAAGTTAGCCACGGCTGTAGCGTCTATCGCTTGATTGACCATTTGATTGTCAGTCTTCGCTTTTCAACATGGGATTCAACGTTTTTTTTAATTACGGATCTCTTGAATTCTCCGAATCTTCACGTTGACTGTACCTAAGGTTATTCGATAGCCCATTATTTTATCTATCGATCTATCCATAAATGTTTGGGAGTAAGTAGGAGAGAACAGGCGAACTTGGACGGCTAACTTTACAAACCCGGTATAGGGTGGCTAACTTTACAACCTTTCCCTCGTACGGTTTCTGTGTGATTACACTGACGCATGGAATGTCCCATTTTCCCAGACATGTTCCCGGCGCAGTCTGGTCGGCAAATGATCCTGGCCGGCGGGATGATCCTCATCTCCTGGTGGGGGTATGTGATCATCTTCCGCAGTCTTTACACAGCTTTGATGACATCCAAGATGTCTATCAGCTATCGCATTGCACCGGTGGCAGGTTTGGAGCAGCTGGCATCACGAAGCGACCTTGTGCCCATCGTCATGCGTGACAGCGTCCTCAAAGACTGGCTCGAAGTACAGTGTATATGCATACTAAGACACATAAGCTTCTGTAATTAAATTCTCATACCAATGCAATGTCTCATAAATATTTCGGTGTCATTATCGCAGGAAAGACGAGAGCAG
Source organism: Ramazzottius varieornatus (assembly GCA_001949185.1). Classification (NCBI taxonomy): domain Eukaryota; kingdom Metazoa; phylum Tardigrada; class Eutardigrada; order Parachela; family Ramazzottiidae; genus Ramazzottius; species Ramazzottius varieornatus. Next base: position 1,282,542 of record BDGG01000007.1, read on the forward strand.
CCTGTTTATCAAGACATCTGGCGCAAGCTAAACTCAAACACTTCAGCTTTCCCACTCATCACCGACATGTCGTACGACGCCATCTTTAGCATACTTAAGAAGGATGCAACAAACTCCTACGTACTCCTCACCACGATGAAAGCTAGCTTTGTTTACGGGAAGGACATGATGTGTGAAGCACACACCGAAAAGATCAACTACTGGTTCTGGAAAGCCTTTCCGCTCCCGCCCAATGCTACCCACTTCAAGAGAACCATGATTGACGGGTATACAGTATACACGTTTTCTCGATGTGTGACTAAGTTAACTGATTATCGACCCGTTCGCTTGTGCAGTATTCGCAAAGCATTGTATGCCGGTCTGCTGGACAAGCTCGTACAAGATTTCGGCACGGTTCAACATTACTGCAGTACAGGCGGAAATGACTTCGGGACAACGGATTTGAGTATCGTCAACTTGAATAACACTTTCATGTACTTCGCTTACGCTTTATCCATTGCTTTTATAGTCTTCGTCTTAGAGCTTGTATGCAAAAGTATTCGCCGTTGTATGTAACGATTACATGTTTTATTCTACGTGTGGCTCCCTCAGAAAGCAATGAAGTGAATTCACTGGAGAAAATTAGAAGGCCTTTCCACGTCTTCGAAGTTTGTGACCCACATCTTTGACGACGTAGACTGGTCCCGCGTCAAACTGCACAGTGTTGTCAATGCGGAACTTCGTCACTGAGGACTTTTGTGGACGGTCCGGGTCCACAATGTCGATACCGACGGCGCAATCGTTGACGTCCGAAAACTCAGCCACGCCCGTTCGTCGGACTTTGCACAGACAAACGCTACAGGACAGCAAGGCGGGTCGACGAATGTCCAGTTCATCTGTCGTCAGAAGAGGCCGGACGCGGTCCATGGTAATGGTGTAAGACTGGCCTGGGACAGTTTCCGAATAGCCCAAAAGGTGATCAGCATCGGCCATCCAGTCTCTACAACAAACAATTAAATAAATTGCGTGTTTGCGTAAGCTTCGTCTGTCTTATCACTGGTATACGACTGCCCGGTTACAGTGGAGTGGGTGGTGTATGTACATACCCGTTTGCGATGATAGTTTGTTGCTCCTCAATGGCCAAGCTACCGTTCTTCCAGTAGGAAGTCAGCGTGCAGGTCTGCAACTGGAAGCCGATACCGGTAAAGGTAGGATCGTAGTTTGCGGTGCTGACTGTGAAGCTCTGTTGGTTGGTCGAGTTGGTGGGACTAGTTGTCATCCTGCACGAAAAACTTGTCCGTTTAGTCGTACTCAACCAGCAAATATGAACTAGGTTCCAAATGACTTACGTATGTGTCAAGGCACTGCAGCTGTGCAAGTCAGCTCCATCAACTAGAGGGAATTCTGGCACGATTGGCTCAGCATCCACGGGGTCGCTGATCTCCCGATACAGGCGAACCTTAATGATACGCCCTCCCCACAGATGGACATTTGCCTCATCACCCGCCTGGAACCTTTGATGAACGTGTAGGTCGAACTCCCGGTAGGCCATCTGTTTCTCGAGCACCGTGACGATGCCACACCCGGCCAGTTGGGCAAAGGTTCGATCGAATAACGCAGGTCCATCCACCACCAGGTGGCATGGTCCCGGGACTGTGCCTCCATTGCCGATGACGACGGTGGTTCTTGCCAGTTGTGGTCCGTTCAGGCTCTCGTTATCGCGAATGTTGATGTTGACTGTTCCGTCGGCCTTGTAGGTGACCTTGATGCTACCTCCGTAGTTGTGTTGAGCGTATTGCCATCGGAGTTCACCGGAGGCGTCAGCTGGGCAGGCTCGGTTCCCGGCGCATTGGTCGTTCTCTTTAAGGGTCAGGAACTCGTATTTATCATTGGCAACGGAGCGAGAGATGGATGGCAGTCGGATGCGTTGAGAACGGGAAGCCTTAGCAGTGGCCACGTTTAGACACACAGCCGAGAAGGCGACAAGCGCCAGGAACTTCATGGCGCTTTTTTGCGCTAGACGATGCTACTGAAAAGGGACTGGTGATGTGAAGTGAGCAAGCCTTTGTGCCCAGAGAGTGTACTGCAGCAGAATTTACAAATTATCGCCATTTGCTTTGTGAAGACGCGGAAGTGTGAGTGACATTATCTTGGAAGCTTATCGGAATTCGGATGGTGGAATTTACAATTTGGCAAGGCTGGGCGAGAATCCTTCAGTAGGGAGATAACATTTAAAGCGGCTCCGGAAGTGTCGTCGCAGGCAGATGGCATGTGTCTGAACTGATCGGCTGGAATTTCGAAAGGCGAGGTGGGCAATGCGCCAGCGCCATTCACATGGATACAGATTTCCGAGAATCGAAGTGCATGTGGCATTGTGCGCAGCTTATCGGGGACCCTATGTTCCTCGCAATGAATTACGGCTGTCTTATCTCCTGGCTGACCTTGGCAGCTGCCTGCGGAACTTCGTAGTAATTGGAAAGAATAAGATGAACGCTTCTCAAGGTCGATTTTACGACACACTCTTTAGGCTACGAATTTCAGTGTGACCAAGCTATATACCGGTATTTCTCGTGTTATTCTTGCATGCACCGAAACGTTGCGAATGTCAGCTGCGGTTACTTCGTGCGAATAAAAAAAACACAGAACGGAAAAAAGTCTTGCGAAGACGTCAACAAGGTTACAGCGTTGGAATTCGAGACTCAGTGGCAAAGGTAACTATTCGAGAACAGACTCTACCAAACCAAATGGATTGGGACAAGTGGCCGATCGTGGCAGTTGCGGTTGTGACCGGCAAGCTGGCAGATTTCTTCCCGCAGCGTCTTGAGAGCGTCGGTGGGTGCAGTATTGCACTTTACACTCGACTTTCAAGGCCTCATCAGGCTTGCCTTCGAACTGGAAGTCATCCATAGCCACTTCCTTCACGGCGGTCAAGTCATAAGGTAAGGACGACGGCACTGCACATTCTGTAGGATCAAGAGTGCTTGGACCACTACGACAAACGAAATATTTCCCATCATTTATGGTGAAAATCTCGAGAAAAAGGTTCAAGTTATCGACTGTACTTTGGGGTGATGTTAACCACCTCGGCTCCGGCAGCAGCTGCAGTCTCGTAGGAAGCGGGGTACAGTTTCAGGTCGACAATGTCGATACCGGTGGTAGATGAGACAGTGGGGTCCTTTGTCTCAACGTGTACCAAAATGGAGTTCTCAGTCTTGACACACTGGCAACCAAACCTACCAACGACAACTTATCACACCTATCCTCTACTGCACGGTGGCTAGAGTTTTAGTCCATGAGCTTACGGCGAAATCGTACCTTGGGTTGAGCTTGCAAGCGTCCACTGGGCAATGCTCGTGTGAAGGTGGGATGACCCGGACGTCGTTGGTGGTCAAAGGGTTGGCACAACAGGACAAGTGTACGGTGAAGGCTTGTTGGGAGGCAGTATTACAACGCTACGACAAGCATCTCTGTGTACAGTACCCACTAAACTTAATGTCATTTCGTAGATTTACACAAGCAACGTTGAATCAAGTTTCACAGCGGACCCACCTCTGCAGCAATTAGTTGGTCCAGATAAACATCAGTCTCGTAGTACAGTCTTCCCTGCCGAATGACCATTGTGGTGTTGGGTAGCTTCATGCTCCATGCATCACCTCCAGCGTCGTTGAAATAGGTGTAGGATTCCCTCAGCTTCTTACTGGGATTTTGAGGGTAAGGGCACACGGCCTTGTTGGTCAGCAGAGAAGACATCTTGTTGAAAGGGGGTGGCGGGGCTAGTGCAATCTCTTGCTGATGCACCCAGGCCGAGCCATTCAGAAACAGTCCAAAGGTACCGGCGTTGAAGTCACATTGTAGCTGGAGGACCGAGCTGAGGCCACGTCCGTGACAGATGCGAGCGACGCCGGCTTGCTCGTTGAGGAGGATCCTCGACCCTTCCGGCTTGGTGTCGCACTGGCCGTTGGCGTTATTGTCCGAGTCAAGAGACGAGTCGGAGGTGATGATGATATCCGACGTGGCAAGGGAGAAGGCGAGCGCCAAGCAGAAGAGGGGGAAGTAGTTGATCGAAGACGCCATTTTGTTTTCGGGGGATAGTCACCTTTCCGTTGGGTGTACTTCGGAAAATACTAGCAGAAAGTAGTCTGCTGACTTGCTAGCTGCGTTCGCCTGAATACTCGTCTCCGCAAACTGGTGCTTTCCGTAACTAAGGTTGCGAACAATGGCATGCTGATAATATGTGTCACTGCGCGATAATGTGGAAGCAATGTTCCACCTTATCGCACGGTGCTGCGAGACGTGGTTTCCATCTACCAGTCAAATACTGTAATTCTACAACCTCCGGCCTAACGGACTTGTGGGTAAAACGTGGTCGCCCGTGCATCGTCGGCGGAGAGAAGCGCCATCTGACGGGAAGAAGCCGGCCAATAGAACCGGAGCAGTCACTGTCACCAAAAACGGACAGCAAAAAAGGGTGCATTGACACCGGGGTGACAGCAATTTCGAAAAGAGTAGAGTACGCGTAATTTGCGGTTGAAACAGCCGCAAGTCTGGCGCCATGGCTCTTGCAGCGGCAGCATTGCGGGAAGTGCAAATATCAAGAAGAGGTCAATCAATAAGTCGAGTAACTTGCTTGAATTTATGTGCACATTATGTTCTTTGCTGCTGTTTTTCCCGAAAGTTCTGGAGTTTGAGATATTGCGATGTCTTTTTGAGGCAAGGCACGGATACGCCAGCTTGATGGCTTGCAAATCTGAGTTCAGCCTGCTTGTTTTGCCACTGGAAAATAAGGTGACCTTTGATTGCAGAGGACAATAAGAAAGACACGGCCGGAAGTGCCGCGCGGGAACATTCCACGATACGGAATGGAGAGTTCGTATCAAGGGCATAAGTGAGACAGTTTCATCATACGAGCCAAGCAAACAGTACTAACAATAGCTCGATTGGTTTTAGAAGCGAACTGGACAGATGACGGTTTTATCATTGTAACCCACGCGGCACTTCCGGTTGTGTCCTTCCTTGTTTGCCATCCGACTGAAGGAAGCTTCAGAGCCGCGGTTTGCCTTGAACAAGCTTGAATGTTATCTTTCAACTCGGCGACGAATGGTGCATAAACGTCGCGTCACCAGATAACCTGTCATTGTCTCTTAATGGAACCTTGGTACACGCGGCCTAAAGTTGTAAGGTTAGGGGCAGCCAAATATCCCTTCCAAATGTCGAAAGAAAACTACTCAACCATCAGTAAAACATACCCGCGCAAACCGGCTCCCTGAGCTGCCGCTCCGTCAACACATCTAATTTTCCAGTAGCCGCATCAAATCCAAGACGGTGTCTCAGGCTAGCTTGACGCAAATCCAAACTTTATAAAATCCAACATATCTTTTTTAGGAGCATTGCTGTTGTTAGTAACTATTGATTGTTGCCTGGAAGTTTCATGTTTTCTTTCAGAGCACCACTAGTGTGACATCAGAGTACAGTGAGGGTTTTTGCGCTGAGGCCTGTGAATCCAGCAGGAGCCCTCACTGACAGACATTTCGAAGAAATCTGTTCTCACTCATGACTATCCCATGGCTAGTTTCCAGCGCCGACGCAATCAATCTTTCTTGTAAAACTGATGTATTGATATATTGGCTAAGCGCAGCCTTCAACCTGGCTCGTCACCTTACCTGACAATAGCCGACCGTTCAGTTATCTGTTCCTTCAATTACGACCCTATCGGTCGATAACTCAGCAACGTGAAGGTTGCAAGCCACGTACGCAGCAGCCCAGGTCGCGCTCCTCGGTTCGTTTCAGTCTCCGCTTCCAGCACGCCATCTTTACAATCGCCCTCCTGTACGCTGTAGGTACCTCACTCTGATCACGATGGCCAAAGCCCTGCTGCTGATCCTCTCGCTGGCAGCTGTTTCTTTTGCAAAAGACAACCGGCTGGTCGACCGACTGATGGCAGCCAATATTGACCAGCAACCCGAATCGTGGCCGCGGATCAACACGTGAGTTCCTCTGTTTTCTTTCAACCGTCATTATCCAAGAAGTTACCGCGCTTTCCAGGTGCGCCTTGTTGGAGCCCGAAATTATCGCCAAACGTGCCCGCGCAATCTCCATCCGGCCGGAAGACGATCCAGTGACCAACGACCCTCGCGTCTCTATCCAGATTGACACCTGCACTGCTGAGCTATTGACAGTCAACGCTACGGCTAACGCACCGGTGACTCTTAGCGAAACCCTGATTGAAGACGGGTAAATTAATTGACTATCAATGTTGAATATTGGCTTGTTGAAGATGCGTAAATGGTCTTACTGTTGTAGCGTTCTAACCCTTGCGGGTAAAGCCGCCCAACTGAAGTTGCGCAAGCTTCCGGCAGTGGCCACACCCGGTACATCCGATCACTTCGAGGGCACCGTACAAGCCTTCACACTAGACAAGGCTCAGGTGACATCGCCCGTCTTTGACCAACGAGTGGGAGCCAAAGTCCGCTGCTATTTGTCGTACTGTCTCAAGCCAGTAGCTGGCCAGCCCAATCGGCCCACAACATGCAAGCAAGATAACGGAGCGTGGATCTTGTAGTCTTCCACCCCCTGAAAACCGGATTGCAATTCGAGCTTAAACTTTTAATTCCTCTTGATCCATCATCTTACACCGCGCATCTTCTAAAATGTTTTTGCTTGATAGCTTGCTTGCACTACAATAAGTTACTGTATGCTGGTGACCCTTCGAATCGAAAAGGGGACCATGCACATATTTCCGCAACCTGGCAGCAACACTCTCGCTACGAGGTAAACGACATAATTCGGGTATATCGATTTTAGCACCATAATGCGGGCAGCGAAAGGTTTGAACATCACCTTCAACGCTTGATTCATCCCTCATCGTACGTGTGTTGATACAACATTAGGCTTTTTAACATTGGACAGACCCATCTCCATCCCAGGCCAAATTTCCGTAATCTACAACGCTTTCCCGTTCCCAAACCTATTGGAACCTTGACGAGAGGGATCAGTCTACCTCAGGAAACAAGAAACGGTTCATTACGCGCAGCAGGAGCTGAGAAAAAATATGGCCGAATTACGAGTGAAAAACCCCGTACAGCTGAAACTTCCTGGTAAATCAAAAGGGACGTGTCACGTGAGCAGGAGTCCTCACATATCGCGCAATCGGAACGTTTTGGTTGGTTAGAGAACTTACTTCAGCCAATCAACGGATCCGCTATCGTCATCTACATGTCGTGCTGTTCACAACGCAATCTCTCGGTTCGCAAGAACCGATTTCGTGCTGCGTGAGGACTCTTGCCCACGTCCGAAGAGGAGATACCCAGAAACCGTCTGCCGCTTTTCACCAGTGGTAGTACTTTGATTTCGTAACTACACACATGAAACTTGTCGTCTGCCTGTGATCATCTAGTGTAGACAGACGGAACAGGCATGTGGTACGTTACGTATCCCAAATCCTAGGTTGACCTTAGAACTTAATTGTGGGCTTGTTTTCTCAGTTCGGTGCAAGGAACCAATCTTCCTACTCATACCGGAAACTTCAGCTGCCACGCTGCAGAATTCGATTGACACGTGGACTGAGATTAGATTAGATAAGTGCTCGGATGGTATGACGCGTCACCAGCCGAAATGCTATAGATTACCGTTTTTCCGCTGGTCGGGACAGAGTTGTTTTCGATCCGTATCTGTAACCTTCCAAGGTTAAAATATTACAGAATGATTCTGGTCAAGGTCATGCTCAAGCATTTATATTGTGCGAAGTCAGCAGTAAGTACGTTTCAACAAAGCAAAATAAAGTTCGAGCCGTAAAAAGCGATAACATCAGCTGTTAGCCTAACGAGACCAGTTAGGCGCTAGACCCAAATATGCCGAGGCGGGTACTTCATTCTTTGGGACGACATTGACGGCACAGTCCACCTTCATGGTGTGAGGTACATCGACCACAGGATCAATAAACTGGACATAGGGAAAGCGGAAGCTATACTCTGCAGCATCGGCGTTAGCTGCGCCGTTAAACTGGCGTTCCACGTTCAAATTTGCATTACCTTCCGGCCTAAAAGACGGAGAAAACTTCAGCAGGTTGTTCGAAAAAGTAACGAATAACGGTGGGGAATCTTACCCGTTGCCCTTGTCTTCCACGACGAAAACGCCCGCTGACTCTGAAGAAATGGCGCATCTGTCCAAGTAGAACGCAACATCGGGATTACCCAAGGTTTCGCCCTGCTGCAGCTTCACAGTACAGTAGAACTTCTCTTCTTCCCGGTTAGGCTCACAGTCCAGTCTGTAAAAGTTAACTTTGTCAATCAATCGTAAGGCTACGTGTTAATCTGAGTGATGACAGAAGACCGTATCGGTCCAACGTACTCGAAATGAACGCCTGTACAGTCAGTCAAGGGCGTTGCACTGCTCGGTGCACTGTAACACATGGCCGGTTCCATGTCGGTGGACATGCAGCACTTGACCTTGACGTTGGTATGGCTGATCAAGGAAAGGGTGTCGTGAACCTTCAAGAACTCGACAAGCTTGACGTTCTGCTCCTGGGTAGCGTCACCGTTGGGTGTTTGGCCAAAGACGGTGTTACAGTCGTCGCGATCGAACAGAGTGGTGGTGGTCGTGATCTGTCCGAAACCTGTCCCAGGATTGAGCTCGTTATGCTTGGTACACTTGGGGTCTCGTGGCAGGTTGGAAGGCGAAGGATCGGCACCACCCATCCAGGTGATCCAAACGTTACTGGCCTGGGAGGGCGAGAAGAATTGCAGGCTCATGCCGGTCAGCGAGCAGCCCACGTACATGTAGGTGCACGAGCCATCACCGTTCCAGATGGAAATATTGGGGCCGGTCAGCGGCAGCGAGCAGGCGTTGTTGGGACCGTTACAGACACGGGTCAGAACCAGGCTGTCGTCCTGCATCGGCAAGTCATCAAGACGGGTGGACCAGCTATCCAAAGACGTGCAAACGGCTGCGCCAATCAGACAAGCAATCAAAGAAAGGATGTGTATGGTTACAGCCATGGTGAACAGAGAAGTCTTCTTGTCAGGCCGAACTCACTGGTAACTTGCACTAGTGCATGAAGCAGTCCACTGTCAGTTTTCGCCAATTCTTCCCAGTGGTGGTCTGACAGTATCAATGGTAGACCCCGCTTGAATTATTCACAACCTTGTGAAAGATTAGGTGACGCTTCGGGACACGTTATCCGAGAGATTACAGGACGATACTGCTATCGTCGCTTTCGAACGATTCGCCATATTGTTTTGTGCTGCGGGAATTCAGTGTCCTATAGTCTCTAATGGATAAGAGTCCGTCCAGGTGTAGGCTAGCAAGCCAATTTAGGGTGGGAAACGATATAGCGTATATCAAGTGTCGAGGAGTAACATGCGCCGACCAAATGGCTTTTCCGATGTTTTTTCTAGATTTTCAAATTTCCAGAACCCGTATTTCCCAGCTTTGTTCGTCCTTCTCGTGGCTGATTAATAAGAATGAATGTGTTACGCTGGGAAACAACCAACTCCCCGCAAGGTTTCGCCACTGACGCAGAACTTTGCTTAATTCGAAATCGAAGGTAGATTACCCCGTTAAAACAGCCATTTGGTCGCCGCATGTTAGTCCTCGACGGAACGTCCGATTGTCTTACTTCTTGTTTTGTTCGAGAGTTCAGTGTTTGTTGCATTTCGGGGATGCGAGGATTCAGAGGCTCGACATGCCCAGATCAGACGGCGGTGGTTAACACACACTCAGTTTCGAAAAAATTTTCGCCATGCCGACTGGTTTCCTGATTTCGCCATGCCGACTGGTTTCCTGATTCTGTTCGTGCCGTGTCACATAACCATGTAGACCAACTCTTGTTCTTTTGTAAACATTTTGAACGATCGGAATCAGGTTGCAGAGACAGGACATACGCTTTTTCGAATAGAGGTTTAGGGGGATCACTCATTATTGGGAGACAGTCAGTCTGACGGTGTATTTGTGGCCATAATACCACAAAAAGCATAGCGCGCACAGACCAAACCAGACCAAACAACGACTGTACGCTCAATCACAATACACCGAAGTTTTCCGCGTGGTAAATGAAACTCCGCAGTCTCCATCGTAGCGCATTTATTTTTTTCCAAACCGAAATTAATACTTTAAAGTACCGATCTAGCGAGACAGAATTCGGTGCCGAAGCGTGGAGAAAGACTGCCCGGGACACGCAGAATTCGCTGTTGTGTGTGATATTATACCGGTCAGCACGATCGGAACACACTAGGAGTGGTTGTCTCCATGCTTGTTTACACCACCTTGCGAATCGGTTTTCTTTTCACACATATCACCATCGAACGCTACTTCGCTGACCATATTGCTGAAACCGACCACGGCAGAAACAGTGAATCGCAGTAGTGAGAGTCCGCTCGCAGGAGATCAAAAGTCTGGTCAGCCTGCAGCCCAGAAGTTCCGCAGTTCGAAATCCAGTCTTGTTTGCGAACTCACATGGCTTACGGCTGTCTTCGCGCATGTCGTTCACTTGATTACAGTGAACGTGATTTCCAGTTACAAACCAGACACTCATAACTATACAACCATGAAATGACCGCGAATGTTAGTGGTCAAGTACGTTTCGAAAAGTAACACCTGAAAAATATTCTCACGACTCGGTTCGACTTTCAACCGAAAATCTGAACATCCAATTCGGTAACTCTTGCGAAATTGATACCATCGTAACCTAAAACTTGGTAGTAGTAAGATTGGAATGGAAGTAGGCATCTCGTAGGAAAAACTGTACATGGCGAGTCAAGAAAGTCAGTAATACCACGCGTCCGAATAGAAACCGCAGGATCAATGACACAGTATCAGCTGTAGCGCTCGTTTTCTATAGCCTCCCTGGAATCGCTTGATGTGTATTGATCAGGGTGCATCTATTAATGACGTCAGGTACCCAGGGAGGGATGATGGGTACGTGAAACTTGTCAGAAATCTTACAAAAGCCAAATGATTGCTTGAAGTCCCTGACATTGGTGGTCAAGCCTCCTATAGTCGAAGCCTGACTTCATTAGTGAATGCTCCCACCATCCAGTTGTGCTTCGGAAACCGAGATTTCTACACTGATGGGCTGCTAAACATCGCCTTGCTGGTGAGCAAGACGCGTAATCAAGCTCTTGACTGACATCGCCAAGTCGCAGTGTGGGGCCGATTTTAGTCATGACGTAGTTAATTCACTCGTGAAAAAAAGCGCTGTTTGATTAAACTGGAAGATCAGTCAATCCACCACGCCCGCGGCCATGACTTGACACAAAATACATTAGCTCCTAGATCGATTGAGTGCTTGGACTGCCACGGGGTTTGAAAAAGCAACACAACCACGTTCGACGCGATGTTTTCCAGTCCACGAGTCGGTGCCGCGCCATTTTGATGGCTGGATGTTTCAGTTATTGCGCATATTGGCTCACCCTGCTCAGATGGAGGCGAGGTTTAGCAGCACTCCAGTGATTTTCACCCTATTACTTGTTCCCGGCTTTTCCATCCTGCCGGTCCCACCCTGTTTTTTCAGGATGGGAATTTCCCCGTCTTGTATATCAGAGCCGTTTAGGGTGGTCGTTTTCCCACCATTCCCGGGTCTAGCTTAGGCATGTAGTCCGTCACCTTCGGACAACAGAAACTCAAGGGTGGGTCTCTGACCTCCAAACCGAACCGTAAAAAACCCAGAAAAACAGTTACCAGGCTTTATGTCAGTAGACAACTTTGCTAAAAAAATTGAATAACCCCTACGAGGTAAACGGCATAATTCGGGCATGGCGATTTCCGACCCATAATTCGGGCAAGCCTGCGGTATGGGGTGGCAGCACGTGTCAGGTTGCTGGTTAGCGTGTGCCGCTGACTATAACCGTGCTATAACTGGCGGAAATGCGTCATCGAGCAATGTCTTATCATGTGAAAGTCTTTTTTTTTACTTTGAACGAGCTTTATGACGTCAACGAAGGTTGTTGAATAAATCGAGTCAAGCGCCTCTTATGGCCCTTCTCAATCTCATTTCGTAGGCTTTTCAACATTAGCGATACCCTCCTTTGGCTGGAGTCCCGTTTTTCGGATTCCGTCCACCAGATCATCCTCAAAACTGTTTAAGGCTACCGTAAACAAGTTTTTCTACTTGGCAAACTACAAATAACGCTGATCCGTCCAGCCGTTACGGAGAAAACAGTTTCCCGAATTATGGATCGGAAATTGCCATGCCCGAATTATGCCGTTTACCTCGTACTTGTCCTGTATGCTCCATCACCTTTATACCGACCGCCTGGAAGAACTCTGTGGCTCCATGCCGACTGGGCAGAAGCAAAACTGCTGGCGGATATCCTTATAATTGGCTCTTACTTCCTTCCGCTTGTTCAGCGTCTGATCCTGCTCTCTGAGAAGATCCAATAACGTTTATCAGGGCCCAACAATCTAAGTTGAAACTCAGCCATAGTACAACCAAGACGGGATGAAAACGTTTTTGGGGCATAATAGCGCATCAACCTTTAAAGTCAGTTCCAGCAGAATGAGTAGCCATAAACGGCGAATAGGACGAGTACGCACCGGCCATCAGTACGATGTGATCGGCCTTTAGAGAACTTCATCTTTCTTTGATTCATGACTGTCCGGTTAGGACAGGGCTTTCGCCTTTTCTGGTTCTCTATGTTTCGCTATACTTCAGTCTATATTCCTCTACACAGTTGCTTTTTCCCTAATGGGACTGCATTAGAGAAAAAGCAACTGCCGTGAATTCACAGTCAAGCTTACATATCATACATTTATCAGAAGATCAGACACGAGCCGAAATTTTAGGAGCGTACAACGTATACCGGGGACCGTCAGGAGTGCGCTGTGCACTGCATGAAACAGTTGAAAGTTCCAAATGCTGTTAAAAAATTCATGTCATCAGCACTGCGAAAAGCATATTCATGAATTGTTTTTTCTCGGAAACTTCCGTTTGCCTTGTGATGTTCTGAACTTGGAAGTCGATAATGGCCCTCGCAACTCGCAGTTGACTCAAGTACCTATGAGTCAAACATGCCGTAAAAAGAGGAACAAATAAGGTACGACTTAATAAGCTTGCTCAAGTACCCACGAGATGGCTGACGTTCGCACACAGTGATTCGTAGCTCCGAGGTAAATCTAAAGGACATAATTCTGCCGTAAACGTTTTTGGGACGCGATCATGGCTGGTTATGTTTCTGAGCTCACTTCAACAGCTCAGTTAGTTTCTCGTTCCCCAGGTACAAGCACTTGAATTTTCTCAAAGTGTTGACTTTCATTTTCGGACCATGAGGAACCACACTCTATGATTCGATGTGAGTTCATCTATTTTTTTCTGCAATTCCGCCCGAGTGAATGGGTTTTTCTTCAGTAGATTTCTACCAGAGAGCGAAAAACTACACACAGACAAGTTCAAATGCCCTGGAGCTACATTCGCCAGAAGATCCAATGAAGCTGGAAGTCTACAGGCGTTGCGTGCACACTGGTGGGCGCCAGGATCTTTCTGCAAATTTAAGTGATGTTTACTCCAATTTAGCCAATAGTAAATTCGTCCACATGTACACAGATTTCGGCAAGAATTACTACGTACACGGTGCATCGACACAATAGTTCACGTTTAGTTTTCTCGTTCGATCTAATTGGCATCGACCGTACTGTAAGTATTCACTGCATCCGCGCAGCACGTCATCGCACAAGTGAAGTACACCCCCGGTCCGGTTTCACGGATTGCGCAACCCCCTTCAGGGGTACATCTAGACCTGGCAATGGTGTGGTTTTACCACACCACACCGAAAAAAACCACACTTTTCGGTTTCGGTGTGCGTAAAACACCAAACCGAAAAAAGTGGTGTCCGTTTTACACCGAATCTTCGGTTTCGGTGTTCGAGGACACCATATCACACCAAACCGAAAAACTTTCGGTGTACCGGTGTTAAATAATAAAACAAATCAATAAGACCATTACCGCAAATCCTCGACAACGCTCGGTAGTTGATTGACACACGGTGTTGATTATTTCGTGCTGCAGAGACCCATAATCTGACAGATGCGGGTTGTTTTCCTATGGATGTGTACCTTCCTGTCCTTTATCGAACTTTCGCCCATATCCTCTGAACTCAGCTAGGTAGCATGTTTCGAAATAGGTTAGCGTGGGACCAAGAGCTGGAGCAAATTCGCGCGGAGAGCGAAGAGAGGGATGGCACACGACGCGAAAGGGATGATGGCGAAATGGCCGACACCGATGTGCTAATAGATACTGCCCCAGCTGCTCCGTCTCTAAGTTCACCAACGTCGACTGTCAAGAGCAAGAGTGCGAAAGATGTGGAACATCGAGCGCCTGTCTACAAGTACTGGAAGCATGATGAAAGAGCCAAGAAGTTCAAGTGTGGCTTTGGTAACTGCAGGCAGACTTACGCGGACAGCAATTTCAGCTCTGTACTATCAACTGATACCAAGGGTTGTCATCGAACCGGCCAACTCCACCAGCTCACAATTAGCAGCAGTCCCGAAAGCCTTTCAGCCCGTCGTTCCAAAAATGAGCCGTAAAGAGCAGCAAGCGCTTGATGATCGACTCAAGCGACTCATCACAGACGGAAATCTACCCTTCGCTCTTGTGGACGCTCTTGTGTAAATGTCAACACACAAGGTACAACATCACGAACCAGTTTCGTACGAGAAAAGTTCAAAGACTAACTGGCTTTGGTAACTAAGACCTAATGTGCTGGAAAAATATTTTTTATTTGTTTTTTGCAGTGTCGGAATTCCGCCTTCGATGTGTCTGCCATGTAATGAACAACGTAGCGGAAGTTGGTGTCGGAGATGACCTGAAGATTGTAAGCCGAATACGCGAAATGGTGAAATTTGTCCGAAAGCCTGAAGCAGAGAAGCAGTACATCGCGCTACGAGAGTCGGAGAAGGACAAGGACAAAGACAGGCACCTCAGATTACCCTTGGATGTCTCGACAAGATGGAACAGTACTCTACCAATGCTGTGCGGTGCTTACGAGGCAAGACATCATCTGAAAAGGTATGCTGCTACTTATGGTACCACCGCGTTCAAGAAGAATTTGCTCAAAGATTCCGAATGGGAAGACGTGAGCCGTTTGATAAGTTTTCTGGTGCCGTTAGAGCAAGCTACTAACGACTGCTCGGCATCAAGTTGTCCTACGTTTCACCTCGGCAAGCAGTGTCTTTCAATTCTCCACAACCACTTCAAGGTAAAAATAGTTAAGTGAGAGAAGAGCTGCGTTAATTTGTCAAATGTGGTTCCACGTGTCCACTTTGATCATGGATTCTCAAGTTACTTTATTGGAACAAAACTTTTTTTTCACGGAATTCAATCTAGTTATATATTGAAATCCGAATTGAAGTTGCTCTTCTCTCAGGTTAATTATTTTCCCTTAAGGTTGTGCAAGATGATCCAACCGAGGTAAGGGTGAACTTCCGAATTCACTAAATTGGTGTTTCTGCATGATAATCATTTGCAGAAACCCTATATCAAAAGAACTGCTGCGAAGATGGCAGCCAAGCTGACGTCAGTGGAGCCCGATAGTTGGCAGCAAGACGCCGCAACCGTGGCTCTGCTTTTGGATCCATGCGTCAAAACAAATGCCTTTGCGAACCCGGAAGAGAAGCTACAAGCCATTGAAGTGCTGAAGAAATACGTCGGCCTTTACTCAGATCAGAGTATCGGAATTCCGCACAGTTCCACTGTTACAAACTCACAGCCTGCATCTCTTCGCGATTCTTTCCTGCGAAAAATCACCAGCGGTTTGACTGCTCAACAGAACGAAGTCGACAGTTATCTCGGAGCCAAAATGTGACGTGCTGCTGTGGTGGAAGTCCCGCCGTGATGTTTTCCCTGTTTTATCTAAAATCGTAATAGACTTTATGGCTGTATCTGCATCTTCGGTACCATCTGAACGTTGGTTTTCTCGCGCTGGCACGGTTGTTACCAAGTATAGAAGTTCGCTTGATAGTTTCACCGTGCAAGTTTCAATGTGTATAAAATCTTGGTATTTTTTTGAGTTTCCGTGTGCGGCGCAGTTTGATTTGTTGATGTCGAACTAATATTGAAAACTAACTCTTAATGATTTTTCGGTTTTTCGATTTGGTATGGTGTGATGTACCGAAAGTTTGGTATGGGAGTTGCACCACACTAAAAAAAATGGTACGACTTTCGCACCGAAAAAGTAATTTCGGTGTGGAGAAACACCAAACTGAAAAACACCACACCACACTTTATCACACTTTTGCCAGGTCTAGGTGCATCGTCGCGTAAGTATACGTACTGCGCGGATGCAGCGGGTATTTACAGGATTTTCTTTGGTTGGTTGGTTGTCCTGTGAGGACAGTGCGAGAGTGCGAGTCTTGTCGCAATTTTTGTATTTTACGTTTCGGTAACAGGCGCAAGTTACTTTTCAATCATCGATCCTTTTCTATTCTTCTCTGATGGCCTGAGAGAAATATTCGGGTCGGTGAAAGGATTTTTAAAAATGTATGGCAACATGACGGTGCTCCACCGGGCTTATATACATAGGCAACAATTGCCTAACATCTAAGTACCTGTTATTCCCCGAGGCCAATGTTAGGGTCTACGTGAATACTGGTTAAGTATCTCTCAAAATATGTCCGCTCCTGTCTGTAGGATGCCAAGATATCCATGGTGTTCTGCGATAACATTTTTTTCACCAATACTGAAATCAGCGGATATGGGTCAATAATGGGCTACTATTTTTTTTCTCGGAATCCCGATCTTTGACGGACATCGTACCAGCGGTGGAGCTTCGGTCTTACAGAATTTCAAGTGCAGTTCGCTGAAGCGCAATTTTCCAGCAACTTACCCAGTCAGCAATAACAAAGTGTATGTGCCGTTGTTCATGATTCCTGGGTCAAAGTTCCACAACAGTACAGTAAGGCGGCGTGGCAAGAGTCGAGCGCTTCACTGACTTTGTACTCTCACCAGCTGGCACGTTTGCTTCGGTCTCGGGCAGCTCTGGATAAGGCTTTTGTACCGGCTACAAAACACGTTGAAACTTCCGCCGTTCCTGCAGATACTTCCGTGCACTGAATTTTAGCATATCGATAGCTAACTTACTTTGCTGCTGTCAGTTTTCTTTTAAAGTTTGTCTCCGGGGACTATTCGTCCACCTTTTTTTGATATCGAACTAAGTGCTTGGAGTGTACAGTATCGGTCTCACAAACATTAATTATCACTAAGTCAGCTTAGTTAGCTTCCGTAACCGGCAAATCTTGATCACATTCACCCTCTACTATTAAAAACAGTTTCCCACTGCTTTTGGGTCCCGTCAAGGACGAGGCCAGAAGAGCTTGCTTTAAGGTTACCAACAGTGGAGCATTTCGATCCGAGCAAACAGCACTAGTGTTGCCAAAAACCGTACCGAATCAGATAGCTTGGATTTGGTTGACTTTGGTAGCTGCTTGCTGTTCAATAGAAGCCTTTCCAGAAGCAAAAATGGTTGCGAACCCTGTTACAAGTAGGTCTGAGCCAAAAAGTTTTGTGTCGGATAACCTACTCCGTTATTTATGGCTTTGGGGATTGTACCACCCACATTCATGCGGATGCGCTGATTTTTCTGCCAAACCCTCACTCTGTGAACGTTACCGAAACCTATTTTACTCACACTATGGCTATGTAATAGCGGCGTTGACAAGTCTCCTGGCGCTGTTGGGGCTGGCCGACTACGTGTCGTACTACTCGCAAGACATCGCCTCGTTGAACTTTTTCATTCTGGTCAGACTGGTCAACAACGCCTCGGGGATCCTGATGGGACCGCTGATTCTGCTGCTCATGTTTCGCTCGCGGAAAGCTGTCGTTCAGCTCTTTGAAAGATTCCGATGTCTTGAAGTCACCTCCTTATCTCATGTTCAGTCTGCTAGACGTCTAAACATGTTTACAACAGTATGGATGGCTTCAATGTTTATTATCCTTCTTTGCGGTATGGCTCTTCGCAACTGGCCGGCACTCCGCACTCTAGAAGGCCTTCAGAGTACGACACTGGCTCTTGGCGTACACTTCCATCATGTTCACCACTTCCCGTTACGTGGTTGCGGTTAATGCAGAGGTCGCTTCGCAGCTGTCTTACGTTTTTATGGTTCTGGGCTTTGCAGCAACTTTTCAAAAAGTGCATCATAGTCTTCAGTCGGTCCTCAACACACAAACGGTAGACTGGAAAAATGTTTCGCGCGTACTAAGAGAAGAGTTTGCTGTTCTTCGCCTGCTGAAAAGTATGAAGGACGACCTCAACGACACTTTCGGATTGTTGATTGTGCTGAACTGTGTGCGAGATATGGTTGCCGCAGTGGGAGTTATAGCTTTACTTCTCCAAGTGGACGGCAAACCAGGTATGGAAGAAAGTGTTGCAGACTGCGCCAAGAGAGAAGATATCCAGCTGCGTCGAAAGTACGGAGACTGGGCCATTATCATAATAACTTTGACCAATGCTGCTTTGAGAGTAGGAGTTTGTATGCATTGCAGCTCGCAGGTATTTAAAAAATTGGTGCTTAAAACATGTTAATGCATGTAGGCACACGTTTTATTGACCTACCAGGATTGTCATATCCCGCAGGTTAAAGGAGTGTTGCGTACTGTTCAAAGACTGCGAATTGAAACCTGCTCGATGGACGTAGCCGATGATTGTGCAGCGATTCTGGCAGAAATCGATGCGTCTAGTGGGGCCATCTCTGCCGCTGGACTATTTCACATTGACTTGGGATATGTTGCAAAGGTATAAGTGACTGAGTTCTCTGCGGTGGACCGATCTCGCAGTGCAATGTTGCTTCTTATTTTGCAGGTTTTCCAAATTTGGATCACTTACGGCATCCTGGTGTATCAGACCAGAGATGCAAAGGCCAACTCCGATGAGCATACCACAGCAGCAGATATTCGGCGTGAAACACTGTTACTCAAAGCAGGTCTTCGAAACGAATCTTTGACCTTTCCTTTGCAGGTTCAGCCTTAGCGGCAGATGACGACAAGTTATCGGCTAGCGCGTTTTCTGCTGTGAAACTTCACCAGGTTGACACATTTTTTATGGTTAAAGGCGCCCCGCGCGGGGCGGCCTGCCAGACAAATTTACTAATAAACTGATGAGCTGTAAACCAACGCAAACAACGTTGAACACTGTCTCGTTTTAACCAAACAGTTCTTGACTACCTGCAATTTTTCGGAAGGAGACCAGGCTCAGCGCCTTTTTAACTTAAGTTTGCTTCAGTTGTTTTTGGTCGTATTCTCGATGGTCACGATCCTGGCCGCGGCAGGATAAATTCACATGGGCTTATCAGTGGCTCGTAAACTTATGCTCGAATACGCTGATGAGGGTGCGTACAGTGTTGTGGGCAAGTTCGGAAGAGACGAAGCAGGAGAAGCTTCAGTTCAGTTAAATACAAAAAAGAAGGAAAGGGCGGAAACTGATGAAACGAGTGCAAGTGCTTATTGGGTCGATTAATGATCTGCGATCATTAATCGGCCCCTTGAGAAGCTAAGTGAACAGAAAAGAGGGCGTCGACTGATGGAATCTGAACTAGGATGTCGTTAACGAAAGACATTTTAAGAGATAGGGAAATCAGGGGTGACCATCGAAGTCAACACGGGGTGTATCAAAGACCAACGTGATGATTGATAACTCCCGTAACAACAGTAGTACAAATTCCGTGCGTGCGCGCATACTGTAATGCTCCATGAACTTCGCAAAGCACGTCATCATACGCGTACAGTACTTTTGAACCCCGGTCCGAGAATTTTACCCCACGAACCCCTTGAAGGATGTTTCGTGCGTATGATGACGTGCATCGCGAAGTTCTTGAAGCATCACGGTACTGTACAGTGCACATAGATATAGCTACACATCGTCCAGGTGAAATCGAAACGACCAGCGTAGCGCGATTGTTTGGTTGGACACTCGTAATACGATAGTGCATCGATTATGGAGTCATCGAGTATGGGCGGCCATCGCCGCCATAAGTCGTTTTCCAGTTTGACAGGTATTTCTGTCAAGTTCCAACATTTGCTTGATATAGTGTCACGCATTGTATGATATGAGGGCTCGCAGAGTCAAGTTCGGTGGCAGTCATTCCTCACCCTATCCCCACATTTGTTTGATATCGTGGGCACGATATCAAGTAAATCTTGAAACTTGCCCAAAGTACATGTCATGCTATGAATACACCTTGGGTGAAGTTTTTCCTGCAAGCAATTTGCTAATTTGCCACCTTCCCCAAATTACATGCCG